>CM046033.1:15970175-16000175 GCA_025215565.1 Flaveria ramosissima | reverse complement strand
CAGCTGAAGACATCAGCTGATTACAAAGGTCTGAAGACAAAGTCTGAAAGTAAAGAACTGAAGACAAAGTCTGAAGATGAAGTACTGAAGACAAAGACTGAAGACCAGAGTGATCAGCAGTTGTCACAACAGCTGAAGTTGTTAACTTCAGTAGTTGTAATGGTTTTACTTTTCAGTACTTGTAATTTTACATTTCAGTAGTTTATTTTTTCAGTAGTTTTTAAGTCAGTAGTTTCATGTATTTGTACTTAGCATTCTCTGAGATGTGATCAGTTGTTGAGAACATCTCAGTAGTTTGCATATTTCAGTTGTTTTGTAAATTCTGTTAGATGTCACTATCAAGTGACATCAGCAGACGTCACATTCCTCTATATAAGGGATGTTGACCTAGCTGTATTCTAACCGAAGCATTACGGGTGAATGAAAACATTCCTTTAACAGAAATATTCTCTCTATAATTGTGATTGAGTGTTTTGCATATTCATTACTTACTTTCTTGCTTGAATTCGATCTTAATTCGTAATATTCCGCTGCATAGTTCAAATCTAATTGATCCGATCCTATCAAATGGTATCAGAGCTGGTTAATCATTGATCGATCTAACAATTTTGATAGCGAAGGTTGATCGAATTAGCATTTTTGCAAGAATTGATTATAGAGATTGATTTTCTGTTGCTTTCGGTTAATTAATTGAGATTCTAATTGTGTTTTCTAATTGTGTTGTTGAGTTTTCAAACTAGACCGATTTTAATCTCATTGAATTCGATTGAATTAGTTAAAATGACTACTTCAATGAATGATCCTCACAATACTGGCTCCTCAACTAAGCCTCCAATGCTTGTTAGGAGTGAGTATAACATATGGCAACGCCGAATGCTCCATCACCTGTCTGTTAACAGTTCAGGTTGTTGGAAGTCTGTGGTTCATGGACCATACAAGCCTATGGTGAGTAATCCTGAAACCAATGAGATGGTTCCTAAAAAGAAGGAACAATATTCTGATGAGGATTTAAAACTGTTTGAGATTGATGCTAAAGCCCATGGAATTCTGGCCATGGCACTGCCTAATGAAATCTATTCTGGGCTCATGCATCATGAAACTGCTTATGATCTCTGGGTTGCTCTGAAGGAACAATTTGGAGGAACTGATGAGGTCTTAGCAAACAACAGAGAAATCCTTGCCCAGCAATATGAGACATTCTCTCATAGGAAGGGTGAGACACTGACTCAACAGTTTGAGCGGTTTTCATGTTTAATTTCTGAGCTTAAAATGGTTCAACATGAATACACAAACAGCCAGATGAATAACAGATTCCTCAGATCCCTGCCTGAGAGATGGGACACTTACACCATTGTTCTACGCTCTAGTGCAAATCTGGATACTCTATCTCTCACCCAACTTCATGGGAAACTCTTAACATTTGAGAGAGAGATAGAACAGAAAAGGAAACTATCTTCATCTGGAAAGCTCACTGATGACTTTGTACCAGGTAACACTGCTCTGGTTGGTCATGAGTCTGAATATGCTTCATCTGAAAGTTCATATGATGAGCATATTGATTTCTCTTCAAACAGTGGAAATCATGCATTTGTTGGAGTTGAGGGAAACTCAGGTTTTAATATTGATAATTTGTGTTTTATGATGGATGATTTGAAAGGAATTGCTGATGATGATCTGGAAGAGATGGATATTCTGAGCCAAATGGCATTGATTAATATCAGATCTCAAAAGTTTTATAAAAGAACAGGTAGAAAATTTCCTGGTCTCTCTGGCAAAACCAAGGTTGGTTTTGACAAGAGTAAGTTGAGATGTCACAAGTGCCACAGACTTGGACATTTTGCTAGAGAGTGTAGATCATCTGGATCTAACTCATCTGCACCCTTTGTGACTTTTCCAAGCAATAATTCACAATCCAAAGGGCAACATCCTACCAGTTCTGATCATCACTTACAACATCAATCATCTCCTGCATACTTTGTCCCTCAAAGTCCCATGCCATATCCTTATCCATGCTTTTACATGCCTCAGTCTGGTCAAGTTTCTGTACCCATGGCTCAACAACCACATGCTCTACTTGATCCTCAGCCATCTCAAACAAATCAGCAATCTCAACCTCAATCTCATCAGAGCTTTTTCACCCCTGAGGTTGTTGACTGGAGCAGCCTACCAGATGATGTCTCTGGTTATTCTGATCAATTTGCTGGTGCTGGTCAACATGGTGGTGAAAATCCTTTTGGAAACCTTGCTTTAATGGCCCTGGAATCTACTGATGACAATCCTTCATCATCACAGGTACCACAGGTATCTTCTGAGGCTAAGGCCAAGTTATGTTCTGAATCATGCATAGCTGCTTTTGTTTCTATAGGGAAGCAAATGTAGCTTTAATTAATCAAAACCTTGACCTAGAAAAGGCAATTTCTAAAAGAAAAGCTGAGTTTGAGTCTGTTTTAAAAGAATGAGGAGATTTATAAACTTAAGTGTCAAATTACTGATGAAAAACAAAGGTAGAGGTCATTCTAGAAAATCACAAGAATCTCAAAGAAACACTTGCAGCTACCCAAGTTGATTGTGAACGCTGGGTAACATCTTGCAAGGGATTTGAAATGCTTCTCAGTAAGCAAACTGCTTCCAATGTGAAGTTTGGGATTGGGTATAATCATACCATACCTCCCACAGATTTTACTCCCAAGTTAGAAGTACAATCTGAGGTTGAGTGTCATTCCCAAACCACATCATCAGGTGTTTCATCCTTAACTGATAATTCAAAATCTGAGGATGAAGATAGTGTGAGTATCTCAGTTAATCAAATAACTGATGATCCCACTGCTTCGAAACACTTGATCAAGAAGAGGCTGAGAAATTCAGGTGTTGTTCCACAAGGTACTCAAAGTACTGAAGGGAAAAACACAACACCTGAAGAGCATTTTAAATCAGAGGAAAACAAGCATTCCTTGACAACTGCTGAAGAATCTATCATGATTCTAAAAAGTACTGATAGAAAACCACTGAAGAAGAAATCTTCAGTTGTTGAAAATCCTTCAGTACTTCCCAAAAGTACTGAAAGGAAGAAAGTACTGAAGAACAAATCTTCAGTAGTTTCATCAACTTCAGCAGTTGATCAAGAAAAGATGAAAAGAAAGCCATGTGAAATATGTGGTTTGTTCAATCATCTGACTGATGAATGCTGGTATAACAAGGGTTTAAAATTCAATAAAGAGAAAATCATTAAGAAGGAAATGCATAAAATGAAAAATGAATTTCAAACCAAGTTTGTACCACAATCATCTCATTCTGATAAACCTAAGCTTTCTCAAAAAGTCACTAAGGAGGAAGGGGTTTTTCAAACAACAGCTGCAAATATTCTCAGGGAATATTAAAAACTCAGACTAAGTCTGTGTCTTTTCAAAAGAAGGATGTAGTGAATCACAAGAACAAATCATCTACAAGTACTGATGTGTCAACTGAGTTGAAAACTCTGTCAACAAATCAGACACAACTTGTGATGATGGTTCAACATCTATTGGGGAGAGTTAACCAATTAGATGTTTCTGTGATTAAACCACTGAAAGGACACCTAAGCCAAAATCCAAGGAATCATTTTCAGCACCATCTACATCTTCAAAAGCTGTTAATCATGCACAACATGTTAGTTTAACATCTGTTGATGAAAACAGACCCAAAACCAAAAAGGTTTGGGTCTCAAAGGCTAACTAATGTTTGTGATAAATGCAGGGTTCTTCATCATGCCAAAGAAGCATCTGGTATGTGGACAGTGGAGGATCCATGCACATGACATGGAGCAGCTCTCTTCTTCATGACTATTCCCAAAGGAAGAAGGGATTTGTTTCTTTTGGAAATGATGCCAAGGGTTACATCATTGGGAAGGGTTTTGTCTCAAATGGGGAGATAAGATTTGATGATGTTAACCATGTGGAGAACCTCAAATACAATCTTTTGAGTGTCAGTCAAATGTGTGATAAAGGGCATGTTGCACTTTTCACAAGTCAAAACTGTCAGATTCTGTCTTCCAAAGTTTTGCACAAGATTGACAAGATATTGGATGAGTATACTCTCCTGAAGGCCAACAGGATTGGAAGAGTATATGCTTTAGATCTATCAAAGAAAATTGATCTAAAAGGCCATCCATGTCTGTTCTCCAAAGCCTCTCCTCAAGAATCTGAACTATGGCATAGAAGGCTGGGTCATGTAAATCTCAAGAACATGAATCAGCTCATTCATCATGGTTTAGTGAGAGGTTTGCCATTGAAGGAGTTCAAGTGTGATGATAACTGCCCAGCTTGCTTAAAAGGAAAGCAACACAAAGCTTCATTCCCTCCTATAGAAGAACCTAAGTCCACTGCCTGCTTGCAATTACTGCATATGGATCTCTTTGGTCCTGTGAGAGTAATGAGCATGGCAAAGAAAAAGTACTATCTGGTCATTGTGGATGATTACTCCAGATATGTATGGACTTTCTTCTTGCATTCCAAGGATGAGGCTGCTCAAAGTATCATCTATTTTGTGTTACATGTGGAAAAGCAGCATTCACTTCCAGTTAAGTGTGTGAGAAGTGATAATGGGACAGAGTTTAGGAATCACACTCTTGATGAATTCTATTTGTCTAAGGGAATCAAAAGACAATATAGTATTCAAAGAACTCCAGAGCAAAATGGAGTGGTGGAGAGAAAGAACAAGACCCTGATTGAAGCCGCAAGGACAATGTTGGCTGACTCTGGTTTGCCACTAACCTTTTGGGCTGAAGCTGTCAATACAGCTTGCTATGTTCAGAATAGAGTATTAGTAAATCAGAGGTTGATGAAGACTCCTTATGAGCTCTTACATCATTTGGCTCCTTTGATTTCATTCTTTAGAGCATTTGGGTGTCCATGTTATATTCTTAACACAAAGAGTATACTTCAGAAGTTTGAATCCAAGGTGGATGTAGGGTATTTTGTTGGGTATTCATCTACTTGCAAGGCATACATAGTTTTCAACTGCAGAACAAAGATTGTTGAAGAGACTTTGCATGTCAAGTTTAATGAATCCCCAAAAGACAAGATTCCTCAAAACCCTGTTGAGATGTTGGACTTGGACATACTGCAATATGTTCCATATCAGCCTCCACCTGTTGTTGTCTCTAAAGCTCCATCCTCTTCAACTGAAGATATAAATGCAAGTTGTAGTGATCATCTGCCTGTTTCTACTACACTTGATGTTCCTGTAGCCTCAGCAGCTCCATCCACAACAAATGCTGATGAAATCTTTGAATCCTCTACTTCATTTGAACTGCCATCTCAGTCTAGGTTTCAAGAGTCTACATCAACATCTGCTGCTGCTGAATCTCCTACAAACACTTGCACAGATATTATTGCATATCAAGAATTGAAGAATCATCCCATGTCCCAGATCATTGGTGACATAAATGCTAGTGTTTCAACAAGAAGTCAATTGTCCAATTTCTGTCTCTATGCTCTCTTCATCAGTCAGCAAGAGCCAAAGAATTTTCATGTGGCCTTAAGGGACAATGGATGGGTTGAAGCCATGCAGCTTGAGCTTCTTCAATTTCAAAAACAGCAAGTGTGGGAACTGGTTCCTCTACCCCAAGATTTCAGGCTGCTCCTAAGGATTCCCATATGATTGCAGTCAAGAGGATCTTTAGATATTTGCAAGGAACTAAATCTCTGGGACTATGGTATTCCATTGGGCACTCTTGTAAATTGGTTGCTTTTTCTGATAGTGATTATGCAGGGTGTAAGTTAACCAGAAAATCAACTTATGGTGGATGCCAATTTCTAGGCAACTGTTTGGTCTCTTGGCAGAGTAAGAAACAAACATCAGTTGCTACATCAACAGCTGAAGTAGAGTACATTGCAGTTGCAAGCTGTACATCTCAGGTACTCTGGCTTCAAAATCAGTTATTGGATTATGACATTACAGAGACTAAGAATCCATTATTAATGGATAGTTCTTCAGCTCTTTGTATTGTTAAGAATCCTGTCCAGCATTCTAGGACCAAACATATTGAGATCAGACATCATTTCATTAGGGATTGCTATGAAAAAGGTCTGATTGATCCAAAGTTTGTGCCTAGTGCTGATGAGCTTGTAGATATATTTACTAAGCCTTTGGGTAGTGCAACTTTTCATAATCTTGTACTCAGGCTTGGTATGCTGCAACTAGAATAATTTGACAACTACTGATGCTCTTAGTCCATAAATACTGATGAGCATTAGTATACTTTTGTCAAAAATAAGTGCTGATAAGTCATTTTTTCTTCAGTAGTTTTACAACTACTGAAGACTAAATTACTTAAAAGTACTGAAATACTTCATTTGTTAGAAAGTACTGATGTAGTTCAAACTACTGATGTCTTTTATAATAAATAAGTACTGATGACCAATGAAACATCTGAAAATCCGATGATCTGATGAGTAAGTGTTAAGGTCATTGAAACAGCTGAACTTTGTGAATTGACGACAACTACTGTTTCATTTCCAAACAACTGAAGCCAAAACTAAGTCTTCAGTAGTTTTACAACTACTGATGACCAACACCAAGTCTTCAGTTGTTTACAATATCTGAAAGTTAAAACCATGTCTTCAGTTGTTTTCTAACACCTGATGACTAACACCAACACTTTCAGTTGTTTTCCCTTAGCCGTTTCATAACCTATATATACCTAACCCTAACTTCAAACTTTTCATAACCCACTTTCCAAACGTTCATCTTCCATTAATGGCGACCATGCAAATCAAACCTCGACACAACTGTGTTGCTCACCTTACCAAATCACCTTTCTGGAACAAGTTTGATGCTGCTATTGACTTGATGGTTGATTCCCAATACCGCACAGCCTTTCTCTTAAATCCTACCATCTACCCCGATACCCTGTGCCAATTCTGGACAAACGTTACTGTTCATACTGCTGCGAATGATGACACCATCACTCTCTAGTCGTTTGTTAACCAGAAACGGGTGGTCATCACTTCTGAGATCATTCGTCAAACCCTAGACCTGAATGATGCCACCTATCCCACCAAGTACCCCAAAGGCACCATTGATCTTTCTTTTGCTAATCATGGTTATAAAGGTGACCTAAGTGCTACTACCATCCTGAAGAAGCACATCCATGATGCCGAGCGACTCATATTTCACATGATCAATGTCTGCCTTGCTCCCAAAACATCCTCTTGGGATCAAATGTCCTCCAGATGGCAACAGGTATTATATTCTATCCTTGAACATCAAAATCTATATTTTTCTGATATTATCTTTTTGGAATTGAAAGATTTGGCATTGAAACCTGTGGCAAATAGATGGATATTATATCCAAGGTTTCTTATGGCAATCATTTTAAATCAATTAAAATCTGATGGCCTTGTTGGCCTTGGAGTCCCTGTTCTGCTGGTTTTGCCAGAGGTATACTCCGGGCACAACTCAAACCCACAACTCAAAGAGGCTGCCAAACTGCTCAAACCCAAGCAGAGGGAACCCACAGCCTCCACCTCCAAATCTAAAGTCCCCTCCAAACCAAAACCAAAGAAACCCAAAAAGGCTACTCAGGGAGTTGAGTCCCCTGTTGATGCCCCTATAGCACAAACACAGGATGAGACTACAAGCCTTAATCCCCTTGTAGTTTCAATGACTCCACCAGCTGAAACCGCTCAGGTATCCTCTCAACAGGATCCTGATGCAACCAATATTGGGGAAACCACATTACTGGAATCTATCTCACTTGAGAAGATTGCCATTGAAGAGCACCACTCTCCCCAGGTGCAAACCTTTTCACCCCCATCTCCCACTGATACCACCCCTACAAGCCCAACTGCAGTCATTGCACAAGTGCTGACTCAGCTACATTCTTCTACCCCTCCCCAGAAACCTGTTACTACTGGGAAAACCTCAACAGCTGAGGGAGAGGATCAAAATGTAGTTGATAACCAACAGCATAGGGATTCTAAAGTTCAGTCTCCTAGTGTAGATGTGGAGACTAGAACATCTGGTGAGGCTACCTCTTCCCCTGTTTCAACACATGAACAGGATGAAGCAGGTATCATCTCTAAGACGTCACCAGAGGCAACTGCTAATGAAGGACTTGCTCCTGAGGCAGGAAGTCCACAGTTCCAAGACAAAGGGGCACATGTGATCACTGATTTACACTCAGCACATGTTCATCCTGATTCACTCAAGAGGTCAGCTGATTCAGTTTATACTGATGATGACCTGGGCTTTTTCTTTGAAGTCTTAGCCCAAAACACCATTCTTGAGACTGAGGTTTGTAGATTAAAAGACCTGCTTACCAACATGTCTCAGGAATCAAGTCCATCTGCCCTAATAAACCCACAGATGGCAGCTTCTGTTGAAGCTTCACCAAACACTGAGCCATTTAAATCAAACAAACCACCAGTCTCTGTTTCAGGCACCATTTCTCAGGGAGAGAACCCCTCTGAGCAAATGGCTGCTGCTTTCAAATCTTCCTTACCTCTCAACACCCCAATCGTCACATCTATTGTTCATCAAACCATTGATGAGAGAATCTCCTCAGATCTTAAATCCCTTGTGACTGATGCTGTGTCAAAGCACCTTTCTGACATTCAAACCCCTGAACCCAATGCAACCAAAAAAGGGGAGTCTAAGTCAGTAAAGGATGATAAAAGGAAAAGAGTTGAAGAGGAAGAAGCTAAGGAGGAGCATAAAGGCAAAGAGATCATCACCTACAAAAGAAAGAAGAGTGTTGGTGAACAAACTTAAGATGAGAAGAGGTTGGATGAGATGATCAAAGAAGCTGATGACCAACATAGCAGATCCATGGACAGGATCATTGATCAGCTCTTCAGGCAAGGATTTGATACTGCCAAACTTGACTCAGAGATCAGAAGACTTGAGATTCAGGAAATTGAGAATCGATGGGCAAGTTGCAATGAAGAAGAAAGGGAGAGATTAGAGGCTATGATCAGGTTCCTCTCTAAACACTTGGGAAGACCTATCATTGAGATCAAGTCATGGTCCAGAGATAGCATTTTGGAGATAACCACCAAAATATGCTCATCTGAAAGCTTCAACAAAGGCTTAATTATTGAAGCTCTGGATGAAGCTGGTGCTGGGAAGAGAACTGATATGGCCAAGTTATCCAAAGCCACCCTCACCAACAAAATGATAGAGCACCCTTAAAATCTCCTTTACCAAAACAATCTTCAAAGCCAACCTCACAAACAAAACAGCCAATCTTAAAACCTTCAAAACAACCAACCTCTCAACCTTCAAAAAATCAACCTCACAACCATCTAAACCAACCCCTTCACCCAAGAAACCCATTCAAGATTCCACCAGTGATGCACCCAAAAGAAAAAGAAGGCTGCTGAGGATAGAAGAAGAAGAAGAAGAAGAAGAAGAAGAAGATGAAGAGGATAATCTGCCAATATCTGCTATTCTTGAAAGGAAGAAACTGAAGCCTAGGAGTCAATCACAAACAATAACTCCTGAAACTCAAAGGCAGATGGTTAAGGTCAAAATTGAAGAAGAAGAACAACAGAAGCAGCATGATGAGCAATTTCTTAGAATGGTTGACAAGGACTTCCCTCAGTCCTCATCCATTCAAGCTATGAAGAAACAAGCTCAGAGGCTGTACACTCTCAGACATACCTTTCAACATCAAAAAGAAAGAGTGAGGATTTGGCCAGATCCCAGGGTAAGTTCCAGAATTCACAAGAAAAACTTACCAAGTAGATATCATGGCCAAGTAAGAAAGACTTTGAATGCTGCAATCATGTTGGCCATGGTAGTCTCACCCTGGGAAATCATTGAAGAATTCAAGAGAGCTCACACATCCAAATCAACCCTTATGTCTATTCTTGAGAACAAAATGATCAAGAAGGGGTTGTTGTACAAAAGACTTGAAGATCTTCAAAAGAGTGAACTCCAGTTGTTGCTTGAAGGCTCTCATCCAGATGAATTTGCATATAGAGAAATAACAACTGTTGAGTTGAAGAATGGGAAGACAGTGAGGTATCTGTCTAAATACTATGGGCCTGAGTTCTTCTTTGAGGGAGAAGCAGAAGAACTCACTAAGGAGGAACAAGTTGTTCTCCTTGAGGCCTATGCAAGGGAGTCTTACAAACTCATCAATGGGAAATAGGTTTCATGGTTGGGACAAGACTCTGTGTCCAATTTTCCCAAGAAGAGTTCCCTTCCATACTTAGCCAATCAAAAGATTAGAAACCTTTTCCTGGCCTATGCTTATCTGTCTACCTCTGAAGCTGATCAAGAGAGTATTTTTGCCAAAGAATAAGTGGGATCTTCAATAAAGTTAGAGGTTTTGGCTGCATTGGTTCAGGGGGAGTTTGTTGGACCAAAAGAACCAATAAGCCTGATCAGAAAAACCTCTAAGTCCCACAGACATTACAACTGCTGAAGAAGTTCACAACAGCTGAAGACATCAGCTGATTACAAAGGTCTGAAGACAAAGTCTGAAAGTAAAGAATGAAGACAAAGTCTGAAGATGAAGTGCTGAAGACAAAGACTGAAGACCAGAGTGATCAGCAGTTGTCACAACAACTGAAGTTGTTAACTTCAGTAGTTGTGATGGTTTTACTTTTTAGTACTTGTAATTTTACATTTCAGTAGTTTATTGTTTCAGTAGTTTTAAGTCAGTAGTTTCATGTATTTGTACTTAGCATTCTCTGAGATGTGATCTGAGATGTTGTTGAGAACATCTGAGTAGTTTGCATATTTCAGTTGTTTTGTAAATTCTGTTAGATGTCACTATCAAGTGACATCAGCAGACGTCACATTCTTCTATATAAGGGATGTTGACCTAGCTATATTCTAACCGAAGCATTATGCGTGAATGAAAACATTCCTTTAACAGAAATATTCTCTCTATAATTGTGATTGAGTGTTTTGCATATTCATTACTTACTTTCTTGCTTGAATTCGATCTTAATTCGTGATATTCCGCTGCATAGTTCAAATCTAATTGATCCGATCCTATCATGGTCAGTTTCTTCTTTCTTTCTCATCCTTTCTTCCTCTAAGGCCAATCTTGCTGCTTCTTCTTGTTCTTTCCGCAACAGGGTTGCCTTTTTCAACTCAACCAGCTCCTCAAGTGGTAACAAGAGCACATCTTCAGTAGCAGCTCCTAGATTGACAAGTCTATCAATGATCTCCACCCTTTTTTGATTGTTGAGAGCCACCAGGTTGGCTACAACTGCTTTGCTACTTGCAGCTAGTACCTTCTCAGTGGGGAGTCTACATTTCCTTTTTAGCTTTTCCAACCTTTCTTCCTCTAGAAGTTCTTCCGCAGTCAACTTCCTCTTCCCTTTAATGTCTTCGGAAGTTTGAGACTTGGGAGGTTCTTGTGTAGAGGTTTTAGGTTGGGGGTGGTCATTGGAGCATGAGGTGATGATGGTGTTAGAGTGAGAGAGAAATTGAGAAAGTCTTCACTATTTACCTCATATGCTAGTTCAAAGATTGCATCTGTGATAATTAGATCCTCGGACAAAGAATATAACCCTTCCGCAACTGGTATCTCAGCTTCAGAAATTTGAATGGATTCTTCCGCAGCTTTGACTTCAGCTTCGGAAGTCTGTGGGATTACACTATCTGTCCCAACTGTTTCAGTTGATGGGCCATCAGTCCTCATTTGTCCTTCAAATTCAATCTCAGGTTCAATGTGGACCTTTGGTTGACAATTTCTTTGACAGTGGTAGAAGGTGCATTCAACCTTTGAAACTATTCAGCTCCAAAGTATGCCACAGCAACATCCAAACTTGGCTGTTCAATAGAAGATCCCATCAGGAACTTGGTTAAGAACTTGTTTAGATCTTTAAGCATCCTTGGGTCCACTTGAAGAATGATTGGAGGAGGCTCAGGGAAAACTATTGATTGCTAAGCAGGATATCTAGAAGTCAATGTAGAAAGAGCTAAGCTTTGTGGCTTCGCATGTGCTTGTCTTTGAACATTCTCCCCCTTTTTGGTAGTATCATCTTGAGAGCTTGATGAGCTAGAAGAAAAGGTCAAAGAGACTTGAATTGGTACGTGCCTAACAGATCTCTCAGTCTGTTTCTCAGCTTGTTTGGCCTTGAGATTTTCAATCTCAAGTTGCTGAGTGGCAGACCTATCCTCTAAAGTCTTAACCCTGAATTCAAGATTTGAGACTTTAGATAGTAGGTCTTTGAGAATGAGTTGCACACTTCCTTCATCTTCTTTAGAATAATCATCGGGAAATGAGGTAACATACCTAGTATGTTCATCCTCACCACCAGTTGTGGTTTCTTGACACCCTAGTTTCCCTTGCCTAATGATGTCTCTTTAAGAGTCATCAAAGAGCACAGTTGCCATATATTCAGTCTCAAAGATGTTACCACTGTCCTGAAGGTCCATTGAGGCACCTTCAGTAGTGACAGCTGAATCTACATGAGTCCCATCCACACCAGTGGGACTCACCTCAGTTGGGGTTTGCTGATGGGGGCTAGAAATCAGAGATCTGTCTAGGCTCAGTTGATCCTTAGGTAGGTGTAGTGGATTAACCTCATGGCCTTGAAGAGACATGATTTCCTCATCAGTTCCTATTAAGAGGTCAGTGAAGGATATAAAAGTTATACCTAATGACCTGGGACCTTGATCAATGTCCAATGGCATTGAGCCTATGATAGGGCTTTCCCTTTTTGGCTGCTCAGGAGAGTATAGAGACTCATCCTGAGGGTTTTTAGCTTGGGTTTGGGGCTCATGGGATTGAGACTGAGGAGACTCAATACCCATATTGAGGTCTATAGTGAAGAAAGGTGGGACCTTAGATTGAGTGGGAGCCCATGTTTTCACTCTAGCCTTTTTGGATTGAACACGAGGAACTTGTTCAATCAGAGGAGATTGAACAAGGGTTCGTTTTGAACATCTCTAATAAGTAATTTTGATGGGGTGGGAAGGTAGATTTGGCATTGTGGAGGTTATTGCTGGTGTGGGTTCCTCACTTGTGGGGTTAACAGAGATGTCACCAGGAGCCATTGGCTCAATCATACCTGGAAGAAGCTCAGTGTGTCTTCCAGCAAAGTTGGTAGAACACCCTCTTCAGTACCTTGAAGATGGCCGACCTTATGTGAGGGACAGGTAGAGCAGCTACATAGAAAAGCTTACTCTGGTCCAGCTCATAGTTGATTATGTGCTGAATGAACCGGGGATACAAACAAAATGTTTTCTTTTGAAGGTTGCCCATGAGATTGATCAGCACAAATTTGAGTAGTTGAATCTGAGGCCTTTTACCAACCCATGAACTAGGCATCCTAGTTCATAGGAAATTTGATCCCATCCCCCAGACTTGTTTGACAGGCAGTAAAGGACTATGTGAAGTAGGAACTTCCAGTTGTAGGAAAAATTGAACTTGTACACAGTTGACCTACTCACATCACCACCATATCCCATCTGCATATATGTGTCATCTAGGTCTGATTTGGGGAATTCCGTAGGAGCGCCCTCATCATGAAGCTCTAGATGCTCCTAAAGATTTGTTCAGATATGATCAATTCTTGACCACAAATGCTTGACCTAATAACCCTAACTCCGTTCAGGGTTCAAATTTGACTGTTTCCCCAAAATTCTGCCATGTGATTTGAGTAAACAATGGGGTTAACAGTTAGGGCTTGTAGTAGGTGCATTGAGTAAGGAAGGAGATGATTTCAGAGAAGTCAGCATCATTGGAAAAGTCAAGGAGTGCGACTTGGTTGTGCTGAGGGTTTAGTGCCATTGTTCAAGAAAGTTATAGAGGAAAAGTTTGATTTTGGATAAATTGAAGATGAAGGAAACTTAGGGCTGTAAAATTGGTAAAAGGATTAAGGAAATGAGTCGAAAGTATATAAATGGGTGAAACTGGCGGATGCATAAGGTGAAGTGATGGTTTGGGGTATGATGTGACAAGGGCGGTAAGGTTAAATCTATTTAAATATTCTAACATCATTAGTAAAATCTTTACCTTTTTACAGAGTGGGGCCTAAAAGATTTCTGTTCACAGTAAAGCTTTCTTCCGAGAGTAAAGGCTCATCCGAAGGTACTATTCTTCCAAAGCCAATCTTACTTCCAAAGGTAAATTTATCGTAGGAGAAATTTACTTCCGAGAGGTTTCTAAGCTTCGGAAATAGACTTGATATAACATCAAATTTTGTCTTGAGACTAAAAACTCTTCGGAAGATAAAACTATCTTGGAGGAATTTTCCTTCGGAAGATAAATAGCATATCTTCCGAGGGTTAATTTCTCTTTGGAAGAACTCATACTTAACAGATATTGAAGAAATATTTTTTTTTGTAACTGGGCTTAGATTATATTGACAAAGACCTGACACATTGTAACTTCAGGATAATCAAAGTTGAATCAATCATGAAGAATTAGATCAAAATAATAATAATCACAATAAATCCCCTTTGATCTTCAATTATATTGCAAAATTAATGTTTACAAGTAATCCCCCAATCTATTGGTCATTCAACCATTAACCAAAACCTAATGACAATTAACCTATTTATAGTCTAGACTAATATTCACTAATTGCACTTAACCCCCCTACACTTAAGCTAATTAATACAAAATTACATATTAAGCATAAAAATGACTAAAAACAAGATAAAATATATTTTGTTCACACAAAATATATTTATTACAATATAACTCCTAGTCATGTAAATCTTCAACGTCTTCTCTCGGTTCCTCGTCTCGAACGTGTCGGGTTTGACTTTTGTTGACTTTGACCGTGACGTTGACTTTTGTTGACTTTCACTATGTTGATAATATAGACTATCTTTGGCAGCTCCAACAATACTCCCCCTTAGTCTATCATTATCAACGTCTTCAAACGAAATCAACATCGAGAAGTCAACAGTAGAAAGATCTTCAATTTGAATCTTTCTGAATCTGATGAGAAAGATTTTTCATCTCATAAGCTCCCCCTATTTATATGCTCCCTCTTTTCGAGTGCAAGCTTTACAAAGATATTGGAACAGGTTTCCCAAATCTCTAATCTTGAGTGCTTCAGAAGATGTAGGAAGAGGATTCCTAGCTCGGTGTTTTCTGCAAACTTGAGGAACAGGTTCTCTGATCAGGTACACTGCTCAACTGATGATTGGCCATCACTTAAAGCAAAAATTCTGAAACACATTCACAAACACAATCTCGACATTTCTAATTAGATCATTTCATTTTAACAAAATAAACCCGTGTTTATCTGTGTGTGAAAACAAGCGAACCCGTTTTCGTTTGTGCGCAATTTTCGTGAAATGCATGAAAAATGATAAAATTGAAACAACATAATATGGAAGACCTAAGAGAAATTAAAATGAAATTTTATTATAATTTTTTTATATTATATACATTTATTATAACATTTTTTTATCTATTATTTTTTTTGTTTTTTTTTGTTTTTTTTAAACATTTAAAACCGAGAACTGAATCGATCATGAGATCACATCCTCAAGATATACTTAGCACAAAGATGAATTTAATCATCGACAAGAAATGAGATCACACTGATAACTGAATCTAATCACAGTCTTTGAATGATTTTGAAATTCTTAAACAGACTAATAACGATTGCTGATATATTTGTCCACTTAAACTCATGCCCTATCTTTTTCAACAAGCAGCAAATGATTTGTTAAGGTTCGATTAAATACTTTAGAATGCTAAGACCCCACAGTCATTTGGCAAAAACCCTCACCCAACCTCAGGATTTCTTGAATTTTGTTACGATCTTTATAGAGCAAGGCGTGTGCATTAGTGTGCAGGTGGTTATGAACAGAATATTGCATTCTGTGATGAATTCATCGTTTAGATGATTTGACACTACTTAGACCACAATGGTGAGAGCTCCAGGTCTATACTCACGTATAACAAAGGAGATGACCATTTAATCATGTGCCGATGAGAGCTCCAGGTCAGTACTATCGTACACCAAAGGAGATCATCACTCTAGGTCAGTACTTCCGTACATCAGAGGAGATTAGCACAAACACAGGACACATAAATACACCAAACATGGCTCAAATATTTGGCTTATATGATTTGTATCATGATGGGTGAAAGATCAATTCTCAATCCAATTTTTGTCGGGACTCAGTTTTTGTGCAGGCCAAAATGATTGCGTAAATCCAGACATCCTTAAGCATGATGTTTTAATTTAAATCATTATGCTGCTGTCTACTTTATTCTTCAGGCTGAGTCTACCAAGCATATCATTAAAGAATCTGTTATTTTTTATTTGCAATTAAACATAAGATGTAAATCTAATAACAGCATCACTTACCATCATTCTCATTTTAAAAACGCAAGTCATGCAAAAACAAGCATTTCAAGAGATATACAATCATTTCTCAATCATCTCGAATCAATTTCCCAGTTCTCTTTTCATTTTTATTTACTTATACTCTCTCCCTAAATTTTTATTTTTGCAAACTATTTTTTTATTTTTATTTTTTTAAATTTTTTTTATAAAACTGTACAAAAATAAAAATTTATCAAAGAAGATCTTCCAAACTACACTGATTATCAAGATAAGAAATGAATTGTAAAGAAATATGCAGTGATTGTGAAGTGAGAACTGTGATTGTGCAGATAAGAATCCAGATTGTGGATAAAATACCATGACCTTAACCTATTTGTTCCGCCTCAAATTTGAATAAAAAACAATCTCTGTCAGTAAACCGGATTACTAACAGTCCTCATGAATTGTTCCTGCACTCATTAACAAATTAGTTAGAAAGGGGAACCCAGGCCATCGAAGTCCTGGAAGTTCCTTTTTCATCAAGATAAGTAACAAGCTTCTGCACACAACCGTTTAAACAATCGAGGATTGTTGTATCCTTCCTTTTAATTTCCCAAATTTGTTTCGGTTCAATTAATTTGGATTTGAATGAATTAAATTTGGAAATAATTTTATGTTTAAGACTGGAAGGAAAAGAATTTGGTTTTGAACCTTTGGTCATTTTCATCTTTGAATCATGTGAAACTGGCTTCACATGAGAAGGTTTGGATGGGGGGTTTTTCATCCAACCATTCAAAGATGTGTGCTTTTTACCTCTTGATCCAGAGAAGCAACACGTGTTGCCTTTACCGACTGGAACATTCTTTGTAGACTTACATCCGGAGAAGCAATTTGGTTTGCCTTTACCATTCGAAGCAAGTCTTTGAGGACATTTCTTTACCACATGACCTTCTTTTCCACACTCAAAACAAGCCATGAAAGGCTTTTGATTCTTTGTAGTCCCGTGTTGTGCAGGTGGTGATGAGAATTGCTGTGAGCTTGTAGCATATTCTTGCTTGTTCTGAAGTTTCTTGTGCAAAACAGGGAATGAGATCTTCACTGATTGACTGGGTTGTTTTGCAGTTGGAGACGAGATCCGTATTGGTCTTAATTCAGCTTTTGGAAGCTTTTGAGACTTGACAATGTCAGAAGATATATTGATCTGTGAGGAACCAACACGCTCCTCTGTGTTTGATTCATCATCTGAGCTTATCTAGTCTTGTATACACAGATCTGCTTCCAAAGGATCTTGATTGACACCTCCTTTTGTGTCGGCTTCGGTTATAGGATTTTGATTGCCTGACAATTCAACAATTGTTCCTTCTTTGACAAACCTGACAGGAATAAACGCAGGAATGTTACCTGTTTTGAATTTGTTGAAGAAGGTTGGAGAAGTAACTGATATTGGAGATGAAGCATCAGAAGTGAAATCATCATTAATCTTCTTATCAGACCCATGCCTGAGGAATCCCAAACCTACAGGTGAATCCTGCACATCTCTAACCTCTTTAAGATTAATGTTGCTTAAACCTGCATTTAAACTATTAGTTTCTGCAGCTTCAATCAAATCATTAGATGGATGAGGTTGAGGCATAGGAGAGTAAGAATGGGTGCTAGGAGGAGGATAGACGTATGGATTTTCACCACAACCCACTCCCGTTTTAATCCTAGCTCCCCTCTGTTTACATAGTAGCTCTTCCTGTTTCATTCCGGATATGGTCCATCTATCAAGCTTTGTTTTAAGCTTGCTTGTTTCAAATTCAGCCAATGTAACTCTTTCGTTTAAAAGATTAATTTCAACATTTCTTTCAAGAAGAATTCATTTTAAATGATCATTTTCTTTTAAAGCTTCATTTAATTTTATGAAATACTTGGCTTCATTCTTTTTAAGTTCTGCGTTTATGGTGGTTAACTCCTTTTGGTTATCTAAAAGTAACCTATTAGCTTTATACACACCAAATAAACGAATTTTGCAAGCAGAAGAACACATATCCTGAACTGTCTCATAAGGAAGATCCAGGATGACTCTTTCAGCAGTAAGAGCCTTCTTGCAGTTGCAAACTCTGGTCTTCCGCTTCTATTCCTCTTCCTTCTCAGCATCACAAACTTCAGCATTCAACTCAGCTCCACCTTTACCCATTGATGTCTGCTTAAGCTCCTCCTGTACCTCTTTAGTTCCAGGTTTCGGTAAACCGTCGGAATTGGTGCCAGAATCTAATCTCTCTTCTGGTTTCTCTTTGGAGTTTGAAGTGATATTTGGAGTTAGATATGTCGCTTCATAGTACTCACGACGGTTGATATCCAACTTAATCTCTTTCAGTTTGTTGATCACCTCCATCAGTTTGTAATCTCGAAAGCCTCTATCTCGTTGAATCGACTTGCCGTGTGAGCTCCATTCTGATGAGAGGGAATCAAGCAATCTTAGAACTTGTTCATGATTTCCCAGTTGGGCATCAAACTTCTTCAGATTACTTGCCACCAACAGAAAACGATCAACAAAATCAGACATCGTTTCAATCTTTAAAGCTGCAAAATTATCAAACCGACATTTTGCAATTGTGAGATTATCAGATTCGAAGGATTTAATCAGTTCTGCAAAAGTCATTTTTATTTTTATTTTGTTTAAACAATTAAATGCCCTAAAAATATTTTTCCCAAAAAATTTAGAATAATTCTCCCCCGGGAAAAATATATTGTTTTTAAATGTCGCGCTAGACAATCTTTAACATTCAAATTTCGCTGAAGAAATGATAGTTTCGCCGAAATTATAGTTTCGCAGAGCTAGTTTCGCTGAGAACTCTAGATTCGCTGAGCCGACAGTAGTTTCGCTGGCAATTTCGGCAGCAGTTTCGCTAGCCGAATGTCTCAAATGGCTTAGTTTCGCTGATAAGTTCGCACAAAACAAGCTTGAACTTTCGTTCAATGATACTTTCGGCAGCAATGTCGCTTGTAAATCACCCACAAGCACTATTGAACTTTCGTTCAAGATCAGTACTTTCGCTGAGGTGCTGAAATTAACTACAAAGTGTAAAACACTTGTAGTTTTGCTGAAAGAGC
The DNA here is from genome assembly GCA_025215565.1 of Flaveria ramosissima. Lineage (NCBI taxonomy): Eukaryota > Viridiplantae > Streptophyta > Magnoliopsida > Asterales > Asteraceae > Flaveria > Flaveria ramosissima. The sequence continues at coordinate 15,980,838 of CM046033.1, read as the reverse complement.
AGGCAGTTTCGCTGGAAGAACTCGTAGTTTCGCTGGACGAAGCTGAAAAGCTTTTTCAACACGAAATCAATCTGAAATCGCCCAAATCTCAATGGATTTGAAATCTGATGGTTAACAGAGCTTTCCCAACCAATAACAAGCAAACTTTAATCAATATCCATATCAATAACACTCAAATCTGATCCGAAATTGATGAAAACTTGATATAGAACAAAACCAACCAAAACCTCAACTTCACTCTCTAAAAATCTTCAAATCTTCAGTGAATTTGATCCAAAATGGCTCTGATACCAAATTGTAACTCCAGGATAATCAAACTTGAATTAATCATGAAGAATTAGATCAAAATAATGATAATCACAATAAATCCCCTTTGATCTTCAATTAGATTGCAAAATTAATGTTTACAAGTAATCCCTCAATCTATTGGTCATTCAACCATTAACCAAAACCTAATGACAATTAACCTATTTATAGTCTAGACTAATATTCACTAATTGCACTTAACCCCCTAGACTTAGGCTAATTAATACAAAATTACATATTAAGCATAAAAATGACTAAAAACAAGATAAAATATATTTTGTTCACACAAAATATATTTATTACAATATAACTCCTAGTCATGTAAATCTTCAACGTCTTGTCTCGGTTCCTCATCTCGAGCGTGTCAGGTTTGACTTTTGTTGACTTTGACCGTGACGTTGACTTTTGTTGACTTTCACTGTGTTGATAATATAGACTATCTTTTGCAGCTCCAACACACATTTTGAAAAGGTTTTTCAAATGAGATAAGCTAATCAATGTTTATCATCCCAATAGCCATAATAAGATACTTAAATCTTTATTCATCAATTTCTTTGGTGAACAAATTAGCATATTGTTCATTTGAGTCAACTTTGACTAGTTTAATCAGGTTTTTCTCATTAATATCTCTAACAAAATGGTACCTGATGTCAATATGCTTTGTCTTGGAGTGCTTGACAGGATTTTCTATGATAGAGATAGCACTCTTGTTGTCAATATGGATAGGAGTGCTCATGAAGTTGAATTCATAGTCTATCATCTGGTTTTGAATCCACAGCAGCTGAGCACAGCAACTAGCAGCAGCAATGTATTCAGCTTTAGCAGTAGATGTTGAGACACAAGATTGCTTTTTGCATTGCCATGAGATGATCCTTCCACCAAAAAATTGACATCCTCCAGATGTTGATTTCTTGTTGATGTTACAGCCACCATAGTCACCATTAGTGTAACCATAGAGATTGAAATTGGTGTTCCTTGGATAACAGAGACCCAGTTTAGGTGCTCCTTTGAGGTATCTAAGAATTCTCTTGGCAGCAACTAGGTGAGACACTTTTGGAGCAGCCTGATATCTTGCACAGACGCAGGTTGCAAACATGATATCAGATCTACTTGCTGTGAGATACATCAGAGATCTAATGATTTCCCTATACTGATGTTGATCAGTATCCTCCCCCTTAGAGTTAGGAAAAAGATTGTGACTTCTGGGTATAAGAGTCTTTGTTGGCTTGCAATCTTTCATATCAAATCTCTCTAAGATGTCAGTGACATACTTAGATTGATTGATAAAGAACCCATCTTTCATCTGCTTTACTTGAATTCCAAGGAAAAAGTCCATTTTTCCCATAGAACTCATTTCAAACTTCTTCTTCATAATGCTCTTAAAATCTTTGCACATTTGGTCATTTGAGGAACCAAATATGATGTCATCAACATAAACTTGTACGAGCAAAATGTCTTTCCCAGAATTTCTTATGAATAAAGTCTTGTCAATGGTACCTCTTGTGTATCCATTCTTCAGGAGAAACTGAGACAATGTCTCATATTACAGCCTAGGTGCTTGGTGCAGCCCACCGAGAGTTTTATCTAGTTTGCACACATAGTTGGGGTGCCGTGGGTCTTCAAATCCTAGAGGTTGGCATACATAGACTTCCCTATCTATATCCCCATATAGAAATGCACACTTAATATCTAGCTGGTAGACAGTAAAATTCTTGGATGCAGCATAAGCAAGAAAGATTCTCACTGCCTCAAGTCTTGCAACAGGTGCAAAGACATAAGTGTAATCAATTCCCTCCTCTTGAGTGTATCCTTGAACTACCAGTCTTGCCTTGTTCTTGATGATTAAGACTCTATCATCTCTCTTCTTCTTGAATACCCATTTTGTGCCTATTGGTACTTGACCAGACTGTAGTGGACATAGGTTCCAAACGTTTTGTCTTTTGAATTGAAGCAATTCCTCTTGTATTGATTCAACCCAACTACTATCTTTCAAGGCTTCTTCTAACTTCTTGGGCTCCATCTGAGATAGGAAGCATGAGTACAGGCAGGCATTCCTATTGTGAGTTTGTTCACTTATTCTCACGCCTTCAGAGACATCTAATGTTCTCAGCTGGATAAGTGTTGTGAATTCTGAGCCAAGGGATCACATCCAGTTGAATGGATAGATACAGATTGGAAAATTTTGGCTCAAGGTTTTGAACACTTGGTCCAGCTGATGTTTCATGCTCATTTAATGAGGACTGATTGAATGAAGGAGAAACAACATCAGTATTAGTTGGCTGTGAAGCAGCATTAACAGTTGCCTGTTCCTTCAAAATGCTACTTCCATCAGCTTGGTGTGGCGCATTGTCACCGGATGAGTTTTGAGGATCACTTGGTTGACAACTTGTTAAAGCTCCATTGGTTCTTGAGATAGTTATGCTATCAGATCTGCGTACTCTTGGTGAACTTAGAAGAGGTCTGAGTACCTGTTCCAGCTGAAACATTCTCACAAGAGGGTTTAGAATAGTTTGGAAACAATTCTAAATCAAAAATGTGATCAGGGCCATTCCCCCTAACACAAGGAGTGTGCTCATTAATAACAATGTTGGATGATTCCTCAAATTGTTGATTTTTAATGTTATACACTCTATAGGCAATATAGGTAGGGGAATATCCAACAAAGATAGCATCATCCGACTTTCCAGCAAATTTTACCAAATTATCCTTTGTGTTAAGTATGGTACACCTGCTGCCAAAAGACCTAAGAAAGCCAATGAACGGTGGCCGCTTGTTCCATAACTCATAAGGTGTTTTTCCATGTGGCTTAACTACAAGAACTCTGTTCTGCACATAGCATGCAGTGCTGACTGCCTCTGCCTAGAATGTTAGAGGTAGCTTTGAATCAGCTAACATAGTTTGAGCAGCCTCATAAGTGTCCTAATTCTTCTCTCAGCAACACCATTTTGTTGAGGAGTTCTAGGAGCACTATATTGTCTGGTAATCCCTTTTGAGTTACAAAATGAGTCAAGAACTTGATTCTTAAACTCAGTTCCTTGATCAATCTTAACCTTGTGATCAATTTGATTTCCTTTTTTAAGAATAGAAGATTTTAAAGTTTCAGCAATTTCATATTTGGTCTTAAAAAGAATACCCACGTAATTCTAGTAAAGTCATCAACATCACAAGGCAGTATGATTTCCTTCCAATGCTCATTATGCTTGTGGGACCAAATAGATCCATGTGCAATAAGTGTAATGGAGTGGTGATAGAGTTAACTTCTTTGGATTTGTGAGATGCTCTATGTTGCTTTCCTTTCATACATACAACACAGTTGTCTCTTAAAAAAAATTCCATTTTAGGCACACCATATACCAAGTTATTTTTAACCAATTTATTCATGGTTTTAAAATTGACATGACACATACGTTTATGCCAGAGAGTTGACTCATCACTATCAGCTTTGGAAAGAAAGCATGATACCTCACCCAATGGGGAAGCATTGTTCATATCCAGCTTGTACATATCCCCTTTCCTGGGAGATCTAAGAAGCACCAATTCTTGAGGAATTGTCATCCCAGGTTTGAGGATAATACACTCATGTTCTGTGAAAAAGCATTTGATGCTTTTGATCACAGAATTGAGAAACACTTAAACGTTTGTGTTCAAGCCGTTTGACAAAGTTTACTTTGTCGACCGTTAACTTGCCATTGGATACACTTCCTCTGCCGGAAATGTATCCTCCGGCCTCACCTCCAAATTAAACAGGACCACCATCAAAATGTTGAAATTGTTGAAAAAGAGATATGTTTCCAGTCATGTGCATGTAGCATCCACTGTCTACAATCCACACATTGTTATTCTGGTCATGTGGATGTCCCTACATATAAGGTGAAAAGTTAGTTAGTATTGGAAACCCAAGCCTTGCTGGTCGTGGGTTCTACCAATGAGGATGACATAATTGAACCAAAAGATATGGGAGAGAGTTCAATAGATGTCTGTGAAGAAGAGGTTTGGGTTGCAACATCTTGTCTGATCTTCCATTCCATCCCTTGGCTGATCAGCGTAGATGAGCTTGTTGAAGCTTGAGCAGCATGGCATTCTTCCAAAGCTTCTTTCTTCTCAGAAGAGGCCTTCTCCACCTTTTCTTCCGAAGTAGTCTTCTTCTCGGAAGGTTTCAAAGGAACTTTCTTGTTCATTTGAATTTTCTTTGGCTTAACTTCCGAAGATATTTTCCCTTCGGAAGAATGAGTTTCTTCCGAAAGCAACTTTGCTTCGGAAACAAGCTTTCCTTTTCTTATCACTTGAACCATGTGATAAGGTCCAAATGTGAAACCTTCCTTGACTCCTTCTTTCTTAACATTATTTGCATAATGTGTGCTTGCAGGATTGTACTAACAATCTTTAGAAATATGGTTTTGCAAACCACACATTATGCATGCAATGTTAACTTTTGTGGGATGTGAAGACAGTTGTTTCTTGCACTTCTTTTCTTCATCAACAGTCCTTCCCTTTAATTTCTGATCCTTCAATAGGATAGGAGTGTTGGTATTACACTCCTTTCCAAGATCAGAGTTTCCAACTACCTGGAATCCTGCTGAAATGAACACACTCTTTTGTTTTGGGTCTATCTTCAGCTTGGATTCAGCCACTTTCTTGGCAGTTTTTCTGGCTGCCTTAGCCCTGTTTCTTCTGGCTTTGGTAGTTAGGGGTTGATTATCACTGGTGGATGTGGGTTGATTTACCTGGTTCTTCCCTGTGATGGTCTCCATAGTTGCAACATTCTTCAATTCATGAGGAGGTGGGTCAGCAAATGGAACCTCTTGCTATTCAGTCCCACATCTTGGTTGTCAAATAGACTCATAAGAATGTGGTGGAGCAATTTCATTGGTTCCCAACCCATCTTTGTTTTGATAACAAATCTTTGAGTGAGAGGATGATGCAAGAATGGCTTGGAAGTTTTGTTCAGAAATAGCATGCTTCCTGGCTTGAGCCTCAGCTATTACTAGCTGGGCTTGAGCCTCAGTCAATTTGGAGATTAAATCATTGATTTGAGTCTTATAATTGGTATGTTCATGTTTTAAAGAGGACACAATTTTCTCTAACTCTTTAATTTTCTTTTGATAGTCAGATTCAGCCCTTTTAAAATCAGATTTTAGGATATTCAAAGACTCAATATCATATTTAATTTCCATATTGTAGTCCTGATACATTTTAACTTTAGCAATGCAAGCTGGAGTATAGAGGTTTTAAAATACCTTGCTGTCATCAGTTCCAGCTATCAATGCTTGAGCAGGGGTCACATCATGTACCATAAAGCTCCAGTCAACTTCTTGAGCCATATCAGTTGTGTTTTGTTCAGTTGACTTCTAGGTGGCTTTAGGTGTTGTGGGATGTGTGGAGGCTTGATGGTTTCCGGATTGGATTTGGGAGCCTTGCATTCCCTGGCAAAGTGTCCTAGCTGGTTACAGTTGTAACACTTGGCCTTTGTCTTGTCAAACCCAAACTTGCTGTTAGTTGGGTTTTGAGGGAATTGTCTTCCAGTTCTCTTGAAGAACTTCTTCGCCCTGTAAGTTAATAGAGCCATTTGTTAGACAATGTCCATGTATTCCACATCATCTGGGTTAAAACATTCTAGATCATCAAAACAAAATTTAAAATTACTAGAATGTCCATTTCCTGAGACAAAAGCACAACTGTCCTGGAAGGGACTTGGTTGAGCCTGTTGAGACCTTGGAGTCTCAGGGAATGTGATGTATGGCCCAGAAGAACAGGATAGATGCTGGGAGTAAGTCAGGTAACGCTGAGGTTGTGGGGTTCTTGAGCCTTTAGCAACCATTAAAGTGTTGCTATCAGGAAGGCTTGAGATTTGCTCACCTGGTGGCCTCTCTTGTTCTCCATCTCTACACGGTATCCATCAAGGATGCCATATAGTACAGTCATGGTGAGGGAGTTCAGGTTTTCTGTCCTCTTGATAGAGACATAGTAGAACGCCCACTCATTTGGGAGTGCACTCATAAATTTTCTTGAGAGATCTTTCAACTCAAGAGTTATTCCCACAGACTGAAGGGAGGAAATGAGATCCATATACCTGAAGTATTGCTGGCTAAGGGTCTGTCCAGCAATATAAGTGAAAATTTTAAATTGTTGCTTCAGTGAATCTTTCTTGGAGTCATTTGAGCTAGAGTACATCTGGGTCAAGGCACCAAATAGTTCTTTGGCTGACTAACAATGCTCAAAACCACCATGATGGAGTTGAGTATAGCAGTCATCAGAACAGTCATAGCTTTGCTATCGATGTCCAACCTTTTATGGTCATCGTCAGAATAATCTTCGACCGTCTTCTCTATCATAACACCATTTTCGACTGGTGCTGCAACCTTTGGCTTGTAATGCGTCTGCTCCATGATCTGAAGTTATCAGGGGTGATGATAGGTGCTTTGGTCATCGTTCCCATCTCATATTCAGATTTTTGGTTGAGGGTCATTTTGAGTGAATTGAGTATATGAGTGATAAAAAGGTTGATTTGAATGGTGAGATCTCACAATCAAGAGCCTAAGAAGCTCTGATACCAATTGCAGGACCGGTTTTGTTCACTCAACACGATTATGGTCTCTCAAACTCACTAAGTCTCACTTGTATAGATGATGTAGAATCCTCTAAGAGTTGATAATAATATACTAAGTATAAATAAAACAAAAACACAAGAGAATGGTTTTCAAGATACTTGTATATATTACTTCTCAAATCAAAGTTTTACAAGACTCTAACAAGCATGTTACATGAGTTACAATGAGCAACTATATATACTACTATCTACAGCCAAATATACTTTGATACTAGCTAGAACATACAACTAGACAAATACTATATTACTAGAAGTAAGGTATCTTAGATAAAATACTATCTAAGATTTGGTAGTCATGACATGTCCATGCCTTACCTTTTGTCACCAACTAAAGTTGGTAACTACACTAACTGATAAGAAATGAACAGTGGAATAAAGTATGATCAACTACATGGGCGTGGGAAAAGCACCATGCAGTATCTTAGAGGTTGCAGCAAAGTGTCAAAGGGACCATACTTTTCCACTGGTTCATAGTAGGTTCTTCCGAAGGTTAATTGGCTTCGGAAGAACAAGATCTTCCGAAGCCACTTATACTTCGAAAGAGGCTACTTCCGAGGCTTAAGTTATTCTTCGGGCCTTCATGCTTCGGAAGTCGTTGTCTTGAATTCTTCTAAGTGTTGAACTTCGGAAGAAGGAAGACTTTGTCTTCAGAAGTTAGAGTTCCTCTTCGGAAGCTCTTTTAGACTTGACCTTCAGAAGCTCAGCATTTGCCTTCGGAAGTTCTGCTTTTGCCTTCGGAAGTTCTTCATCAGTTGCACCAAAATTGTCTAAGTGTTTGTTTTAATTGCACTACCCTTACTTGATCCAACAGTATTTGACTAAAATTTTAGAAAGTTGGGCGTCTGAGATCAAGGTGGGCGTATGATACGCCCAGGGTCGGTGTACCATACGCGGGTCTCTTAACAACTTCCTAATTTTGTGGAATTTCAAGTTATTTAAAGAGATTTAACTTCAATTCGGAAAAGGAATTTTTTCCACACGAATTCAAGTGTTTTCAAGGTATCTTTTTGGTGTTCCAAGCTTTCTAATACATCATAACAATCATTATTGATCATCATCAAGTAAAGATCGAAGATTTAATGACGACAATGCGTGGCTAAATTCGTATGACTGCTTTCAGGTGGAGAGTTCTTATCAAGTGAGATGGTTAGTTATATTTAGGGTTTTGATGTTAAACACTTTGTGATTGAATGTACTTGATGTTTTGATTGAGTTAAATAAGTTGTTTATAAAGAAAGTTATTTGCTTTATCATCAGTTTTCGGCTTACTTGCATCGTTAGCTCATTGAGAAAAGTAGATAACGTGATATAGATAAATTGATGACTTTGTGAATGAATGAGTCTAAGATTGTTCCTTGGTTATCACTTCAATCAAAAGCCAATATCTTGAGTCATGTTATGAAACCCTAAAATATATCTAACAGACCATTGAACTTGTAGAACTTGAAACCCGGAAGTGTGTTTTTCTTAATATTCAAACAAATTCGTTGTAAAGTTTGTTGCTTTACACAATTGTTTTCATTAATCCATTCAAAGTTTTAATTTTTAATTATAAAGTTTGAGTCTTTAGTTAATCGAGTCGCGTTAATTAAGCACTTTTCACATATTCCCTGAGGAGACGACCTTAAAGGTGGCTATGGCATGTCATTGATGTTTATATTAGTGATTTGATGTTTATAAGTATATTAACATACGTGTAAAAGATAGTTATGTATACTTTAACACATGTGTAAATGATTTTAAGGTTATATTAGAAAGGCTGACACAACCAAAGCAACCAAATAGCTTCCAGCATGCATGCACTTATGTACAAGGTAGAAGTTACTTCGGAAGTTTTACACTCTTCGTAGAAAAATATTTAAAATATTCCGAAGCCTAAGACCAAATCTTCCGAAGCCAAAGATGAAGTCTTCTGAATCTTCAAAGGCAAAGTCTTCTGAAGCCAATGAAGTGAATATTGATTTCTTCCGAAGAAAGAGAAGACATGCTTTCTCTAATCAACTTTTGCATAAAGCTAACTCACTTTCCAGTGCAACTCTTAAGACTCACAAACTTGTATAAGTTGGTGAAAAAGGTCCATACTTTTGCAACTGTATATTAAGGTTGAGAGTCTGTAACATTCTACTTCGTACTTTTTATCAGTTTTGTTATATATTAGGATGTGGCTATGGCATGTCATAGTCATAAATCAAAAGGCAATCTTCCTTTTGACTATATATTGATCTTGTTGTCTAGATTAGTGTTTCCAGTTGGCTTTCAAAGTATAGACGGCTATAGGATGTAGTACAAAGTTTTTCAACACTCAGCCTTAAGCTATCATCTTGAATCTTAACACTCAAATGATCAAACCTGAAGAGAAAGCTACCATCCCTAGTCTTTAAATCTTAACCAACCAATTCCTAACCTTAAATTATATGATGAAGAAGACACAGGATTCAGTTTGTACCATGAATCTCTCTACTCTCCCCCTAGAGATGAGTACTCCTAACACTCCCATGTCTAGCCAACATCATCCACCCTTTACTGAGATAGACCTCTTTTAACATGTTCAAGAGGTCCATATGGAAAAGGCTCTCACTATTACAAGTGATTACATTATTCAGACCTCAACCACGACAACCCAGCTTCTTAGCACTTCTTATGAAACTGTCATAGAGTACGGGAAATCTAGAGACCAGGAAAAACATCTAGTGGTGAGAGGGATGACTTTGGTTATGTACTTTCGTCTCCCCATGATTCTTCTAATGAAGATGAGGGGAGCATGACACAAAAGGGGCAAAAATTTACGGCTACATGCACATATCTTGTTTCAAAGGTTAGTCACCTAGAATCTCATGTGGCTACCTTACAAAGGCAGGTGCTCAATCAGCAACTTAAGATCACCGATCTCAAGGGCAAGCTAGCTGAGAGACCTGCCAGGCATGTTCAACCATGGTCACAAGAACCTATGGATGTAGTGGACCTAACCTCAGTTGAGGATACACCACCCTCAGTTGTAATTGTCTAGACTTAACAACCTCCTCTAGCCCATATTAATATGGATGCCATCTTACAAAGCCTATTTGAGGAGGGTTTATACCAAGGATCATGTCACCTCCATCCAATCCTACTGTAGATTGAATCATAGGATGGAGGTATGACATTAAATGAAGAGCATTGGTGCTTTCTAGACTGTTAGGTCAATAAGAAATCTTCAACATCTACAACCTAGGATTCTATGAAAGCTTCCCTCTTGTAAACCTGCTACTTGTCAACCCAAGTCAAAACAAACATGCTGACAGGTTAACAGAGAGGATTCAAAGGAGTGTGTCTAATGAATTCAAAAGAAGAACAAGTATTTACAGACAAAGGCTAGCAGGGAAAACAATTTCTTAACTCGATACTGAGTTGGACCCTAAGATTAGCTTCGAAGGGAAAGCCTTAGATGAAGGCCAAGTTATGGACTCTGTGAACCTTGAGATTTCTGCTCCTTCATAACCTCCCACTCTTAGTAAGACACCAGTTGGTGAAGGTGTCTCATAGCCTCTCCCTTGCCAGAGCTCCAATGAAGAACAAGTGTAAGAAGGCCAAAGCTCTCTCCTTCTTGAGTCATATAGACCAGTGGTTGACAAGGAAAGAAGGTTCTATCTGCAGAGGAGATTGAGGAAGAGGAAAGAAAGAGAAGAGAGACAAAGAGAGGATCCTAGTTTCATGCAGGCTTCAATCAGGGTTATTTAAAGGCCAAACACTCAAGAAGATGAATTAAGTGCA
>CM046033.1:15907675-15965175 GCA_025215565.1 Flaveria ramosissima | reverse complement strand
AATACAAGTACTTTCTCGAGTGGGAACAGTCATGTTGGAAGAGATTTGGGTAATTCTAAGGCCAATGTTGAAACTCCAATTCCATCAGAAACAATGGCTCTTTTTGGAATGTTTGTTCAGAGCTATGAAGCACTTGCTGCTGGAGAACTGAAAGGAAAGGGAATGACTATGGAGGACACGTACCAGGTTGATCCTGATGATCTTGAAGAAACTGATATTCAATGGTAGATGTCGATGTTAACTTTGAGGGCTCGGAGATTCATGGAAAGAACTGGACGAAAGAACTTTGGTGGTCAAACGTCTACTTCAAAACTGGGATTTGATAAGTCAAAATTGAGATGCTTTAATTGTAAACAATTGGGACATTTCAAACGTGAATGTCCATTACCAATTGTCACAAATCCTAGTAATTCTGGAGTACCAAGACTGACAGCAGAGAAAGAAAAGGAAGATCTGAATCTAAAAAAGGAGTCTGCTTTGATTTTGAACTTTGACTGGAGTACGGAGGTTGAGGAAACAAGAACTGAGATCAATCATGCGTTAGTTGCTGAGTTTGTGGAAAGTAATGAAGAGGTAGATGGTAAAGATGGATTTGAGCTGTTCAAGGAATTCAAAAGAGAAAATGTGTCATATGTAAATGGGAAAGAAGAAAAAGATGATGGAAATGGGGAAGACGAAATTGCAGGTTTAAGTGAGAAAAGAAGTTCAAGAGATGGGATAAGAAAGGATAATGATGATGATGCTGCTACTGTTGAGGAAAAGAAGTCAAGTACTCCAGTATGCATGTGTGACAAAGCCTTAGCTGCTGAAGGATGGTAATGGGACTTCCATATGAGGTAATACAGGATATGTGCTCACCTGATTGTAAAATTAGATTATTTAGGATTTATAAGGCTAACCGTTTATTAATTGATAATGAATAAAGCGAATTAATGATGAACTTAAAATCAATAAATCAAAATATTTTGTGAAATTAAATGAGGCTTTAAAAGAAAATGATCATTTAAAACGAATCGTTTTGGAAAGAAATGTCGAGATTAATACTTTGACTGAAAGGGTCGCTCTTGCTGAATTTGAAACAAGCAAACTTCAGTCAAAGTTAGATAAATGGACTATATCAGGAATGAAACATGATGATCTTTTAAATCTCAACGGGGAGCTAGAATTAAAACGGGTTTGGGATATGAAAGTGTAAAGGTTTATCCTCCACCTAGTACATACTGTTATTCTCCTATGCCTGTTTATCATCCTTCTAATGATTTAATCAAAACACATACTGACAGTATGTCTGCAGGTTTAGAGGGGAATTAACTCTAAGTACATTCGTGAAGACTACGACTATGGACCAACTAGTGGGCTTGGATGCACTAGTTCTAGTACACCTGAAAATCAGCAGTCTGTTTTAGATCATAAGTCTAGTTTAAATTTTGTTTTTGTTTCTTGTTCAACTGTAACAGACTCGGATGTCTCATGTTCTCATGATAGTTTTATTCCATCTTGTAATTTAGATCATGGTAGTGATGATTTTTGTTCTCATAATGAATGTAATGCATCTGATCTTTCTCCAAAACCAACTGAGCAAATTAAAACTAATTGTTTCGAAAAGTTCTTTTCACATCCTATTCCATCTTTCATTCCATTAAATATGACCTCATCTGATGAACGTATTTCTTCTTCATCTGACACCAGTACTAGTGGAACTAGTTTTACTGATATGTCAGATGAATCTTCTTCTAATTTTGTAAATAATAATTCTTGTTCAAATAAACATCAAACTCATGGGTTGTATGAGACATTCAGTGATATTAATTCTAGTTTGTCTGAATGTGATGAGGAGATTATTATTGATCCTATTTTTACCCTATCACATCACAGACCTAGATTCAAACCTCACTGTTTTAAGTGTGGTCAAGAGGATCATCTTGTCAAGAATTGTCCTTCTTTGATTCAAGGATCCTCTAATAGGAACTGTTTTGGAAATAAATTGACAAAATTGGTTAATAATTTCTTCTGTAAAAAATCTTCTTCTTCAAAAAGCAAAGTTGTTCAATCTTGGGTTCCTATTACTCCTGGCTAACTGATTTGTTAATTCTTTTCAGGAGTCCTCGTCAAAGATTGTAAACAGTTTATGGCATGTTGATAGCGGGTGTTCCAAACATATGACGGGATTAAAAGACTTGTTGACCAACTATCGGATTATAGATGGAGGATATGTTGCTTTTGCTGGTAACAAAAGGGTGGAAAAATGATTGGACAAGGAGAAGTTACCAATGGTTCTCTCACTTTGGAAAAAGTCAACTATGTTCCCGAATTGGCTTTTAATCTTCTGAGTGTTTCTCAAATCTGCGATAAAGACATTCCTGTTCTATTTAAATCTGATGAATGTCTATTTTTAAAATCATAGATTGTAATTCCAGACGACTTGATTCTCATGCGTGCTCCAAGAAAGCATGATATGTATCTTCTTGATATGAACTCAAGCGAATCAAAGGCTACTGCAACTTGTCTTCTTTCAAAAGCATCAACTTCTGAGTCTCTCTTATGGCATCGTCGATTAGGCCATGTTAATTTTAAGATAATTAATAAATTAGTAAAGAACAATCTTGTTAGAGGACTTCCTTCAAAAGATTTTTTTGTGAATGAAAAATGTATGGCATGTGACAAGGGCAAACAACATAAGAAACCTCATAAGCCCAAACTTCTAAATAGCATATCTTGTCCTCTCGAGTTGTTACATACTGATTTATTTGGCCCAATTAGTGTTAAATCTATTGCTAAAAAATCATTTTGTCTTGTTATTACAGATGATTTCTCAAAATATTCATGGGTGAGGTTTCTTGCACACAAAGGCGAGGTTGCAGAGGAATTGCAGAGATTAATTCTTTCTATCGAAACAATTAGTAAGAGAAAAGTTATGGGACTGAGAAGTGACAACGGCACTGAATTCAAAAATCATATTCTCGATTCATTTTGTGCTCAAAAGGGGATTGTGAGACAATTTAGTGCTGCGAGAACTCCCCAGCAGAATGGTATTGCAGAACGAAAGAATCGCACTCTCGTTGAAGCTGCTCGTACAATGCTGATAGAATCTTCATTACCCATTATCTTCTGGGCTGAAGCTGTAAATTGTGCTTCATATGTTCTAAACCGGGTGTTGATTGTGAAAGATAAAATGAAGACTCCTTATGACTTTTTCATAAGAGAAAGCCTCTAATTGATTTTTTTCGGCCATTTGGTTGTTCTTGCACTCTTCTGAATACTCAATCTCAAAAGACAAAGTTTGGTGCTGTTTCTGATGAGTGTTACTTTGTTGGTTATTCTTCTTCTCAAAAGGCATATCGGGTTTATAACAAAAGAACACGTATCGTTCAAGAGTCGTTCTATGTTGATTGGCAAGAATCTAACTCTTCTGAAGTTAGATCTGAACCAGCATGGTTCTTTGACTCCAATACTGTGTTTAATTCGTTCAATTTACCAGTTTTCGATGATGATACGTCCATTCCAAATGCTCAAACAAATATTATTTCATCATCTCCATCGTCTGTTCCTTCCAACTCATTAGTAAATGATGCTGTTTCAACTGATGTTAATTCCTCGTCTCCAATGAATGATCCGGCACCATCATCTGATTCTTTATCTCATACATCTTCTCCTCTACCTGATCCAACACCTATCATTAATTCACCTTCATCTAATCTTTCACCGGTTATGGGTGATATTTCTTCAAACATCTTTCCTTCAACAAGCGATTACAAAACCTTGAAAGATCATCCTCTTGATAACGTGATTGGATCTATCTCTGATGGTGTTCGAACGCGAAGTCAATCTGGTCTAATTAATGTTTGTCTTTTCTCATGCTTCATTTCTCAAACAGTCCCGAAGAACGTTCATGCTGCTCTACAGGATCCTTGTTGGGTGGAGTCTATGCAATTGGAACTTCAACAGTTCAAAAAGATTAAAGTTTGGACCTTGGTTGACTTACATCCTAACAAATATCCAATCGGTACAAAATGGGTGTTTAAGAACAAACCGGATGATCGAGGAGTAGTGGTGCGTAACAAATCTAGACTCGTTGTGCAAGGCTTTGTTCAAGAAGAAGGGATTGATTATACATAAGTCTTTGCTCCAGTTGCTCGTCTTGAAGCAATCAGAATATTTCTCGCTCATGCTGCTCATAAACAATTTAAAGTCTATCAGATGGATGTGAAGTGTGCTTTTCTCTACGGAGACATTGATGAGGAGATATATGTGTGTCAACCACCAGGTTTTGAGGATCCTGATTTTCCTGATAAAGTGTTTAAGCTTGACAAATCTCTGTATGGTCTTCATCAAGCACCCAGGATCTGGTATGAGACCCTTACACAGTATCTTCAAAGCAATGGTTTCTCTCGTGGTACCATTGATATGACTCTCTTCAAAAGGGAAGTGAATGGTGAATTGTTATTTGTCCAAGTTTACGTTGATGATATTATTTTTGGATCTACCAATTCTCAATTGTGTAGAGAGTTCGAGGAGGTAATGAGTCAAAGGTTTGAAATGAGTATGATGGGAGAAATGTGTTTCTTCCTTGGATTACAAGTTGAACAACAGAAAGAAGGAATTCTTATTCATCAGGAGAAGTATATTAAGGATATTTTAAAGAAATTTATAATGGATGATGCTTCTCCTGAGATGACTCCATTTACTGCTCAGACTTGTCTTACTCCAGATGAAAATGGAAAACCAGTTGATCCTCATCTTTTTAGATCTATGATTGGCTCTCTCATGTATCTTACTGCAAGCCGTCCTGATATCACTTTTGTTGTTGGTTATTGTGCTTGATATCAGTCGGCTCTAAAAGAATCTCATGAGAAAGCTGTCAAAAGAATATTTCGTTATCTCAAAGAATCATCTCGTTTAGGGTTATGGTATCCATATGGAGGGAATTTTGATTTACATGCTTATTCTGATAGTGATTCCAATGGTTGCAGGTTAAACAGAAAATCTGTGTCCGGAGGGTGTCAATATTTGGGGAATTGTTTGGTGTCTTGGCAGAGCAAGAAACAAACCACTGTTTCTCTTTCTACAGGGAAAGCCAAATATATTGCTGCATCAAGCTGTTGTTCTCAAGTTCTCTGGATTCAACACCAAATGATTGATTATGGATTTAATTTTCTCCATACACCTTTATTTTATGACAATGAAGCAGCCATTGGGATTGCAAAAAATCCTATTCATCATTCTCGAACCAAGCATATCGAGACACGAATTCATGTGATTCGTGATGCTCAAGAAAAGGGTTTCATTGATATTATACCCATTGATACCAAACATCAAAAAGCTGACCTTTTCACAAAAACTTTTGATAAACCTCGTTTTTATGAATTGATCTCTATGCTCGGGTTAATATCCTTTTAAATTTTCATTTTCTGTCCTTTATTAAAAAAAATATAAAAAAAATATAAAAAAAATAAATGCATAATAAAAAAAATAGCTATCATAAATTCATTATATATATTTTTCATAAAATTATCTATTCTTTGAAAATAAAAATTTGGGGGAGTAATTTCATATCCTGAGATCGGAATTTAAAATGACAAGAAATGATTGTATATTCTCTAAGTATGTTCTTTATACATGACCGGTGCTTCAATGAGAAATGATAATAACTGATACTGGATTCTGTTTCACATAAAATTTTTATGTAGAATCGATCAGATTCTTTAACGATATGCTTGATAGACTCAGCCTGACGAATAAAGTAGACAGCAGCTCTATGATTAAATTAAACATCATGCTTAAGAATGTCTGGATTTACTCAATTGTTTTGGCTTGCACAAAAACTGAGTCCTGACAAAAATTGGATTGAGAATGAATCTTTCACCCATTCTGCTCTTATATGTCATCTCCCTGGACCATATCTGGTATATTCTTGTATTTGTGTATATTGTGTCTGTGCTAATCTACTCTGCTGTACGGAAGTACTGATCTGGAGTGATGATCTCCTCTGCTGTACGATAGTACTGACCTGGAGCTCTCATCAGCACATGTTTAAATGGTCATCTCCTCTGTTATACGTGAGTATAGATCTGGAGCTCTTACCATTTTGATATAATTATGTCAAATCATCTAATCGATGAGTTCTTTTCAGAATGAAATATTCTGTTTATAATCATTTGCACACTAATGCACAAGCCTTGCTCCGTATAAAATTGATTCAAAATTCAAGAAATCCTGAGGTTGGGTGAGGGTTTTTGCCAAATAATTGTAGGGTCTTAGCATTCTAAAGCATCTAATTGAACCTTAACAAATCATAAGCTGTTTGTGAAAAAAGGATAAGGCATGAGTTTAAGTGGACAATTATATCAGCAATCGTTATTGATTTGTTCTAATTTCAGTTGTTCTTGTGAAGATTGTGATAAGATCTCGTATTCAGTATGATCTCATTGCCGGTCGATGATTTTTGATCATCTTTATGTTCATAAATACCTAGAGGATGTGATCTCCGATTAATTTAGATCTCATTATGTGACGTTCTTCATTATTAAAAAAATATATATATATATAAAAATAAAAATAAAAAAAATAAAAAATATATATATAAAATAAAATAAAAAAAATAAAAAAGGGGGGTGCCGAAACTATACTTTCGCTAATTGTTTCGCATGGCGAAACTGCAATTTCGCTAGGTTTACTAATAAGTTTTTAACTGGCTATCTCTTAGCGAAATTACAGTTTCTCTGAGCGAAACTGTAAATTCGCCATGAGAATCTATAGTTTCGCTCACTGCGAAACTATTTGCTATTTAAGTCGTTTTTGCGAAATTCTTCTTACATTTTCGCAAAAACGACCTGAGTAGTGTTTTAGGGCTTTCCGTGACTTTCGTGGGCGATTCTGTGTTTTGTTTGTGTTTTAGACCGATTGATTGTTTCTTGTACTTCGCATGTGAGTTTCGAACCGTGTTCTATCATTTAATCTGGTTAAAATTAACTCCTTTTAAGACATTTGGATTTTGACCCTTCGGTGTCTTCGCTGTTCATCCAGCGAAACTGCAGTTTATTCTGCGGAACTGAACGAAAGTTCACTACTTCTTAGCGTTACTGTAAAGTTATGCTGTGCGGACGAACTTAACAGTTTCGCCAAACTATTTTCAGTTTCGCAGAATCTGGACTTAAGCTTGTACAGTTTCGCCTGGACATGATTTCTTTTTGAACAGCGAAACTAATATGTTTTTTGCCAGCGAAACTATGTTTTTGCTTGCCGAAACTAATAGCGAATCTATTTTAACCTATTTTCGCCTAGTCGAAACTGTCTTTTGTTCAGCGAAACTAACATGTTTTAATGAGCGAAACTATTGTTTCGCTTGCCGAAACTGTTAGTTTTCATTGATTTAGTATTATTTTCTTCTTTTCTTAATTTCTCATTCAACTTATCTGATTTCTTCATCAGGTTATCATGGCTAATCTCAAGTTTGATGAGCGGAATAATATCACAGCCATTTTAGATGATACTCATCCTAAGGCAGCTGGATTTAGAGATTGTATCAGATGGCTTCAAAGATCACCTATAGCTCATGCCATATCTCATTCGCCTACCATCTATGATCTTCATATTAGAGACTTTTGGCGATCTGCAGAGTATGATACTCGAGGAGATGTACAGCGGATCACTGCTAAAGTCGTTGATCACGAAGTGACGATCACTGCTGAGACTGTATCGAGGATTCTAAGACTTGAAGAAGATTCAGGAGATGAAGTGACTATGACAGATTCTGAGGTGTTCCAAGCCTTTAGAAGTATGGGATATGAGGGACCAGCCTTTTGTTCTCGGAAGGAGATCAATAAGTCATTCTTATCTAAAGAGTGAGATACATTGCTCATGTTTTTATCATGTGTCTCGATCACCGTAAAGGTGGATCCGATGGTCTTAATATTGATTGGGCTAAGGCAATGGTGTTGTGTTGTAAAGGTGAAAAGGCCAATATTGCTAGACTGATTTTTGCGTGCATGGCGGAGAATGTGATGGCCTAAAGAAAGACAAATGGGGCTGTATCCTGTTTTCTTCAGATGATTTTTGATGATCTTATACCTCATGTTCCAAAACATGGAAGCTAAGAGCTGGTACCGATTGAATCCCCGTATTTGGCTGATGCTGTGCATTCGCCATTCGCCACGACTTCAGTGGAAAGATCACCCATCTTTGGGAAAACATGTATCCTCCAGAACGCTGGAACTATATTAGACGGGTGGATGAACAGAAAATAAACGAGCTGAAGAAACAAGAGTACAGCAAGCTGATGCTACAAAGAAAAGAAAGAGATATGCCAAAGAAAAAGACTATGATTTTGAGGAGGATATTGCTACACAAGCTGAGGAAGTTAGGGTTGAAAAAGAAAGAAGGTCTAAGAAGAAAACTGATTTTGCTGAGCCTGAGCGACGAACCAAGCATAGACATGAAGGATTTACAACTAGAAGAGAGGCTAGTGAAAACCTTGATGAGGATATGATACGCAATTTGAATACTTCGTTGGCTAATGAACTGAGTATGATCAAGACTAAACTTACAAACCAGGAAATCAGAGAAAGACAAGAAAGATGAAGTGATTGAAGGTAACAAAGGATGTTAGTTGATCAAAACAGACTGGTGAAGAAGTTGTTTGAGGAGATTACTCCGGATGAGTGGTTTAGTTCAGTGATGAAAGATCTTTTGGTATTATGTGAAAATCACATTAAGGCTGGGGCTGGAGAGGAAACGAGGAAAGAAGCTAGTTTTGGTATGAATGTTGCCAAAAAGATCACGGAGTAGGGTCGGAGGGTCAAGAAGTTGGCTTAAAGGGTGGTGAGAGAGCTCAGGATGACTTTAATATGGATGTGTCAAGATCTGACCGAGCAATTTGCAAAGCTAGTGGTCATTCTAAAGAAGCTATGATATGCAGGAAAGGACCATGGAGGATTCATTTAGCTGAAGGGATTGTTATTGAGGACGTATGCTGCAGGAGGTGACGAAGACAGATCAATGGCAGCAGAGGAAACGGAGCTGACAGTCAAATCAAGAAGAGTGAAGACGGTGAGATCCAACCTAGGGGAGTATTGAAGATCATGGCCTGGAAGGTTGGACTCACCTTAGTAGATTTGTTTACTTTACTGGTAATAGGAGTTTGTTTAGTGCCTTTGGTATGTTCTTAGAATTGTGTGGTTTTAGCAGTCCAGCGAAACTGTAGCGAATCTGTAAATTCGCTCACAGTTTGCTGTTCTAGTTTACCTGTGAAGATCATGTTTAGGTTGGACTCACTTTAGTATAGTTGTTTACTTTACATTGTAATAGGACTTTTGTTAGTTTCCTTTTGTATGTTCTTAGTATGTGTAGTTTTGGCAGTCCAGCGAAACTGTGAGCGAATCTATACATTCGCTCACAGTTGCTGTTCTAGTTTACCCGGCGAACTTGTGTTCTGCCGGGCGAAACTATAGTTTCGGCATGACAGTTTCGCTGGTAGCGAAACTGTCAGCGAAACTATAACTGCTATATATACTTTTGTCAATTCTCTTGTAAGGTAAGCTTGCAAAACCTAATCGTGGATCATTGTTGCAAGTACCAATTCTAAGCAGTTTTTACACAGAAATACTATTGTGCTTCATGTTATTGATTGCTATTGTTCATTTGATTATCAATATGTGTTAGAATTCTCTTCTATCTTCTCAATTGTTGTTGTTTAGCATGGATGTTAGATATTGAGCAATTCATCACTTCAATTGTACTGTTTTTCGATCACATGGACCAACAATATGGTATCAGAGCCTTAGTGCTCTTGATTTGTTGAGTTTTTGTGGTTTTTGGTCAATATCTAGTTTCAATCAATTTTCATTGGATTATCAGTTGTTTTTGACATGGAAATTGATTGAATTATGCTCGTTTTTGATTGAGGAAGATTCTACAATCATCAGATCTCAAATTCATTGAGTTTTGGATGATTTCAGATTGATTTTGAGGTGAAAAAGGGTTTTGAGATCGATCAGCGAAATTGATGTTCTTACAGCGAAACTGTCATCATCTTTCAGCGAAATTATGAGTTATCTTGGATCAGAAGTTGTTTTCTAGAGTTTCTGCGAAACTAATTCCTTGAACGAAAGTTCATCAGTGCTTGTGAACAATCAACAAGCGAAATTGCTGCCGAATTTATTTTTGAACGAAAGTTCAAGCTTGTTTCGTGCGAAGTTAGCAGCGAAACTAAGCCAGTGGTGTCTCTGTTCAGGCGAAAGTGCTGCTGAAATTGCTAGCGAAAGTGTCAGCTTCAGCGAAATTGTCAGCGAAAGTAATTCTTCAGCGAAATTGTCATCCAGTCATCTTTTTCTGCGAATTTGTCAGCGAAATTATAAACCTTTCTGCCGAAACTATAATGTCGAAATTAACTACTCTCACACTGCTGATCTTGAAAGTGTTGCTCCTAATAGACCTCCAAGACTCATTAATGGAGATAATTTGAAGATTGGAAGAGATGTCTCAAAGCTTTCTTCTTCTACACTGATCATAATCAATGGGAATCGATTACTCTGGTCCTCACATACCAACGGTTACTGTTGGTGATGTTGTTTTCTCAGAACAAGGACCCATCTTCCTATACTGAAAGAGATCTGAAATTGATTGATCGTGATCAAAAGGCTTTTGGTGCTCTAACTCTCTGTTTAGCTCCAGACATCTACAACCGTTTTGCAGAGCATAAAAATGCTAAATCCCTTTACGATGCTCTATGTGAATTCTATGATGGTAATGCAGATTTGGTAAAAGATAAGAGTATTCAGGCTGAAAAAGAGTTCAATTCATTTGTGGGATACAAGAATGAGAGTCTGACAGATCTTACAAACCGTTTCTTAACCGTCTCAAGCACTCTAAAGAAGTATGATGAAAGGCTCTCCAACAGTGAACAAGTTAATAGGCTTCTCGATTCTCTTCCACCACAGTGGAGTCTTCAAGTGAGAATGCTTAAACAAGAAAGAGGTTTTACAGATTACAAGCTGATGGATATCATTAACAAGTTGAAATCTTTTGAGTTGGATATGAAAAGAAGGGAATTTAACCAGACTATGATGCCCACATCTGGTTTTTCTCAAAATGCTGCTTTGTTGTCATCCACTGCAAACTCTCACATTCAAAATCCAATTCAAGGAGGGAGCAATACAAGTAATTTCTCGAGTGGTAATAGTCATGTTGGAAAAGATTTGGGAAATTCTAAGGTCAATGCTGAAACTTCAATTCCATCTGAAACAATGGCTCTTTTTGGAATGTTTGTTCAGAGCTATGAAGCTCTTGTTGCTGGAGAACTGAAAGGTAAAGGAATGACTATGGAGGACATGTATCAGGTTGATCCTGATGATTTAGAAGAAACTGACATTCAATGGCAAATGGCGATGTTAACTTTAAGAGCTCGAAGATTCATGGAAAGAACAGGACGAAAGAACTTTGGTGGTCAATCATCTACTTCAAACTGGGATTTGATAAGTCAAAATTGAGGTGCTTTAATTGTAAACAATTGGGACATTTTAAACGTGAATGTCCATTACCAATTGTCACAGATCCTAGTAACTCTGGAGTACCAAGATTGACAGCAGAGAAAGAAAAGGAAGAAGTGAATCTAAAAAAGGAGTCGGCTTTGATTTCGAACTTTGATTGGAGTGCAGAGGTGGAAGAAACAAGAACTGAGATTAATCACGCGTTAGTTGCTGAGTTTGTGGAAAGTAATGAAGTGGAAGATGGTGAAGATGGATTTGTGCTGTTCAAGGAATTCAAAAGAGAAAACGAGTCTTTAGTAAATGGGAAAGAAGAAAGGCAGATGGAAATGGGAAAGAGGAAACTGCAGGCTTAAGTGAGAAAAGAAATTCAAGAGATGAGATAGGAAAGGAGAAGGATGATGTTGCTGCTACTGTTGAGGAAAGGAAATCAAGTACTCCAGTATGCATGTGTGATAAAGCTTTAGCTGCTGAAAGGATGGTAATGGGACTTCCATATGAGGTAATACAGGATATGTGCTCATCTGCTTGCAAAATTAGGCTATTTGGGATTTATAAGGCTAACCGTTTGTTAATTGATAATGAAAAGGATTTAAAGCGAATTAATGATGAACTTAAAATGAATGAATCAAAATATTTTGTGAAATTAAATGAGGCTTTAAAAGAAACTGATCATTAAAAAGAATCGTTTTGGAAAGAAATGTCGAGATTAATACTTTGACTGAAAGGGTTGCTCTTGCTGAATTTGAAGCAAGCAAACTTCAGTCAAAGTTAGATAAATGGACTATTTCTGGAATGAAACATGATGATCTTTGTAAATCTCAACGGGGAGCAAGAATTAAAAGGTTTGGGTTATGAAATGTACAGGTTTATCCTCCACCTAGTACATACTGTTATTCTCCTATGCCTGTTCCTCATCCTTCTAATGATTTAATCAAAACAGATACTGACAGTATGTCTGCAGGTTTAGTCGGGAATAACTCTAAGTACATTCGTGAAGACTACGACTATGGACCAACTAGTGGGCTTGGATGCACTAGTTCTAGTACACCTGAAAATCAGCAGTCTGTTTTAGATCATAAGTCTAGTTTAAATTCTGTTTTTGTTTCTAGTTCAAATGTAACAGACTTGAATGTCTCATGTTCTCTTGATAGTTTTATTCCATCTTGTAATTCAAATCATGGTAGTGATGATTTTTGTTCTCATAATGAATGTAATGCATCTGATCTTTCTCCAAAAACAACTGAGCAACTTAAAACTAATTGTTTCGAAAAGTTCTTTCTCAACCTATTCCATCTTTCACACCATTAAATATGACGTCATCAGAAAAATGTAGTTCTTCTTCATCTGACACCAGTACCGTGGTACAAGTTTTACTGATATGTCAGATGAATCTTGTTCTAATTTTGTAAAGAAAATTCTTTTTGAAATAAACAAATCAAACAACAACCTCATGAGTTGTATGAGACATTTCAGTGATGTTTCTAGTTTGTCTGAATGTGATGAGGAGATTATTATTGATCCTATTTTTACCTCATCACATCATAGACCTAGATTCAAACCTCATTGTTTCAGGTGTGGTCAAGAGGATCATCTTGTCAAAAATTGTCCTTTGATTCAAGGATCCTCTAATAGGAATTGTTTTGGGAATAAATTGACAAAATTGGTTAATAATTTCTTCTGTAAAAAATCTGCTTCTTTAAAAGCAAAGTTGTTCAATCTTGGGTCCCTATTACTCCTGGCTAAGTGATTTGTTAATTCTTTTCAGGAATCCTCATCAAAGATTGTAAACAGTTTATGGCATGTTGATAGCGGGTGTTCCAAGCATATGACGGGATTAAAGGATTTGTTGACCAACTATCGGATTATAGATGGAGGATATGTGGCTTTTGCTGGAATAAAAAGGGTGGAAAAATGATTGGACAAGGAGAAGTTACCAATGGTTCTCTTACTTTGGAAAAAGTCAACCATGTTCCCGAATTGGCTTTTAATCTTCTGAGTGTTTCTCAAATTTGCGATAAAGACATTCCTGTTCTATTTAAATCTGATGAATGTTATTTTTAAAATCAGAGATTGCCATTCCAGATGATTTAATTCTCATGCGTGCTCCAAGGAAACATGATACATATCTTCTCGATATGAATTCAAACGAGTCAAAGGCTACTGCAACTTGTCTTCTTTCAAAAGCATCAACCTCTGAGTCTCTCTTATGGCATCGTCGTTTAGGCCATGTCAATTTTAAGATAATTAATAAATTAGTAAAGAACAATCTTGTTAGAGGACTTCCTTTAAAAGATTTTTCTGTTAATGAAAATGCATGGCATGTGCCAAAGGGAAACAACATAAGAAACCTCATAAGCCCAAACTTCTAAATAGCATATCTTGTCCTCTTGAGTTGTTACATACTGATTTATTTGGGCCAATTAGTGTTAAATCAATTGCTAAAAAATCTTTTTGTCTTGTTGTTACAGATGATTTCTCAAGATATTCATGGGTGAGGTTTCTTGCACACAAAGGCGAAGTTGCAGAGGAATTGCAGAAATTAATTCTTTCTATCGAATCAATCAGTAAGAGAAGAGTTATGGGACTAAGAAGTGACAACGGCACTGAATTCAAAAATCAGATTCTCGATTCATTTTGTGCTCAAAAAGGGATTGTGAGACAATTTAGTGCTGCAAGAACACCCCAGCAGAATGGTATTGCGGAACGAAAGAATCGCACTCTCGTGGAAGCTGCTCGTACAATGCTGATAGAATCTTCATTACCCATTATTTTCTGGGCTGAAGCTGTCAATTGTGCATCTTATGTTCTAAACAGGGTGTTAATTGTGAAAGATAAAGTGAAGACTCCTTATGAACTTTTTCATAAGAGAAAGCCTCTAATTGATTTCTTTCGACCATTTGGTTGTTCTTGTACTCTTTTGAATACTCAATCTCAAAAGACAAAGTTTGGTGCTGTTTCTGACGAGTGTTATTTTGTTGGATATTCTTCTTCACAAAAGGCGTACCGGGTTTATAACAAGAGAACACGTATTGTTCAAGAGTCATTCTATGTTGATTGGCAGGAATCCAATCCTTCTGAAGTTAAATCTGAACCTGCATGGTTCTTTGACTCCGATACGGTGTTCAATTCGTTTAATCTGCCAGTTTTCGATGATGATACATCAATTCCAAATACTCAAACAAATATTATTTCATCATCTCCATCGTCTGTTCAATCCACCACGTTAGTAAATGATTGTTTCAACTGATGTTAGTTCTTCGTCTCCAATGACTGATCAGGCACCATCATCTGATTCTGTACCTCCTACATCTTCTCCTTTACCTGATCTAACACCTATCATTGATTCACCTTCATCTAATCTTTCACCAGCTATGGGCGATACTTCTTCAACCATCTTTCCTTCTTCAAGTGATTACAAAACTCTGAAAGATCATCCACTTGACAATGTGATTGGATCTGTTTCTGATGGTGTTCGCACGCGAAGTCAATCTGGTCTAATTAATGTTTGTCTTTTCTCATGCTTCATCTCACAAATTGTCCCGAAAAATGTTCATGCTGCTCTACAGGATCCTTGTTGGGTAGAGTCTATGCAATTGGAACTTCAACAGTTCAGAAAGCTTAAGGTTTGGACCTTAGTTGATTTACCTCCTAACAAATATCCAATTGGTACAAAATGGGTGTTTAAGAAAACCAGATGATCGGGAGTTGTGGTGCGTAACAAATCTAGACTTGTAGTGCAAGGCTTCGCTCAAGAAGAAGGGATTGATTATACAGAAGTCTTTGCTCCGGTTGCTCGTCTTGAAGCAATCAGAATATTTCTTGCTCATGCTGCTCATAAACAATTTAAAGTTTATCAGATGGATGTGAAGTGTGCTTTTCTCTACGGAGACATTGATGAGGAGATATATGTGTGTCAACCACCAGGTTTTGAAGATCCTGATTTTCCTGATAAAGTGTATAAGCTTGATAAATCTCTGTATGGTCTTCATCAAGCACCCAGAATCTGGTATGAGACCCTTACGCAATATCTTCTAAGCAATGGTTTCTCTCGTGGTACCATCGATATGACTTTATTCAAAAGAGAGGTGAATGGTGAAATGATATTTGTCCAAGTGTACGTTGATGATATTATTTTTGGATCTACAAATTCTCAATTGTGTAGAGAGTTCGAAGAAGTTATGAGCCAAAGGTTTGAAATGAGTATGATGGGTGAAATGTGTTTCTTTCTTGGATTACAAGTTGAACAACAGAAAGAAGGAATTCTTATTCATCAGGAGAAGTATATTAAAGATATTTTGAAGAAATTTAAGATGGATGATGCTTCTACAGAGATGACTCCCTTTACTGCTCAGACTTGTCTCACTCCGGATGAAAACGGAAAACCAGTTGATCCTCATCTTTTTAGATCTATGATTGGCTCTCTCATGTATCTTACTGCAAGTCGTCCTGATATCACTTTTGCTGTTGGTTACTGTGCTAGATATCAGTCGGCCCCAAAGGAATCTCATGAGAAAGCTGTCAAAAGAATATTTCGTTATCTCAAAGGATCATCTCGTTTAGGATTGTGGTATCCATATGGTGGGAATTTTGATTTACATGCTTACTCTGATAGTGATTCCAATGGTTGCAGGTTAAACAGAAAATCTGTGTCTGGCGGATGTCAATATTTGGGAAATTGTTTGGTATCCTGGCAGAGCAAGAAACAAACTACTGTTTCTCTTTCTACAGGGGAAGCTGAATATATTGCTGCCTCAAGCTGTTGTTCTCAAGTTCTCTGGATCCAACACCAAATGATTGATTATGGGATTAATTTTCTCCATACACCTTTATTTTGTGACAATGAAGCTGCCATTGGAATTGCTAAAAATCCCATTCATCATTCCCGAACCAAGCATATCGAGACACGAATTCATGCGATTCGTGATGCTCAAGAAAAGGGTTTCATTGATATTATACCCATCGATACAAAAAATCAAAAAGCTGATCTTTTCACAAAAACATTTGATAAACCTCGTTTTTATGAATTGATTTCTATGCTCGGGTTAATATCTTTTTAAATTTTCATTTTCTATTTCTTTGATTAAAAAAAATTAATTAACTTATAATAATAGAAATATGAAAATAAAAATTTGGGGGAGTAATTTCATAGTTCTGAGATCGGAATTTAACATGATGAGAAATGATTGTATATTCTCTAAGTATTTTTATATACATGACCGGTGCTTCAATGAGAAATGATAGTAACTGATACTGGATTCTGTTTCACATTATTTTTTAAAGAAAATTGATCAGATTCTTTAACGATATGCTTGATAGACTCAGCCTGACGAATAAAGTAGACAGCAGCTTTATGATTAAATTAAACATCATGCTTAAGAATGTCTGGATTTACTCAATTGTTTTGGCTTGCACAAAAACTGAGTCCTGACAAAAATTGGATTGAGAATGAATCTTTCGTCCATTTTGCTTTGTTATGTCATCACCCTGAACCACAGCTGGTATATTTGGTGTTAAGGTGTCGTGTGTCTGTGCTTATCTCCTCTGCTGTACGTGAGTACTGACCTGGAGTGATGATCTCCTCTGCTGTACGATAGTACTGACCTGGAGCTCTCATCAGCACATGTTTAAATGGTTATCTCCTCTGTTATACGTGAGTATAGATCTGGAGCTCTCACCATTTTGATATAATTATGTCAAATCATCTTATCGATGAGTTTCTTTCAGAATGAAATATTCTGTTTATAATCATTTGCACACTAACACACAAGCCTTGTTCTATGAAGATTGATTCAAAATTCAAGAAATCCTGAGGTTGGGTGAGGGTTTTTACCAAATGATTGTGGGGTCCTAACATTCTAAAGCATCTAATTGAACCTTAAACGAATCATAAGCTGTTTGTTGAAAAAGGATAAGGCATGAGTTTAAGTGGACAATTATATCAGCAATCATTTTTGATTTGTTCTAATTTCAGTTTTTCTGTGCAGATTGTGATCAGATCTTGTATTCAGTATGATCTCATTGCTGGTAGATGATTTTTGATCATCTTTATGTTCATAAATATCTAGAGAATGTGATCTCTGATTAATTTAGATCTCATTATGTGATGTGCTTCTTGTTAATTAAATAAAAATTCTTTGTAAAAAAAAATAAAACGCTAGCTGCGAAACTACTTGCTATTTAAGTCATTTTGCGAAATTTTTCTCATAATTTCGCAAAACCGTTCTGTGTAGTTCTTAGGGTTTCTCCGTGACATTACTTGGCGATTTTGCTTTGTGATTGTGTTTTGGACTGATTATTAGTGTTATTTGCTTCGCATGTGAGTTTCGAACCTTGTAACATCTTTTAATCTGGTTAAAATCATCTCCATTTAAGTGACTTGGATTGTGACTCTTCGGTGGGTTCGCTGTTCATCCAGCGAAACTACTGATTCTTCTGCGAAACTGAACGAAAGTTCTCTTCTTTTCAGCGAAACTGTAAAGTTATGCTGTCCGGGCGAACTTAACAGTTTCGCCAAATTATCTTTAGTTTCGCAATGTCTGGTCTTAAACTTGCACAGTTTCGCTTGATCATGTTTTCTTCTGAACAGCGAAACTAATTTTAGAACAGCGAAACTAATTTGTAACAGCGAAACTATGTTTGTGCTTGGAGAAATTAATTGCGAAACTTCTTTAATCTATACTCACCTTGTCGAAATTGCTTTTTGTTCTGCGAAAATAACATGTTTCAATGAGCGAAATTATTGTTTCGCTTGTCGAAACTGTTAGTTTTTTGTCGAAACTGCTTTTGTTCAGCGAAACTATCATGTCTTAGTGAGCGAAACTATTGTTTCGC
Organism: Flaveria ramosissima; assembly: GCA_025215565.1. Classification (NCBI taxonomy): domain Eukaryota; kingdom Viridiplantae; phylum Streptophyta; class Magnoliopsida; order Asterales; family Asteraceae; genus Flaveria; species Flaveria ramosissima. Next base: position 15,946,861 of record CM046033.1, on the reverse strand, counting down.
TTGCCGAAACTGCTAGTTTCTTTTGTTTTAGTATTATTTTCTTATTTTCATTATTTCTCATTCAAATTTAATTGTTTTCCTTCTCAGGTTATCATGGCAAATCTCAAATTTGATGAGAGGAATAACATCACAGCTATTTTAGATGATACTCTCCCTAAGGCAGCTGGATTTCGTGATTGTATCAGATGGCTTCAGAGATCACCTATAGCCTATGCTATTTCTCACTCGCCTACTATTTATGATCTTCATATTAGAGATTTTTGGCGATCAGCAGAATACGATACTAGAGGAGATGTACAGAGAATCACTGCCAAAGTTATTGATCATGATGTGACTATCACTGCTGAGAGTGTTTCGAGGATTCTTAGACTTGATGATGATTCTGGAGATGAAGTAGCTATGACAGAGTCTGAAGTGTTTCAAGCTTTCAGAAGAATGGGGTATGAGGGACCAGCCTTTGGTTCAAGGAAAGAGATCAAGAAGTCTTTCTTATCTAAAGAATGGAGATATATCGCTCATGTTTTTATCATGTGTCTAGATCACCGTAAAGGTGGATCTGATGGACTTAATCTTGATTGGGCTAAAGCTATGGTGCTGTGCTGTAAAGGGGAGAAGGCCAACATAGCTAGACTGATTTTTGCATGTATGGCAGAGAATGTGATGGCTGTAAAGAAAGACAAATGGCTGTTATACCCTCGCTTTCTTCAGATGATTTTTGATGATCTTATACCTGATGTTCCAAAGCATGGTGAAATCAAGAGACTGGTGCAGATGAATCCTCGTATTTTTGCTGATTGCTGTGCTATCCGCCATGACTTTAGTGGTAAAATCACCCATCTTTGGAAAATATGTATCCTCCAGAACGCTGGAATTATATTAGACGGGTTGATGAGTCTGAGAGTAAAAGGGCTGAAGAAACAAGAGTACAGCAAGCTGATGCTACTAAGAAAAGGAAGAGATACGCTAAAGAAAAGGATTATGATTTTGAAGAGGATATTGATGCACAAGCGGAGGAGATCAGGGTAGAGAAAGAAAGGAGGTCTAAGAAGAAAACTGATTTTGCTGAGCCTGAGCGGAGAACCAAACATAGACATGAGGGATTTACAGCCAGAAGAGAGGCTAGTGAAAATCTTGATGAGGATGTGATACGTAATTTAAATACTTCGTTGGCAAATGAGCTGAGTATGATTAAGACTAAACTTACGAATCAGGAGATCAGAGAAAGACAGAAGGATGAGGTGATTGAGGAAATGCAGAGAATGTTAGTTGACCAAAACAAACTAATTAAGAAGTTGTTTGAGGAGATTACACAAATGAAAGCTGCAGCCGGCCTACCTAGTCAACTGACTCAATCTGAGTTAGATGATTTGACTGATACATCAAAGTACTCATTTTTGAATGTGGGTACTTCATCTAAGGTAGGAGAGGGTACTTCTGGAGCAGCAACTACTGGTGAAGGAGAACAGGAAATACCAAGAGAGGATGTTGGAAGGAATGATGAAGAAGATATTGTTGAGGCTGGGTTTGTAAACTTGCAGTTTGATTTTGACAAAGATATTGTTGGTGAAGAAGTTGTTGTTACAGCTACCAATGAAGGAGTATCTGATAGAGGGAAAGGGTTGGTTGATGAAGAGGAGGAAGATGAACAACTGATAGACTATGATTCAGAACCAGAGTTTTATGAAGTTGATGAGCGACCACTGATTTATGTTGCTAAGAAGGGAGAAGATGATGCTGATGTTTTTGAAATGGATAAGAATGATTGGTTGGTCAAAGAGAAGGAGGTGGAGGAAATTACTCCTTTATTTCAAAATCTGGAGGGATTAAGTAGAAAGGAAGCAGATAAGAAAATCATAAGCTGGTGCTACAATCCAGTTTAAAGATGTTCATGATCAAGAGACGAGGGGGAAATATCAGCTATATGCTTAAGAGGAAGGCTTTTAAGACCTTGCCCAAATGGGATTTGAGACGTTTGGCAACTTTACCTTTGATCAATGCTCACTTAAGTGAAAGAGCATCATTTCTTGAGAAGGAAATCAAAAATGGACTTAATGATAATTTTGAGTCTTTTGGATATATGAAAGCTGAAAGAAAAAGGTCAAAGAAGGATAAAGATTGGGAGACAGGAAAAGGAAGGATTGTACTAAGAGTCAAACCTCCAAAGACTGTAAATCGGGTAAGATTGGCTGATCCTCTTCCCCAACAACTACAGGACTTTGAGAAGTGGTTTTATGACAACAATACAGGAGAGGCGGTGATTAGAGTCAAACATGGAAAAGAGTTCAGAGTGTTTGATCCGATGGAGTTATTTAGTTTTTGTGATGAAGACCTCTTGGTATTATGTGAAAATCACATTAAAGCTGGGGCTGGAGAGGAAACGAGAAAAGAGGCTAGTTTGTTTATGAATGTTGCAAACAAGATAAGGGGAGTAAGGTTGGAGGTTAAGAGGCTAGCTGAAAGGGTGAGAGCTCAGGATGATTTTGCTATGGATGTTCAAGATTTGACCAGGCAGTTTGCAAAGGCTAGTGGTCATTCTGAAGAAGCTAGTGATGCAGGAAAGAACCTTGGAGGATCAGTGGCTGAAGCTTCTGAGGATGTTGCTGCAGGAGGTGATGAAGATAGATCAAATGCAGCAGAGGAAACTGGAGCTGACAAGTCAAATCAAGACAAGTGAAGATAGTGAGATCCAACCTAGGGGGAGTATTGAAGATCATGTTTAGGTTGGACTCACTTTAGTATAGTTGTTTACTTTACATTGTAATAGGACTTTTGTTAGTTTCCTTTTGTATGTTCTTAGTAATGTGTAGTTTTGGCAGTCCAGCGAAACTGTGAGCGAATGTATAGATTCGCTCACAGTTTGCTGTTCAAGTTTACCTGGCGAACTTGTGTTCTGCCGGGCGAAACTATAGTTTCGGGATGACAGTTTCGATGGTAGCGAAACTGTCAGCGAAACTATAACAGCTATATATACTTTTGTCAATTCTCTTTGTAAGGTAAGCTTGCAAAACCCTAATCGTGAATCATTGTTGCAAGTTACCAATTCTAAGCAGTTTTTACACAGAAATACTATTGTGCTTCATGTTATTGATTTCTATTGTTCATTTGATTATCAAATATGTGTTAGAATTCTATTCTATCTTCTCAATTGTTGTTGTTTAGCATGAATGTTAGATATTGAGCAATTCATCACTTCAATTGTACTGTTTTTCGATCACATGGACCAACAACCCGGCGAACTTATGTTCTGCCGGTCGAAACTGTAGTTTTGGCATGACAGTTTCGCTGGTAGCGAAACTGTCTGCGAAACTACAACTGCTATATATACTTTTGTTAATTTTCATTGTAAGGTAAGCTTGCAAAACCCTAATCGTGGATCATTGTTGCAAGCTACCTATTCCAAGCAGTTATTACACAGAAATATCATTGTGCTTCATGTTATTGATTATCATTGTTCCTTTTGTTATCAAATATGATTTAGAATTGTATTCAATCTTCTCTATTGTCATTATTTAGCATGCTTGTTAGATATTGAACAATTAATCACATCATTTGCACTGTTTTTCGATCACATGGACCAACAGTAAAACATCCGATGCATTTCTACTTCATTTCTTTAGTGCATGCTTGCAGAGAGACTTTGGATGTTTTGGCTTCATCAGACTTATAGGAATCCTTATAAACTCCCCCTAGGCTGATGCTACCAAAACATTTAGAAGATATTCAGATGTTTGTAGTCTTCAGCATAATGAGGACCATACCCTTACTTTATTAGATGGTCAGGATCATTCAGACTCTCATAATATCTTCTCATCTCAAAGAGATCATGCAGAGGTAAGTTGATTATGTCTTACCATATATAGACATTCTCAACACCTTGATCTTTGATCACATGCCATCTCTCTGGATTAGTAGTGAAGGTCCAAAATAAGATGGGTGTCTCAGCTGCAAGAGGAGCCACTTGAATTGGAGTTGATTGGGCTGCCTCTTCATGCACTTCCTCGGGTTGATCTGACTCAGCCTGAGGTGTAGAGGTGGATGATTCACGCTTCTTCTTCTTAGACTTTGGTTTAGAAGCCATCCTCTTCTTCCTCTTAGAAGACTTTAACTGAGAAGACTGGTCTGCAGCACCTTGTTGATCATCCTTGTCTTTCTCAGTTGGGTGTTCCTCCCTCACAGGTTCAGAAGGAGAGGGAGTTTGACCCTGCTGTGGATCAGAAGATGAAGCTTGCTGAGGCTCAGCAGGAGGTCCAAGTTGTGTTGTCTCAGGTTGTTCAACCTTAACCTCCACTTCAGGTGGGATTTGACTTGGAGGAGAGTATAAGTCAATCAGCTCTCCACTCTTGATCTTCTACTTGATTACCCTGATATGCTCATCCATTATAGATAGAGACATAGGGCCAAGTCTCCTTCCGGAGAATCCATACAGCTTCAAGAGACTCATCATCCTTTGTCTGTCAGCAGACTTTTTCATACTCTTTTGGATGATAGCTCTTGACATTGCAGCATCTTCCCTCACTTTTCTCTTTGTTTCCTTTTTGTTCTTTGAGCACTTGAAGTTCAAGCTGTTTGAGATACTCAAACTTAATGTACTTAAAGGACAAGGGAAGAAGTACAGATGCCTGGTAGAGACCTGTGGCACTCAGGTAGTTGATCATGTTTGCCTATCTGTTTCCTTGTCTACCTGAGGTTCTTGTGTAGCAGCCACATCCTCTTGCACAGATCTTTCCTGAACTGGGAAGAGAGTTGGAGCATGCTTGTATAATCTTTTCTGTCTCTTCTCATCTTTGAATTGGAGAAGTAATCTTGCATTCTCTTTTTCCTTCATCTCTTTTGACACTTCCATGTCAGCCAGTTTATTTAATTGCTCTAAGAGGAGAGATATAATCTCATCTATGTCATAGTTCCTGGTCTGCAGGTAAGTAATCCTAACTGCCCTCAACTCATCTTCTTGAGTGTTTGGTCTGGGGGCAGCCCTGATTGCAGCTTGCAATAATCCTGAAGACCCAGAGGATCTTTCTCCCCTTAGCTTCATCTTCCTCTCTCTCCCTCCACCTCCTCAATCTCCTCAGGAGTCAAAATCCTTTTCCCTTTGTCACCCACAGACCTTTGTCACTCAGGGTGGATAGAGGTTTGGCCTTCATTGCTTGGTGTAGCATCCAAGCTCTGGCTAGAGAGAGGCTGTGAGACACCTTCACCAGTAGGTGTTTCACTGAGGGAATGAATTTCTGAAGCAGTTGGTGTGACAGGGCTCTCAGGCTCTATCACTGGGCCTTCAGCCAAGGTTTTCCCTTTGAAGCTAATCTTAGGGTCTGCCTCAGCATCCAGTTGACCAATGACATTACCTGATTGCCTTTGTCTCCTTCTAAGGCTGAACTCTTCAGTAATTCTGTCTTGAATCCTGAGTGCTAACCTGTCAGCTTGTCTTGATTTGCTTGGGTTGACAAGTGGCATGTTGATCAGGTCAAGACCTTCATAGTAGTCCAAAGTCGGAAAATTGAACACTTCTTGATGTCCTTGAACTCTGTGAAGAATGAGGGTTCTTCTATCAGCATCATACCTCCACCAATAATGTAGTTTGAAGTTCCTTGAGGTGGAGATGACACAGCCCTTGGAATGCCTTCCTCAAAGAGACTCCTAATAACAGAGTCAATTATGTCCACATTAATGTGAATTTGAGGAAGTTGCTAAGTATGCACAGTTGCAAGTGAGGATGGTGAATCCTCAATGTCCATACTCCCTGAAGAACTCCCAGGTTCTATGACTGTAATGACTTTCTCCCCCTTTTTGGTAGCATCACCCTCTTGCATAGGTGAGCTAGAGGTTAGGTCAACCACATTTACAGGTTCTTGTGTTCCTGGTTGAGCTTTTCTTAAAGGTCTCCCAGCTAGTTTTTCCTTGAGATAAGATATCTCAAGTTGCTGATCATTGACCCTATTATGCAAGGTAGTCACCTGAGATTCAAGGTGACTAACCTTAGAGACTAAATAGGAGCATGTTTTGACAGTTTTTGCACCTTTAGTCTCAGATTCCCCTCTTCTTCATCAGAAAAATCATTGGGGGATGAGATGATTGGACCAAAGTCCTCTCTCTCACCACCAGCCTCAGGTTCTTGGCTGCTGGATTTCCTCTGCATATTGACATTCTCAGTTTAGGTGTCAATGGGCTGAGTTGCCATGGTTGAGGTCTTAATGATGTAATCACTTGCAGAAGTGAGAGCCTCTTCCATATGGATATCCTGAACAGGTTCAGAAGTATCCACCTCAGTTATAGGTGACTTATGCGGGCTAGACAAAGGAAACTCAGTAGTACTCATCTCTCTTTGAGTAGAAGAGGAGTAAAGAGACTCATGGTACCCACTGAAACCTAAGTCTTCATCAGTATAGAATGAGAGGTTGGGAATGGGTTAATTTAAGTCTAATGGCTGGGGATGGTAACTGTCCTCTGAAGGTTGTTCACTTGAGTATTGAGACTCAGAGTGAAGGGTTAAGACAGTTAGGCTTGTGAGCTCATCAGGGTGAGCATGAGGAACCTCAGCCCTGATTGTTGAAGAGATGGGAGTGGTTTGCTCCTCAGGGGAAGTGGGAGCTCTAGTGTCCACTTCCTCCTGTATGGGTGAGTATATGAGGGCCTGCACAGACTCAATAGCTTGAGCAGGAGTTCGTTTGGATTTTCTTTGGTAGGTGAGGGTGACTTGGGGCCTTTTTGGTGGTTGAGAGTTAGAAGGTGTGGGTTCAACACTAGCTTGTGTTGCTAGGTTGTCACCTTGAGCAATGAGCTCTAACATTTTTGGGACTAGGGATGTTTCTACCCTTGAGAAGCCTATAGTTGGCTTCTTCATAATTTTAAAGATGTCGGGCTTCATTTGTCCCAATTTAAGAATATTATCTGTTTCCCTCAACTATGAGCCCAGTTCACAGTTGAGAATGTGTTGAACATATCTAGGAAACATATAATACTCTAAGGAGTCCAAGTTAGCAAGCAAGTTTGTATAAACAAATTAAGAGTACCTGAACTTGACCCCTTGAACCATTCCATGTACTATGAAGGAGAGATCCTTAGGAATCTGGTCCCACCCTCCATGCGACAAGCTGTGGATAACCACATTAAGCAGGTATTTCCACTGGGATGAGACCTTCCCTTTCCTGAAGGTCTTTACAGAGAAATCTCCCTCATAGCCTATCTGCTCAAAGGAGTGATTTACAGCTTCCTTTGGGAAGGACAACTCACCTTCTTCATCATCCAGCTGCAAATGAGTGTTAATGATGGACGGAGTGATGAAGATTGTCCTCCCTTGCACTGTGGCAGACAGTGCCTTCTCCCCATCCATAATGACCTCTTGGCAGGTCTTCCAAAATTCAAGCAGATGATCCTCATAGAGAGTAGGATCAATGGTTAGGGAGGTAGAGTAGTTTGATAGAGCTAAGAAACGGAAAATCTCTGAGAAACTTTCATCTTTCTTAGAGCTTAACAAAGCAACTTGGTTATGTTGCCTGTGAAGTTGCATGGAGAAATCTGGGTTGTTTCTGATGTTTAGGTTGGCCATTTTAGAAGCTTAAGGATGAAGAAAGATGAAGGAACAAAAGGCGGTTTGGAAGAATTTAGGTTTAAGGAATAGTGTAATTGAGGAAGATAGTGAAAGAGGGGGGAACCGTTGGGCATTTATGTGAAAAGGATTTGAGACAAAGTTAATGAAAGAGGATAAACTTTGAAATACGGATGTCGGTCCCACCTCTGAAAAGTAGTTTACTTTTGCCCAAAAAGTAGTTTTCTTGGAAGTCGAGACATCTTCCGAAGGTTATTTGCTTCGGAAGTTCTGAAGAAAAAGCTTCCGAAGGCAAATTGGCTTCGGAAGAGATTTACAAGATTTTTGAAAATTTTGCTTCGGAAGAGAGTTTTACACTCAGAGATTTTTTTTATTCTAAGAAGAATAAATACTTCCGCAGGTAAATTGCATTCGGAAGAAACTTGTTCTTTGAAAACATACAAAGTACTTAAGTTGATTTTAAGCTTCGAAGATATTTCAGAAATTTCTTCCGAAGGTAAAATTACTGAAGCAATTATTTGTTTACTAAGACATAAACTACTTCCGAAGGTAATTTCAAAGTTTTCCGAAGATATCAAGATTTTAAAAAATCTAAGAAAAGTCTTTTGAAAAGATTTTTTTCTTCCAAAGAAAACAAAGGGCTTATGAAGGTGATATAATAGACAACTTAGGACACACAAGTTTTAGAAATAAATATGATTAAGTTTTAAGAAAAGCTATTCAAAGTTAATCATCTTAATAGCTGATACAAGATATTTAAATCTCTGCTCATCAAAAGCTTTGGTGAACAGATCAGCATATTGTTCATTTGTGTTAACTTTGACTAGTTTGATTAATCCCTTTTCAAAGTTATCTCTAATCAAATGATACCTGATGTTAAAGTGCTTTGTCCTTGAGTGCTGCACAGGATTCTCTGTGATGGAGATAGCACTATTGTTGTCTATGTGGATAGGAGTCTCTTTAAAGTTAAATCCATAGTCCAGCATCTGATTTTGAATCCAAAGCACTTGAGCACTGCAACTTGCAGCAGCAATGTATTCAGCCTCAGCAGTTGATGCAGACACACAGGATTGTTTCTTGCATTGCCAAAAGACTACTCTTCCACCAAGAAATTGACATCCCCTGATGTAGACTTTGCAGTCATGTTGCGACCACCATAGTCACTATCTGTATAAGTATACAGATTAAAGTCAGAATTCTTTGTATACCAAAGGCCAAGTGATGGAGCACCTTTGAGATATCTTAAAATTCTTTTGACAGTGACTAGATGTGACATCTTGGGGTTGGCTTGATATATTGCACAAATGCATGTAGCAAACATGATATTGAACCTGCTAGATGTGAGGTACATAAGAGACCCAATCATTGCCCTATAAAGGTGTTCATCAACACACTCCCCCTCAAGATCAGGTCCAAGGGAGTGATTTCTAGCTATGGGTGTCTTAGCAACCTTACAATCAGTCATGTTAAACCTTTTAAGTATGTCCTGTACATACTTTGACTGACTTATGAAGATGCCATTGTCAACTTGCTTCACTTGAATTCCTAGAAAGAAATTGAGTTCCCCCATGGCACTCATTTCAAACCTGTCCTTCATCAGCTTCTCAAAGTCTTTGCAAAGCTTTGGATTAGTTGACCAAAAGATAATGTCATCTACATATACTTGAACTAGCATTATGTCATTTCATGTTCCTTTGATGAAGAGAGTTCCATCTATAGTACCTTTTTTGTAGCCATGTTGACAGAGATACTGAGATAGAGTCTCATACCATTTTCTTGATGCTTGGTGCAGCCCATATAAAGCTTTATCAAGCCTGCAGACATAATCAGGATGATCTAGATCTGCAAACCCAGGTGGTTGTCTGACATATACATCTTCATCAATCACCCCATAAAGAAAAGCACACTTGATATCAAGTTGGTAGACCTTGAAATTCTTGGATGCAGCAAAAGCTAGGAATATTCTAACAGCTTCAAGTCTTGCCACGGGAGCAAAAACATTTGTATAGTCAATTCCTTCTTCTTGAGTATATCCTTGAACAACTAGTCTTTCCTTGTTTTTGATGACAAGTCCTCTATCATCCTTCTTGTTCCTAAAAACCCATTTGGTTCCTATGGTAGTCTTCCCTTGAGGAAGAGGACATAGGTTCCAAAACTTTTGCCTTTTGAATTGAAGCAGCTCCTCTTGCATAGCTTCAACCCAACTTCCATCCTTTAGAGCCTCATCAATTTTCTTTGGCTCTATCTGGGACAAGAAAAAAGAGTGAAGAAAAACATTTGCTTCATGGGTTTGTCCTCTTTTTCTCACCCCCGAATCAACATCTCCAATGATGTTTGTGGTAGGATGAGACTTGTGGATCCTTAGCTGAGGGATCACAGCAAGTTGCTTAGACAGATCTAGATTTGAAAAATTTTGATATGGCAAAGAAGATTCACCCTCCATATTACCACACTTATCAAGATTGAGTTGATCCAATGAGTGTGTCACATTATTGATGTTGTCTTCAATGCAGTGGTTATCAGCATCAAGAAATTCTTGATCACTTTCACCACCACCATTTTCTCTAACATTTGAAGCTCATTGTTTTGAGTTTTGTGCCTCTAAGCTGGAATTTGAAGGCACCCTAGAAGCATCAGCAGGATTTGTCATTGATATGCTGGTAGAAGCTTCATTTGCAGGAATAGTTACCACTGGAGCTGAAGATGTGTAACCTGAGGGTCTTCTTAGCTCAAATCTTGGGTCAGGATCACCTGTTGGTAATATATCTGTTGATCCCGAAACATTCTCACAAGATTTGTTAAAACAATTAATAACTAAATCAAGATCAAATAGCCAATCCGGACCAGAACCTTTCACACTGGGAGTTTGCTCATTGAAAGTCACATTGGCTGGCTCCTCAACTACTCTAGTTCTGAGATTGTATACTCTATAAGCCTTAGCTTGAGAAGAGTATCCAATAAAGTGTCCATCATCTGATTTCTCAGCAAACTTGGCAATTTGATCCTTGGTATTCAAGATGGTACAAGGACATCCAAATGACCTGAGAAAACCAATGAAGGATTTTCTCTTGTGCCAAAGTTCATAAGGAGTCTTACCATGTGTCTTAACCACTAAAACTCTGTTTTGCACATAGCAAGCAGTGTTCACTGCCTCTGCCCAGAAGGTAATGGGCAGTTTAGAGTCAGACAACATAGTTCTTGCAGCTTCAATTAGTGTCCTGTTTCTCCTCTCAGCAACACCATTTTGCTGAGGAGTCCTGGGTGCACTATATTGTCTTGTAATACCTTTTTCATCACAAAATGTATCAAGGATTTGATTCTTGAATTCAGTTCCTTGATCACATCTTATGGTTTTGACCTTGTGATCACATTGATTCTCAATCTTTAAGATGAAATTCTTCAGAATCTCAGGAGTCTCATCCTTAGTTCTAAAAAAGAAGACCCAAGTGAATCTTGTAAAATCATCTGTGATCACCAAACAATAAGAGGTCCTTGCTAGACTCATTACACTGGTGGGGCCAAAGAGATACATATGTAATAAGTGTAGGGGATTAATGATGGAGTTCTTTCCTTTGGCTTGTGAGATACCTTGTGTTGCCTCCCTTTTAGGCATGCAACACAGTGGTCATCACTTGTAAACTTTTTTTTTGGTATTTTAGTTACCAAATCATTTTTAATTAATTTATTCATGTTTTAAAAATTTACATGGCACATTCTTTTATGCCAGAGGAAAGATTCATCATTATTTTCTTTAGATAGAAAGTAGGAAATTTCTCCTGAGGGAGAAGTTTCTTGCAAGTCCATCTTGTACATGTTCTCTTTCCTGGGGGCTCTGAGCAAGATGTGCTCATGAGGAATGACCACCCCGGGCCTGAGAACAATGCACTCATGCTCAGTAAAGAGCATGTTATGACTCTGATCACAAAATTGGGATACACTCAGAAGATTATACCCAAGCTCCTTGACAAAGTTTACCTTCTCAATGCTGAGCTTACCATTTGTGACCTTGCCCCTTCCAGTAATGTAACCTCCTGCATCTCCTCCAAAAGCAACTAGTCCCCCATCAATTCTTTCAAACTTTTGGAGTAGTGACCTATTGCCTGTCATGTGCCTGGAACAACCACTATCAATGATCCATACATTTCTAATTGTCTTGAGTTGAACCTGCACAAAAGAGATGATTAGTTACATTTGGAAACCCAAGCCTCATTGGTCTTGGGCTCATCAAAAGAAGTTGAAGACAATGCAATAGTAATTGATCCTATAGTCATGCTAGAGGGATCATTTGCTGATGTTGATGAATAACTTTCAGCCGCTTGGTCTTTCTTTGACTTCCATACCACCTTTGGAAGCTTAGACTTGACCTTCAATGCTTTAGAAGTTTTGATGACTTCGGAACTTTTGATGACTGGCCCTTCGGAATGTCACACCCCAACCTTGACGGCGGAAACGTCGAGATGTGAGGGTTAAGATTGTTCACAGCCACATAACGCTATATTTAAATTGTAAATATTATTATCATAAGTCTTAAAATGAAATACAAGCATAGGTCTCAAACGTGAAATAAGTTCCAAACAAGACTAAACATTACATAAATATTTTATTTATTAACTAGGTCCAAGTCCTAGTTTTATTGCAAGCTTCAAAGACCAATTTAAACTTGAGGTTGACCTGAAACATGATAAAAATAAAAGGTCAACTAAAAATAGTTGGTGAGTTTCCAAGGTTTTCATACATAATATAACAAGGTTACAAGTAGCAATTCATGTCATAGGTCATAAGTTAGTAAGGTTATAGAACACATATCGTTACAACCAAACCTCGACTTGATTACAAGTATATAAGATTGGCTAAGTGTATTTGGTTCCCATGATGAACAAGCATACGTCATCAGGAGTCGGCAATACATCGACTTTAGCACCAAATAGGCTTGTCAGGCCCAAAGATCTAAGACGTCGCCAGGCTAGCAATAGTTAATGATTGTAAACAAACTATGTATCTCATATAAACACTTACAAAACACAAATAACCATGACAAAATATAAAGATGAATTGCAAGTGATTTACAAGTCTCAAATGTGTATAAGTGTATCATGTATAAGCAATCATGTTTCACCCCAAAATAGTGTGAAAAATGTAAAAAGGGGGCAAGGAAAACTCACTTGATCAATAAGTATATAATAGATGATTAATAAGAAATAATAGACGTCGTTCCAACGTAAACCTTTCCAAGATACCTAAAGATGTATACATTTCAAGTTTAAGTTTACTAATAAGTTGAACGATTTAACGGAATGCTAGGACCTCAATTGATATTTGGGGGTTTCAATAACTAAATAAAATGGTATAGTCGGTTATGTTTTGATTCGATGAAAAATATAATATTTGAACATTTTATTATAGAATAATGAATAGAACCGTAGGCAGTTTAGTTTAAATATAAGTTTACATAATCTTTTATAAATTCTGTTTTTAAAAATACTTATGACTTAAACAATTGTATTTAGATGCCATTTGAATCAAATAATAATTTAAAGTTTTAAATCATTATTTAGAGTCTACTTTATATATATATATATATATATATATATATATATATATATATATATATATATATATATATATATATATATATATATATATATATATATATATATATGTATATATGTATATATATATATGTATATATATGTATATATATGTATATATATATATATAAAGGAAAATAATCTAAATATAACTCTTGTATTATAATTATTCAAGAATATATCTATAGAAATTAATAAAGGGATTTTAGAAATACATAAAGTTTTTTTTTAATTATTTTTAATAATTTTCAGAAATTTTTACATATTTAAAAACTTGAAAAAAACCAAAAGAATGAACTTGAGGGTCCCAGGGTTCGAACCCGGGAACTCAAGTCCCCACAGCACACATCTTACCAGTAAACCAAAGGCCTAAGCCGCGATAATATTTGCCTTTTAAATCTTATATACTTACCTAAACAAAACCCCCAAATTCTTAAGAACCCTAGAACACAATCGATCAAATTGATCGTTAATTCGAGATTGTTGATCAAATTAACCATGGGGCTTTTGTTCCCCTGGCTTAATCGACCACAACCATGTATCAAACTTACTTGGTTTCAACCAATTTGATGTGTTTATGCTCGGTAATATTTCGGTTCTTTGCGCGATGAACAGAGGTTCAGATTTCGATCTCTTCGTTGTAATTTCAAGCAATTGAGTGTGGAATGAGTTTAAAGGGATCGAATGGAACATTAGCCCTCTGTTATATAGCCCTGATTTGTACGTTAAGATGCCGGTTGAGCTTTGATTTTAATTTGAATACCGCGGTTATGGTTAGGTGTGTTAATGGATGATTAACTCGAATTAAACCAATCATTAAGATCGGTAATGATTAACCGAACGTTGTTGTACGTTTAATTTGGTTGTTCGACTTATGGTAGGCATTGATCGGTCTTAAACCGATCGAAACATTGATTTCGACTAAAATCCATTAAATCCGAGTGTTTATGGTCCAATAGAAACGTGGGTTCGAGTTTGAAATGTTTTCCCGAGTCATTGGTCATTAATTTAGGTCGAAAACGTGAAGTAAACTCTCGTATTGGAGTTCACCGGAGTTTTGGCCGGAGTTGGCCGTGGATTTGGCCGGAAATGCGGGAAAGAAAAGGGGGGTGGGGTTTGGGTTTTGGTTATTTACATCTTTGGTCCCTGCAGTTTTGTTTTTTTATTATTTTATACTCAAAACTTGTATTTAAAGTTTTAAAAATAACAATTTAACCCCTTGACTTAATTGATTTAAGTTTTAGTTAATGTAATTCTCATTATTATTATTAGTATCATTAACATTATAGTCATTATTATTTATCATTATTACCATTATTTTTATATTTATTATTATTATTATACTTATTATTTTAGTTATTATTATTATTACAACAATATCATTATAATTATTATCAATGTTAAGCAAATTAATTTATTAACTCCCAATTTAACTCAACATGCATAACAAGCCCTCAATGTTTCAAAAATGACATAAATGGCCCTTACAAGAACTAACAAAATTAACTTTCAATTAACAGAATTACGAGATGTTACAGTCTCCCCAACTTAAAAGAATTTCGTCCCGAAATTTAAAAGAAATGAAACTATACAAATAAGAACGGGTATCTCTTCCTCATGTGCTCCTCACGTTCCCAAGTAAATTCAGCGCCACGTTTATTCTCCCAACGAACCTTGACGATTGGGGTTGTTGTGGTTCTAGTCTTCTTCATTATGCGATCCATGATCTCAACAGGTTTTTTGACAAAATGCAATGACTCGTCAATCTGGATGTCTTCCAACGGAACATGCAGACTTTCGTCAGCCAAACACTTTCTCAAATTTGAGACGTGGAACACAGGATGAACTCCACTAAGGTCGGAAGGTAGCTCTGGTTTATAAGTGTTAGGACCTGGTATTTGAACGAAATACCTAGTGATTAGCGTGTTAAACCAACTCAAATAGTGCGGAATCCTATTTGATTGGCGATCCAATCAGTGAGAACACACGAAGAATCAATCAAGAATTGAATCTAACGTTAGAAGTCGATTAGGAATCGATCTATTGTGTTCTGTGAACTTGGAGAACGATTTGGGAGGTCTCTGGACGGCTAGGGTACGTCTGGAATCGTAATGGTATGAATGCTTACGTTTTTCCATGAATTGGGTCTATTTATAGGTTAGTATTGTTCAATCGTGCGACTGGGCCATAAGTATGGTTCAGTCGTGCGATTGAACCATGCGGTTGATTCATCCGCACGACTGAGTGTTCAGTCGTGCGACTGAGCCCATCTTATGTGTAAATCATACGACTGATCCAGTCTCCTGGTTCAGTCGTGCGATTGAGTCAATCGTATGAAGTTATTCATGCGTGTGGTCCATTCGCATGGGCCATTCGCATGAGAACTTCATTAAGTTAAGTTTGAATGTTTTAATCAATATAACATTATGTGTAACCATTCAAACAATCATAAACCCAATCAATTCAATCACGACTCATTAATGAAATATTAAACATTACAAATAACAAACAATCCATATCATTTCATTAATCAATACAAATTACATCATAATCAGACAAGATCTACTACATTACAAATCATGATCTAGGGACATACATGCATCAACAAACTCCCCCTTGGACCTAGATCTATCTAATCTCTTGTCTTCTGCATAACCTTGTACTTCTTGTACTTCTCCTCTTTGGTGACTCCCGCGTGAATCTCAAACGCGAAGCAGAGTCGTATAACATTTTGGAACTGGAGGGCTTGTACAATATCTTGTGTGTCGTAGAACAGTGGCCACTTGTATAATGTATAGACATCATTAGCAGACAAGTTAGTTAGCCACATCGGGTCGAATACCCTGATTGTATCCATTTGTCCCTCTTTATTTAGGACTATGACCGCTTCAGCTGTTCTCCAATCATAGTACCACCATTTGAAGTGTGGAGTGAAGTCCTGTGGCATTTCCCTGAGAGGGATTCTCGACATAGTGCGCGGAGGACTCCACTTCAACACAATCTTGGGCTTGCCAGTAATGGCATCAACCTCAGACCTTCTTATGTACCTAGTAGGCTGTTGGGGTCTGAAGTTAACCCATCTGGTGTGGTACTCCTTCTTAAGGGCAGCCTCGAACCAGCCTGACATCTTCCTTGGGTCAGCATACAACAACTTTAGCTTAGCCAGCTGGTTAAGCTCAAAACCTGGTAGAGTCTTCAGATCATGTGGGAATCTGAAGTACTCTATGCCCTGTTCTCTCTTAACTGCATACGCGTTAAGATCATCAAAATAAGCCCATGCTATAATCCTGCCTGACACCTTGTGGTGTTTCTTGACTCTGTAGAGCTTGGTGTAGGCATCTTTCTTTGGTGCAGCACGTTGGGCTTTCACTTCTTCAAAACAGGCAGCCCACTCAGCCTTTCGAATGTCAACTTCGTCATTTGAGGCTTGGGCTGTTCCTTCTGCCTTCTCTGTTTCCTGCTCCATCTTGTTCAGTACCTCAAAAGTATCACTGACTAGGGACTCACCCAGATTGGGGACCACATTACCCTCGTTGTCAGCATACTGAGGGTACTCTTCTGCAGTGATATCTTCGACTTCGACTTCATCAACATCATTTAGCTCTTCATTACTAGTCGAATCAACTGTTGGAGCATCTTTGACGATTTCATCCGGATTGAGTCTGAACATCTCTGCGAGTTGCTCGTTAGATAGGTCATGAATTATTTCCCCTTCTTCAGGGGTATAACTCACAGACCTTCTTACAATCCCTTGCAGATCAAGAATCATGGTTAGTTGAGTCTTGACCTGTTGAAGGGGAGCAATATCAAACTCATCTCTTTGAAAATTTGGATCTGTTTGATTTAAACATTCAACACATAAATCATTAGTAAGTAATCAAACAGAATTACATTAACTTAATATATAAACATTCAAAACATTTGTTTTCAGTACATGATTCAAACACAAAAATAAATAAATACATAAAACATCTAATCTGTACTTTTGTCTTGAATCATGGTCTCATCGCTCGGAGGAGCAGAGGTGGTAGCTGACTGGTCCTGTCGATTCTTCGATCTTCGTTCTTGACCTGAAGCAGAGGCCGATGCAGCCGCTGCTTCGTCATCATCATCCTTTCCCTCTGTCCTTTCTTCATCTGTTTCCTCCTCATCCTCATCATCCTCCTCATCCTCATCATCATCTTCATCATCATCATCACCATCTCCATCATCTCCATCCCCTTCCTTTATCTTTAAGGGCTCATCCTTTGATCCCTTTAACCGCAGCATGATGGTCTTGTTGGTAGTCTCCAACTCCTCTATACGTTTGGCTGATTGGGCATGCTGCTCCTGGAGTTGGAACATCTCTACTCTCTATGCATCCAACAGCTGGCTCTGCTGCTCTATCTCACGAGCCTGCTCTGCCATCTGTTGAGATTGGGCAGCAGTCAGGTCGGTCAGCTGGCGTATCTGTGCAGCTTTCTCCTCGTCGGCAGCTAGTAAGCGCATCACCATACGGTTTAGCGCCGACAGCTGTTCCTCTACCCCGATTGGAGGTAGAGGTGATCCTTACATGTGTGAGGACTGGGCTGATGGTCCTGCATGATGTGAGGTGGTAGTGGTAGTGGCAGTGGTGAATATGGGTTGGTAAAATGGTGAGGGTGATGTGGGTGTAACTGGTATGGTGGTGGATGGAAAATGTATAGTGGTGGTAGGTAAGGTGGTGGCTGTGGTAGCAGTGGTGGATGTGGTGGCTGTGGTGGTGGGTGGTATATCAGTGGAGGTGGTAGTGGTGGCTGTGGTGGTGGAAGTAGAGGCTACAGTGGTAGAATGTCAGTCGACGCTTCTTCTTCTTCAGTCCATGGGGCTGAGCCATCCTCTTCCTCCTAGTCCCAGTGGAAGTGGATGCTCCCCCTGCAGCTCTGCCTGCTGAACCCGGAGCATAGCTCGGGTCAGTCTCTGTCTCTCTGGAGTCTCGAGGGTGTTCACCAACCACCCTTAGCCCGTGTTCTGTGGGAACAACCTTGCTTCCCATAGTTCTCGTGAGGGGCTCCTCATCAGACTCCTCCTCCTCCTGATCACCAACAACAAACTCCTGATGAAAACCGGCCGTCTCAGCAACCTCTCCGGCAGGGGCAGACCCCGGGGGAATAACATCTGACTCAGTGCCTCTAGGTGGAGCAGGCATATCATCCCCGGCGTCTCCGTTATCATCATCATCTGAATCAATCTCTAGGAGGAGCAGCCTCTCATCATCAGAGTCACTTTTCTCATGACGCCATTTGCGTCTGCCTGGCGCCACATACCTCTCGTTGGCCAGGTGGCCAATCAGTCTCTTAACTTGGGGCTTCACCTGCTTCCCCCTATAAACTCTCATCCGGCCCAGAGTCGTATCATCCATGATCTCTAAAGCCACTGCATCATGACTCTCTTTGGGCAGATGTGGCAGCTTCTCGTTGAAGATGAGCTGTAAGAACCTGGGGTACATACAAAACCCCTCCTTTCCCTTGGCCTCCAAGTTCTCCACCAGGTAGGAGAATATCATGCTAGAAAAGCTGAAGGGGTGGTTCAGCACCAGTGCCACGTAGGCATTTTGGATCTGGTCTGAGAGGTCGTCGAACCCACCCCTCCTCGATGCAACACACTTGAGGATCACGTGTGCTAAGTACTTGTACTAGGGACTCAGGTTGCTCTTGTTGAGCACACCTGAGTTGATGTCCCCAGCGTACTTTATCCTCAGAAAGCATCCTCGCACTGTCAGTGGATGTAATCTAGTAGGATGATCAGTATCATCCCCAAACTCGAGGACCCTCTGGATGTCGGCAGCAGTGATCTCAATATCATGGCCCAGTATAGAGCTCCTAATGCAGTAGGGCTCGCGGGAGCGATCCACAGAGGCATTCTCCCAGAATGCCTGATGCAGTGATCTGTATGGCGTGCAAGGAGTGGAGATAGCCTTATGAATCCTGGACCGTCTAAGAAAGGCTATAATGTCGGTAAACTCGGCCCCGTTCCTGGTAGTGTGATCCAAATGAGCACAGATGTTGTGCTTTGGATTTATGGACCATCTCTCTGCCATTTTCCTAAAACATACATGACATAGAACCATTAGTACATAAGACATGAAAATTCTGTTCTAAGTGTAATGTTGAAACTCATTCTGATTCATTCGTGCGAATGAATCATGCGACTGAATTCAGTCGTCTGTTCTTTCATGCGACTGAACTCATTCTGGTCAATGTGACATGCGATTGGGTTCAGTCTGCTGACTGAGTCTGCGAATGGTTCAGTCGGCCGACTGAGCTCAATCGCATGTTTCATTCGGGCGATTTGCCCAATCGTAAGTTTCAATCGTGCGATTGGAGTTCATCCGGGCGACCAGTCGCCTGTCCTGTAGTTCAGTCGCCAATCGTTCGAATCTTCAACAAAACATGTGTTTTAACTCAGATAACCGGTTCAATAGACTTGCATTCTTGTTACTAATAACCTATTAGACTTAATTTTAACGTTTTGCTTAGTTTTGATAGGTTATTAGGTCTTCCTAGTCTCGGTTCTTGTTTCACAGTCGAGTATTCAAAATTAGGGTTTGAATCTTTCATGTTCTGGAAAGATGAGTCTTCAAACTACCTGAATAATCAATAGCAAGAGTCAGTGAATGAAGATCAAGACGAAAACAAAGTCTGATGAAAATTTGGCAGCGTAATGGTAGGGTATGCGATTTGAGAGCGATTGGGGTGTGGTGAATGAAATGCGATCGACTGTGCCCTTTAAATACTGAAGCTGAGTTCAGTCGGCCGACTGGCCTCAGTCAGTCGCATGCTGTTGACCGACTGAGGTTCAGTCGGTCGACTGACTCAGTCGTGCCTTTCATTCGCATGTTCAGTTGACCGAATGAGTCTCAGTCGGTCGACCGACTCATTCGCCCCCTTCCAATCGGTCGAATGGGCCATTCTGATAAGCCCTTCGTATGAATGGCTCATACTTATGTCCATTCGTGTGAGTGAAAGCCATTCGCATGGTTGGTCCATTAGCATGGTCCAATCGTGCGAATGGGTCACACTTAGTTAATTTTCTGAAATTTTTACCAATTTACATTTAAAACCCTTTTATCTCTTGAAATTAACGTTATGAGCTTTTGATCATCTCAGACATGATCATTTTATCTTGAAAACATTTTGATCACCTCAGACGTGATCCTTTTAACCAATTTAGTCACCTCAGACGTGACCCTTTAAACACTTTGTCACCTCAGACGTGACTGTTTTAAATTTTTAAAGCACATGTGGTCATCTCAGACATGACCCTTTTTAGTGAGTTGATTCCTTACTGATTTTCCTGATGTAGTCCGACAAACTAATAAAATTAAAATTAAAAACGACTAACTAACTTAGAAAATTTAAGCTAATTACTCAAACAAACTTGTTTTTGGCTTTTTGTGAGAGATAAATCCTAAGATAGACATCTACGGGATTTGGTTCCGGAATAGACAGCTTCAACTTGGATTGATCACACCTGGACCAATTCAATTTTGGAATCATACAGGCACGTCAAATCATTTGGGACTTGTTATCAAAATCTTTTGATCCTCAATTCTCGGTGTTCATCCAGAGTCGTTAGCAACTTAAGGAAATCATACTGAAACTCTTAGATTGTCACATTGATTTGAACTTTTGAGAATTGTAGCCACAATGATTGTCAATATGTTTGTCCACTTAAATCCATACACAGACTTTTGACACAGGCTGGTGACTGATTTTGGTTTAATTATTTCAACTAACATTTGTGGATCCCACACTTATATGGTAATCAACATTCCTCAGGAGCTTTTGAGCTGTCTACGGGTATTATTACAAGAAGAGACTATTCTTAGAGCTTTCAAAGAGAAGCCTGTCCTCAGGTCAGTGCCATCGCACAGCAGAGAGGCGGCAAACAACAATGAATTCTAGAATATCTAGGTTATGCTTATCCTCAGGTCAGTGCCATCGCACAGCAGAGAGGCACACAACCTATTTCCTTGTTAGAGCAGCTTATTTTATTTTGCACAAAATGCATCAACAACATAAGTCATTAGCTTTATAGCATTTGTCTTTCATTTTTCTTTGCTTTGCTCTAATTATGATCATCCGCACACATTTGTGGCGTTTAAATGCTCATTACCCCTTATTGGAATATTGTTGATTGTGTTAACCAGTGATAAGATGGAAGCCCATAGTCAGTTGAACAACTTAGTTTGATCTTGAGTTCACCAGTCAGGTCTAATCATCTATTGTGTTGAATCTACCGACATATCATTTGTGGTCTAGCAACCTCTAGGTCTACTTTCTTTGTGTTACTGTCACACCCCCGCTCGTAGCGGAAACACGAGGATGTAACGGACGGGATCGTCATAACACATTGTTAAATTAATAGAGATGCATTAAATGATGAAGGTCAACGTGTCATGACGTCACCGGACACAAACGGAGACTTGCGCCATGGTTAGTCAGTTCCACGACAAACATAGTCATACAAAACAAATAAGTATAAGTCCCACAACCCGGGAACAAGTAATCAAATGTGAATAACAAGTAAATGTCAAATGCAACTGTCGAAGACATCCAAAGTTTAAATGATGTAAGCCTAAGGTCATCGCTAAGGCAGCATCCCTAGCAATCCTCAATGATTGTTACCTGAAAAAATATGCTCAAAATGGTCAACATAATGTTGGTGAGTTCGCAGGTTTAAATAATAAACAAACTTGATGCTGTATAATAGTTTGGTGGGACATGAGTGCATACAGTCATAAGCAAGTAATATCACATGAGCATCACAACTAAACCTACGACGTACACAAAGAATTTGTCGGAACATATTCACCCTAGGGCCCGTTCCTGGCCACTGTCAGTCCCAACTAGTATACTAACAAACAAGGGTGGGGGTGTCAGCCCAATAGTACTATCAATACCTGTCCGTCGGCCCCAACACCGGAGTTAAATAGTTGTGAGTACAGAACCACAAAGACAACTCATGCATGTACTAGATAAATACTTACAAAACAGTAAACACAACAGTCCCAAAAGAATTGAATAAGTTCACAACATAAGAATAGTTGAGCATACTTTTCCCCCTTGATATTTGTAAATAATTGTAATAAAACGAGGCCGCGAAACTCACCTTGAATGTGAAGATAAAGAATGAATAAAATGCTTCGACGAGTGAGGACAATGAATGATCAAACACCTATAATAGTTGTAACTAAGTTTTTAGTCATGTTGAATGAGAATAGATAAGTCCGGTCGGTTTTGGTTTGGTTCGGGTCGATTTGGGTTCGAGGTGCAACTCACACACATAATATATAATAATAATAATGATAGTAATAATAATAATAATAATAATAATAATAATAATAATAGTAATAATAATAATAATAATAATAATAATAATAATATAATAATAATAATAATAATAATAATAATAATAATAATAATAATAATAATAATAATATTAATAATGAGGATAATAATAATCATAACACACACAATTACACAACACCTAACACACACATATATATATATATATATATATAACATGCAATTCATACACAACCACATCCAATACTATCGCAATTCCACCCGGTGCACACACGCAATCAAGTACACTCATGCATCATATACACATACACATCGCACACAACATATATATGTATATGTATACACACACGTACACAAGCACACACATAACATACCTATATTTATATACATAAGGACACACACCACACATATATATACATAATAACCTGCAGAAACATTATATGTATATATATACACCTCATAGATGTATACACACTTGATACGCACGACACACACGGCTTGTATATACATATGTATACAACTTGCGCACCCACGCATACAATATATATGCATACATATGCAGCCGTAACTACACACATATATGCATATATATATATACAACCAGGAGCATATATACATACCCTCACAGATACAACTTATACATACATATACCTACATCATCACACATACACTAAATAGAACACACACACAATAAGACAAACACACACACAAATCCGAAATACATACTTCGCACCTAAGCACAACACAATCACACACATAGATATACATACATCATTCATTACTGTTGTGCAAATATACATACAACCACACAGTTCAAAACACACAATATATATACATATACACACACACGCAGCATACATGTATGGCATGCACACACACACATTCGGCATATACATATACCTATGTACATACGAATACACACATTACGCATACCCATCATCGGACACGCAGACAACGCACGTATATATACATACAATCGGTACATACACGTATGAGTGAGTTGAACCCGAAACCGAACGTCGACAAAAATAACCGAAACGAAACGAGACGAAACGAGATTCATGATGATCGGTTACCTGCGAAACGACTAAACGGCGAGGCGACGGCAACCGGCGGCGGCCTACGGTGGTGAAACGGTGGTGCAACGGCGGTGTCGTCGACGGTTTTGAGAGGATGGACGATTAGGGTTGACCAAAATGAATTTTATATATATAATATTCATATTTACACTTTAAACCCTAGACTTTAAATTAATTAATCCCTCAAGTTTAGTTAAATTACAATTTAAACCCTAGACTTTAATTTTAATAATAATAACAATATTAATAATAATAATATTATTAATATTATTTGCAATAATAATAATAAAAGAAATTTTATTATTAATGTTCTATATTGTTAAGGTTGGCAAGAAAGGTAAATACGACGAGACTCAGTTCGAAAATATATTAATTACGCAAAAATAATAAATGCGCGAAAAGAGAATTAACGGATTTCGAGTCAATTGACGGACCTGTTGGTGACGGATGTCACAGTTACCTTCGGAGTTACCAGTTTTCTATTATCTTCCCTTTTGTATTGCCTAGACTACACAGACTTATACTTTAAATTTTTGCATCTTTTCAAAACTTAAGTTTTAAAGTCCCTCTTGATTTGTTCCTGTGTACTATCATTTTCCAAGGTATGAAAATCGGTATCACAGATACGATCTACCTTATATCAACTATTCACTCCTTCTCCCTCGTTTTTTTTTTTTAATGTTAACTTGCTGACATATTCTCCCCCTAAAATACTAAAATCATTACTGGTTTAATTATTTTAGGATTTTAATAAACAGCAAAATAACATGAGTTTAAATTTAACTGACGAAAATAAACAAATAAAATGAACTAAAATGAAAAACTTTAACTAAACTACATCGGACTACACAGTATTATCATCAGGAATTACCTCACTTTTCTTTTTAACGCCGTTGACCTGTAGCAAATATTGAAAACGTGGTTTATCAAAGGCTTTAGTATAGAGGTCGGCGCGTTGAAAATCAGTATTAATTTTAACCACATCAATTAAGTTCTTTTCAAAACAATCTCTTATGAAATGGTATTTAATACCGATGTGTTTGGTCTTAGGATGTTGAACCGGATTTTTAGTTACTGCAATTGCAGCAGAGTTATCAACAAATATAGGAGTAGACGAGAATTTTAAACCATAATCTCGCATTTGCTGTTGAATCCAGATGATTTGTGAGCAGCAACATATTTGGCTTCACAGGTTGACAATGCAACCGATGTCTGCTTCTTACACTTCCAGGTAACTAATCTTCTCCCAAAGAATTGACACCCTGCTGATGTAGACTTGTAGTTCATCTTGCAGCCCCCGTAATCCGAGTCACTATACGCGGTAAGCTCAGAGTCATCATCATGAGGATACCACAATCCAAGTGTGGGTGTACCCTTCAGATAACGAAAAATCCTCTTGACCCCGATCAGATGGTTGACCTTAGGTTTAGCCTGATATCTAGAACATAAACATGTAGCATACATAATATCAGGTCTTGAGGCAGTGAGATACATAAGGGATCCAATCATTCCTCGGTACATCGTGGCATCTACAAGATCTCTATTCTCATCAGGTGCTATATCGTGATTCGTAGCAAGTGGAGTCCCAGCAGCAGAAGCATTCTCCATGTCAAAGCGACTGAGAATGTCTCCTACATACTTGGTCTGATGTAGAAAGATCCCATTTGGTGTCTGATCCACCTGTAACCCGAGAAAGAACTTTATCTCCCCCATAGCACTCATCTCAAACTCTTTCTTCATCACTGCTTCAAACTCTTTGCATAACTCTTCGTTCTTTGAGCCGAAGATTATGTCATCAACATAGATCTGTACAAGCAGTAGGTCGCCATCCTTTTCTTTAATAAACAGTGTGCAGTCAATGACTCCCCTGCGAAAGCCGTGTTTCACAAGATGAGTCGAGAGTTTCTCATACCAAGCTCAAGGAGCTTCGAGCTTGTAAACTCTATCCCGATGATAAGGATCTTCAAATCCCTCGGGTTGACTTACATAGACTGTTTCCCTGATTTCCCCATGAAGGAATGCACTCTTCACATCTAATTGGTAGACTTTAATCTTCATGTACGATGCATAGGCCAGGAAGATACGAATGGCTTCCATCCTCGCCACGGGTCCAAACACCTCATTGTAGTCAATCCCCTCGACTTGGCGAAAACCTTGAACCACCAATCGAGCTTTGTTCCTGATAATGACCCCTTGGTCATCCTTCTTGCATTTTAGTACCCATTTGGTGCCGATGACTTTAGCACCTTTAGGTCTATCAACCAGAGTCCATACACCTAACTTCTTGAACTGCAGAAGTTCTTCTTGCATGGCACTCACCCACGCCTCATCATTTAGTGCCTCACTGACATACTTTGGCTCAACCTGCGAGACAAAACATCGATAAGCACCATCATGAATGTAACCCTTCTCCATAACCGAGGCGTAATCAGCTGAGTATAGCTGATTTCGGGTTTGTACTCCTGATCTGACATCCCCAATAACATTGTCAAGGGGATGAGTATAGCTGATTTCGGGTTTGTACTCCTGATCTGGTCATCTGCTTCAGCTTCATCTTCAGAGGAGTGGTCACTGTCATCGACTACTCCCCCTGACTGAGTAGATGATTCTCCCTGTGTGCTAGATGGTGTATTCAGGATATCATACATCATCCTAGTAGCTAACTCATCATCCGAGGGAGAAAAAGAATGTTGAAGGACTTGAAGAATCCATCATAATCGAAGAAGTATGCGGGTCCTTTGCCTGTAGGTGGTGTGGTATATCTCTGAACATCGACATTACACCACACTTCTACAAGACCCGTTGAGTTGTTGTAAACTCGCTTGTTCGGTATGTTGTATCCTAGAAAGATTCCTTCATCCGCCTTCTCGCTGAATTTTCCTTCTTGTGTCTTCTTCAGAAGTGTGCACGGTGCGCCAAAAGGTTCAAGATACTCCAAATTCGGTTTGCGTCTTTGTAGTAACTCGTAACATGTCTTTCCGTGGCGCTTGACTATTAGGACTCGATTCAGTGTATAACATGCATTTGCCACTGCCTCATTCCAGAATTGGAAGGCAGTTTCGAGTCCGCCAGC
This sequence comes from Flaveria ramosissima, assembly GCA_025215565.1. Lineage (NCBI taxonomy): Eukaryota > Viridiplantae > Streptophyta > Magnoliopsida > Asterales > Asteraceae > Flaveria > Flaveria ramosissima. The sequence goes on along the minus strand of CM046033.1, from coordinate 15,920,249 downwards.
ATAGTCCGTGCTGTCTCTATCAAGCTTCTGTTCTTCCTCTCAGCAACACCATTCATCTGAGGCGTGTAGGCAGAAGTGAATTGATGCACAATTCCCTTTTCCTTGCAGTATGCCTCCATCCATTGATTCTTGAATTCTATCCCGTTGTCTGAGCGTACTTGTCTAACTTTTAGCTTGTAGAGAGATTCCAGTGTGGTTACTAACTCCTTGAATGACTCAAATGTTTCTGATTTGGATTTCAGAAACATTACCCAAGTGAACCTTGAGTAGTCATCAGTGACCACAAAACAGTACAAGTCGCCTGCGATGCTCTTTGTACTGACTGGACCAAACAGATCCATGTGAAGAAGTTCAAGAGGAAGTTCTATTGAATGAACTTTCTTTTCCTTATGAGACTTCTTTGTCTGTTTGCCTTTCTTGCAAGCTACACAAAAGTCAGGAAGTTGTAAGTTCTTGACATTAACTCCTCTCACCAAATCCTTCTGAATCAATCCCATTCTCCTATGCGAGGAGATTGAATCCTTCTCAGTAGCTTTAGATAGAAAGCACTGAACCTCATGATCCGTTGTAGCAGCTGTTGACAAATCCAAGACATAAAGGTCTTTATATCTTGAAGCAGTCATCAGAACTTGGTCCTCTAGGATCATGTAGTCTTTCTTCAGCACGTAACACTTCTTGTTGTCGAAGATGACCTTAAATCCTTTATCAGAGATTTGGGAAACAGAAAGTAAGTTATTCTGAAGTTGTTGAACGTAGTTCACCTTATCAAACTTAACTTTCTGATTTCCCACTTCTCCCTGTGCTGTGATATATCCTCCCTTGTTTCCAGCAAAGGAAACATGCCCTCCTTTTATTTGCTTGACGTTTGATAAAAGGGCTCTATTTCCTGTCATGTGCCTGGATGCTCCGCTGTCTACAATCCACGTGTTAGTCTCAGCATTATATCGAACACCCTGCACATACAAAGTAAATGAATTAGTTTAGGTTAGGAACCCAAGCCTTTACTGGCTTGGGTTTCCCAGAGGCATCACACATCATAAACTCCACCCATTGACCCTTAGAGGGTGAGGATAGCTCAGGTTCCTTCTTGTCATCAGTATCAGACACGCAGGATGACTTCTCTTTCCATAAGCCAGATTTGTGCAAGGCCTGTTTATGATAAACAGTCGTCTGGCTTACAGGTTGGACTTTAGGTTCACTAGCTCTTCTAGGTGGAGTCAAAGAACTCCTCTTAGAATACCTAGGCTTAAAGTCCTGAAGATCAATCTTCTTCCTAGGTGTCTGATAGAAAGGACAATAGGAAGCCATGTGTCCACATTCTCCACAGTTGTAGCATGACCGGCTATCAACTTTATGAGTAGACTTTCTTTGTGGAGAAGTGCGTGACACTCTAGTAACATCAATCACTTTAGGTTTTGACTCTTGTGCGTTTGATGTTTTCTCTGGTTTAACAAAATTAACTGTTTTAACCTGTTTAACATCTTTCTCTTTTTGGTTAACTGGTTTTTGACTTGAAGCATGTGAAAAATTAACATTTGAAGTCCTTTTAGGTTCTGATTTGACTCTGTTTGACCCTGACTTTAAGTTAACTTTTTCAAATTCATTTTCCAGATTAACACAAGGCAATTTACCCTTTGCCTTTGAAGTGGCCTCCTTTTGTCTGTGTCCAGATTCAGTAGATGAACATGAGGTATCTGGATCACTAATAAGAGGAGTAGACACCACGTGATCCTTGATGGGGTTATTATTTACTGGTCTAGTCTTAGTGTTCATCAAGGTCTCAGGTGGTGGTGGAACCACTTTGTAACCTAATCCCTCCCCGTTATTCCTTTCTCTCACTAAGTGTTGAACTATGTGTGAAGAACTAGTCCAACTATGCAGTTTCTGTTTTAATGAATTTACTTCTACTTCTAGAACTGCCTTTTGCTTCTTAGTGTCTTCTAGGGAGTTTAGATAGTACCTAATGTCATTTGCTTGGTTAAAGGCAACTACTTCGGTTTCCCTAAGCTGTTTAGTCAATAGGTCTATCTTTTCTTTATAACTATGCTCATTTTGTTTTAGTACTCTATTAGCCTCAATGCACAGTTGTAAATCTTTTACTAAGTTATCATTATGATCTAATAACCTAGCAAATTTTTCATCTATGCTATTCCTAAAAGTATCACAATCAGAACAAGCATGATTATTAAACATTTGGTCAGTAGTACTTACCTGAGTTGGTTCAGAAGAGCTAGCCATCAACGCAGCATCAGATGTCTCTGGTTCTGGTGATTCTGTCTTTTCTGTCTCTGACTTGGAAGTCTCCTCCTTTGGCTTGTAACTGACCTCGGCTGCAGTTGCTTCTTCACTATGTGACATCGCTATCTCAACTGCTAGATCACCTTCACTCGCAGAATCATCATCAATATCTTCTACACTTGCAATGTTTGATTCCCCTGGTGAGACAAACCTAAAGCTCCAATCCTATCCTTCATCATCATGAGCAGTCAAGGCTTTTGGATCCTTGTTTGATGAAGTAAAACTGGAAGCTTGCTTGTCTTGGCGAGTAAAGGACGAGAACGGGTTCCCATTACCCGTCTTCTTTGGCTTGACACATTCTCTTTTGAAGTCCCCCTTCTCTCCACAGTTGAAGCAGGTCACTTTGCTCTTGTCAAAACCAAATGTGGTATCCTTAGTAGCTACCAAGTTCTGTCCAGTCTTTTTAACAAACTTCTTCGCTCTCCGGACAGCACTAGCTAAGGCCCACATTATATCCATCCTCTCAAGCTCCATTTCAACCACCTGCTCGTAGTCCTCATCTGCCAGATGGCAGTTTCCAATCTTCCCGGCAACAAGTCCACCATATGAATGAACTACTGCAGCTAAAAGATCCATATGCTCTCGAGCTACTTCCACAGTCACATTACCGAGGTTCTCGGTCTTCAGTTTGGTAGCACTTGCTTCTGATCCAATATAGTGGGTACAAGACGACCCTGACGTGTCTGATCCAGAAGGAGAAGCATGTAAAGGACCTGACGAGCTAGACACAAAATCAGTCTGGAGAGGTGCTCCAGATGTCTTAGCTTGAGGCGTGGCGTTGTACAAAGCTGGATTCTGTGTGTACGAAGACTTCTGAGCTCTATACTTCATCCTTAGTGCTTCTTCTCGCAACTTAAGAATGAAGTCATTAATATCCAGCTTTGCAAGCATTCCATTCTGTCTCAAGTTAGACACAAATGAAGCCCACTTATCAGGCAATCCGTCTGCGAAGTTACTCACTTTCTCTTCCATGGTAGCTTCCACTCCATGTGTATGCAATTCGCTCATCAAGTGGTAGAATCTATCTATGACGTCGTCTAAACTCTCGTTACCAATCGATAAGAAGTTATCGAATTCCTTCTTTAACTCCTTTGCCTTGATTGCCTTCAATGAAGCATTCCCATCATACCTCTTCTCTAGCTCATCCCACAGTTTCTTGGACTGCTTATTCTCTGAATACTGGTGGAATATGTCTTTGGGGATAGACTGAGTGATCAATGCATAAACCCTTTTCTCTGCATTGTACTTGACTTTCTGTGCGTCCGTCATTCCACCTAACGTTAGCTTAACTCCATCAGCTCCCACCGGCGTACTATACCCAATCTCAATGGCTTCCCACAGATTAGGATCTACTCCATTGAGGTAGATCTCAAAACATTATTTCCAGTGGGGAAACTCATCTAAAGTCAAGAGCTTTGGTGGTTTATTGTGATTACCCACCTCACTCTCAAGCAGCAGCAGGTTCTGTATCCTCGAATCCTTCCCAGCAGTAAAGGCTGACATCTGATCTTCCTTGGCGAATAACTTTAAGTCTAATCAAACAAACTTTCACTGATGCGACTGAAGGATGCGAATGGTCTAGTCGTGCGTATGAACTCTGCGACTGGTTCAATCGTGCGGCTGAACTAGGCGATTGGTTCAGTCGTGCGAATGAATCTGGTGCGTATGAGCTATGCAAACGAACGGTTCAGTCGGCCGAATGAAGGTGCGACTAGGTCCAATCGTGCGAATGAGCAATGCGAATGGAGTCCAGTCGTGCGAATGGGTCACTCGTGCGACTGAAGCTGCTGTTTTGCGAAATTTTCTAGGTTTGACGGGTTTCAGCCGTAAAAATTCGAAATTTCACAAGTCCTAATCGCCTAAGTCCGTAGAAACCAAACTTCGATGAGCAAGGAACGTCCAAGATCACTTTTGACACCAAAGATTGCGTTTTTAATGCAAAAACACAAACTTTTATGCAATCTTGATTGAATCAACACGTAATCAAGAGCCAAAGCTCTGATACCACTTGTTAGGACCTGGTATTTGAACGAAATACCTAGTGATTAGCGTGTTAAACCAACTCAAATAGTGAGGAATCCTATTTGATTAGCGATCCAATCAGTGAGAACACACGAAGAATCAATCAAGAATTGAATCTAACGTTAGAAGTCGATTAGGAATCGATCTAATGTGTTCTGTGAACTTGGAGAACGATTTGGGAGGTCTCTGGACGGCTAGGGTACGTCTGGAATCGTAATGGTATGAATGCTTACGTTTTTCCACGAATTGGGTTTATTTATAGGTTAGTATTGTTCAATCGTGCGACTGGGCCATAAGTATGGTTCAGTCGTGCGATTGAACCATGCGGTTGATTCATCCGCACGACTGAGTGTTCAGTCGTGCGACTTAGCCAATCTTATGTGTAAATCATACGACTGATCCAGTCTCCTGGTTCAGTCGTGCGATTGAGTCAATCGTATGAAGTTATTCATGCGTGTGGTCCATTCGCATGGGCCATTCGCATGAGAACTTCATTAAGTTAAGTTTGAATGTTTTAATCAATATAACATTATGTGTAACCATTCAAACAATCATAAACCCAATCAATTCAATCACGACTCATTAATGAAATATTAAACATTACAAATAACAAATAATCCATATCATTTTATTAATCAATACAAATTACATCATAATCAGACAGACAAGATCTACTACATTACAAATCATGATCTAGGGACATACATGCATCAACAATAAGCCACTTTCCCAATCCTTTTCAGGATTTTGAAAGGCCCTACAAATCTTGGAGCCAGTTTGCCCTTCTTTCCAAAGCGAACCACACCTTTCCACGGCGAAACCTTAAGAAGAACCATCTCCCCAACTTGGAATTCTAATGGCTTACGTCGCTTGTCAGCATAGCTCTTTTGACGACTTCTCGCCACTTCAGGTTCTTGCGAATGATAGAAACTTTATCGGTCGTCTCTTGTATAAGTTCAGGACCAGTGATGAAGTTTTCACCAATGTCGGTCCAACAGATCGGTGAACGACATTTACGACCATAAAGTGCTTCAAACGGTGTCATCTTGATACTCGAGTGATAACTATTGTTATACGAAAACTCTGCGAGCGGTAGATGCGTATCCCAATCACCACCAAAGTCAAGAACACACAGACGTAGCAAATCCTCCAGGGTTTGGATCGTTCGCTCGGTTTGACCATCAGTTTGAGGATGATAAGCTGTACTTAGGTCCAATTGAGTACCCAAGAGTTCTTGCATAGACGACCAAAAATGCGAAGTGAAACGAGCGTCTCGGTCGGATATGATGTGCAGAGGTACCCCATGACGACTTGCAATCTCATCAACGTATATACGTGCTAACCTTGATGTTTTGTATGTGTCACGTATGGGTATAAAATGCGCCGATTTGGTCAATCGGTCAACGATCACCCATATGCTATCATGTCCTCGAGGAGTTCGGGGTAGCTTGGTTATGAAGTGCATGGATATGTGTTCCCATTTCCACATAGGAATCTCGGGTTGCTTAAGTAATCCACTTGGACGTTGATGTTCAGCTTTAACCTTCGTACACGTGAGACACTTAGCTACATAAGTCGCTATGTATTTCTTCATTCCAGGCCACCAATATTGACCACGCAGGTCCATATACATCTTATCGGAGCCAGGATGAATAGAATAACGAGTTTGATGAGCTTCGTTCATGATAAAGGTACGGAGGTTATCGCGATTTGGAAAATTCGATTCGCGAAATACATCAATCCATTAGGTTTCGTTTCCAATTGGGTTAGAAGATTATGCTCCAGTTCATCCTTCATTCTTCCTTCTCGTTGTACCATTTGTTGAGCCTATACTAGACTCGATGTCACTATCTATTCTCAAGTTTTGTAGCAGTATGGTAGTCTCGTTGACATCTAGTCGGATCTCAGTATCGAACTCACGCATAGTGTCAAACCATTGACGTCGATCGCGAATTTCTTGGAATGAGATCATCTTGTTGTGAATCTTTCGGCTTAGTGCATCGGCTACAACGTTTGCTTTACCAGGATGGTAACGAATGTCACAATCGTAATCACTAATCAACTCCACCCAACGACGTTGTCTCATTGTTGAGATCTTTTTGATTGAAAACGTGTTGAAGGCTTTTGTGATCGGTGTAGACTATACATTGCGTACCATACAGGTAGTGCCTCCAAATCTTCAAGGCAAAAACAACAGCACCAAGCTCAAGATCGTGTGTTGTGTAATTCACCTCGTGATCCTTCAATTGTCTCGATGCATAAGCTATGACCTTCCCTCGTTGCATGAGAACACAACCAAGGCCTTGTTTAGATGCATCACAATACACGGTGAAATCGTCGTTTCCATCGAGTAGGGTCAAGATAGGAGCATTGCACAACTTATGCTTTAACGCTTCAAAAGCTTCTTCTTGCTCGGAACCCCACTCGAATGGTTTATTCTTTTGTGTCAAAGTAGTGAGCGGTTTCGCGATCCTCGAGAAGTTGGCAATGAATCGCCGATAATAACCAGCAAGACCAAGAAAAGAACGAACTTCGGTAGGAGTTGTAGGAACACACCAATTTTTCACAGCTTTCACCTTTGCAGGATCAACGTGAATTCCTTGGCTATTCACCACGTGTCCTAGAAATTGAACTTCCTCGAGCCAGAAAATCACACTTTGAGAACTTCGCGTACAATTGCTCTTTCTTCAACAATTCAAGAACCAATCTCAAATGTAGTTCATGATCGGTGTTGGACTTGGAATAGATAAGTATGTCATCAATGAAGACGATCACAAACTTGTCTAGATAAGGCTTGCATACTCGGTTCATGAGATCCATGAAGACAGTAGGAGCATTGGTTAAACCAAAAGGCATCACCATAAACTCATAGTGCCCATAACGAGTACGGAAAGCGGTCTTTGGGATATCATCATCATGGACTCGCAATTGATGATAGCCAGAACGTAAATCGATCTTCGAGAAAATAGCAGCTCCTTGAAGTTGGTCAAACAAATCATCGATACGAGGAAGAGGATAACGATTCTTGATGGTAAGCTTGTTAAGCTCACGATAGTCGATGCACATACGAAATGTTCCATCTTTCTTCTTCACGAATAGAACAGGTGCACCCCAAGGCGAAGAACTAGGACGGATGAAGCCCTTCTCGGATAGCTCTTGAAGTTGACTAGAGAGTTCTTGCATCTCTGATGGTGCAAGCCGATATGGTGACTTAGCCACGGGGTTTGCTCCCGGTATCAAGTCAATTTTAAACTCGATTTCACGCATGGGAGGTAAACCACTAAGGTCATCGGGAAATACTTCAGGAAAGTCTCGTACAATAGGGACATCCTTAAGTTCTTTCCCTTTGACTTTCGTGTTGACCACATAAGCCAAAAAGGCCATATACTTCTTGCTTAAGCACTTTCGGGCTTGAGTACAAGACATGAGTTTAAGTCCTTTGAAAGATTTTTCACCGAACACTTTCAAAGTATCTCCAGAGGGTAACGGTATACGAATGCACTTCTCGAAAAAAATGATCTCGGCATGGTGTTTGGCTAACCAATCCTTACCAATGATGACGTCGAAGCTTCCAAGTTTCATAGGGATAAGGTCGATAAGAAAATCATGCGTGTCAAGACTTAAGATGCAATCACGAATAATGACGTCAACGGTGATCGGTTCTCCATCGACAACTTCAACGGTAAGAGGTCTTTCTAGTTTCGTATGTGGCTTAGCAAGTATGGGTTCAAACTCTAACGAAACAAAACTCTTATCGGCTCCAGAATCAAACAGGACATAGGCATAAGTTTTATTAATAAGGAACATACCTGTTCAATTTTAAAGGTATTTAATGACATAGGTAACACATGAAAAGAATTAGGTCACAAAAGTTAAAGGTAAGTTAACATACCATTCACCACATCGTTGTTTGCTTGTGCTTGATTTGCGTTGATGTTGAAAGCACGTCCTCGGGCTTGTGGCACATTACCCACAAGACGGGGACATTGTGGACGGAAATGACCAGGTTCCCCACAGTTGTAGCAAACACGATTTGTGACCACGGCGGCGTTGTTAGGTGCACGGTGACAAGTCGCCACCAAGTGACCATATTTACCGCATAAAGTACAGATACAGCATGGTTGATTTCCCGGGTGATGGTACCTACAAGTGTTGCACATAGGTTGAGGACCAGCATAAGCCCTAGCCCCAGGCACTTGGCACTTGTGCCACAGGTGCAGCCGCAGGTACAAGTTATCTTTGGGGTTGTTTGGGTGCAGCCACAGCAAAGTTACGCGCCGGTGTGAACTTGCGCTTCTTGTTGTTGTTGTTGTTGTAAGACGGTTCAGCTTTGGTCTCCTTAACCGTCTCGGTAGCCGTCTTCTCTACCTTCTTTGCACCCTTCACAGACATGGTGCCCGCTCGTATATGGTTCTCGGTGAGTTGAGCGGTGATAGTAATGGCTTCTTCCAAGGTTGTGGGTCGGCTACCCACCACAGCATCTTGAATTTGGGGTGGTACACCCTTAATGAACTTCTCGATGTTGCGGGGGACAGTGTCGACCATGTGAGGCAGCAATATACTCAACTCATGATGCCTAGTTGAGTAGGCCAAATGATCACCATCGTTTTGCTTCAAATTCCAAAATTCCTCCTCCAACTTTTGCAGTTCGCTTCTCGGGCAGAACTTCGCGATAGCGATGTTCTTGAACTCTTCCCAAGTAAGTGCTAGCACAGCTTCAGGACCACGATTTCTCTTCTCGCTATTCCACCAGGTAAGTGCCCTTTGTTGGAGCATACTAGTGGCATAACGAACCTTGAGTGTCTCGGGACACTCACAATTAACAAAAGTATTCTCCATGCTCTCGAACCACTCAAGAAGACCAGTGGCTCCTTCCTTGCCACTAAAACTAGTGGGCTTGCAAGAGCTAAAGTGCTTGAAAGTGCAAGTTTGATTGTTCCCGTGTTGATTGTTCCCGTTTTGGTTGTTGCTATTCTCTCCATGACCATTTCCATTGTTGCTAGCGTTGGTCATTAAGGTGCTATTAAGTTCAGCAACCATGGTCGGGATGACATCAGCCATTTGTCGAGCAATCCTGACGGCTAGCTTACGATCGGAACTTCCACGCTTTCCATGATGACGAGACATGCTGGAATATACAAAATGAGTTAGATACGAGAATTGGAATAACAAGGATTATAGTTCAACAAGGCATAAGTTGTAAGGCACATGGAATGGTTCCATTTGGTAACGCATTACCATTTGGAAACATTGACACGTCAAGGTAAGTTGACCCACTCGCCTTAGAAATTTGTGTATGTTGACCATAGTTTATCACTCATCCCAGAAATCCCCAGGTAAGCATAACTAGTCCCGTAGGATTTATGCGATATGCTTGCCTTAGCCCGAGGGCCTTTTGCCAGGAAATCCAGAATACAGGTGTCTATGTGTCACACAAATTTCTTAGGTTCGTGAAATCAAAACCTTGATGAGATTTTACATGGATTAGACATAAGTCTAAAGATTTAAGTCATAAGCATAAGTATACGATTCCACGCATCGTCGAGAATAAGATTAAGAAGTTTCATTTGTCGGGGAGAGTCAAAGTGTCAAAGGTAAGTTTAGGGAGACGAGTAACAAAGTTTAAACAATTACAAGGAAAACCTATGCTAAGGCATCAAGTTGCACATAAGTAGGGTATAGCATTATGTAGCATGTAACAATATATATATTTCCAAGAATATAAATATTATTCTATGAGATTCATGCATAAGCTATAGTCTAGGTCACCATTTCTAATAACCTAAATTCCTATAGTTATGGGCTCTGATACCAATCTGTCACACCCCAACCTTGACGGCGGAAATGTCGAGATGTGAGGGTTCAGATTGTTCACAGCCACATAACGCTATATTTAAATTGTAAATATTATTATCATAAGTCTTAAAATGAAATACAAGCATAGGTCTCAAACGTGAAATAAGTTCCAAACAAGACTAAACATTACATAAACATTTTATTTATTAACTAGGTCCAAGTCCTAGTTTTATTGCAAGCTTCAAAGACCACTTTAAACTTGAGGTTGACCTAAAACATGATAAAAATAAAAGGTCAACTAAAAATAGTTGGTGAGTTTCCAAGGTTTTCATACATAATATAACAAGGTTACAAGTAGCAATTCATGTCATAGGTCATAAGTTAGTAAGGTTATAGAACACATATCGTTACAACCGAACCTCGACTTGATTACAAGTATATAAGATTGGCTAAGTGTATTTGGTTCCCATTATCGACTTTAGCACCAAATAGGCTTGTCAGGCCCAAAGATCTAAGACGTCGCCAGGCTAGCAATAGTTAATGATTGTAAACAAACTATGTATCTCATATAAACACTTATAAAACACAAATAACCATGACAAAATATAAAGATGAATTGCAAGTGATTTACAAGTCTCAAATGTATATAAGTGTATCATGTATAAGCAATCATGTTTCACCCCAAAATAGTGTGAAAAATGTAAAAAGGGGGCAAGGAAAACTCACTTGATCAATAAGTATATAATAGATGATTAATAAGAAATAATAGACGTCGTTCCAACGTAAACCTTTCCAAGATACCTAAAGATGTATACATTTCAAGTTTAAGTTTACTAATAAGTTGAACGATTTAACGGAATGCTAGGGTCTCAATTGATATTTGGGGGTTTCAATAACTAAATAAAATGGTATAGTCGGTTATGTTTTGATTCGATGAAAAATATAATATTTGAACATTTTATTATAGAATAATGAATAGAACCGTAGGCAGTTTAGTTTAAATATAAGTTTACATAATCTTTTATAAATTCTTTTTTTAAAAATACTTATGACTTAAACAATTGTACTTAGATGCCATTTGAATCAAATAATAATTGGAAGTTTTAAATCATTATTTAGAGTCTACTTTATATATATATATATATATATATATATATATATATATATATATATATATATATATATATATATATATATATATATATGTAAAGGAAAATAATCTAAATATAACTCTTGTTTTAAAATTATTCAAGAATATATCTATAGAAATTAATAAAGGGATTTTAGAAATATACAAAGTTTTTTTTTAAATTATTTTAATAATTTTCAGAAATTTTTACATATTTAAAAACTTGAAAAAAACCAAAAGAATGAACTTGAGGGTCCCCGGGTTCGAACCCGGGACCTCAAGTCCCCACAGCACACATCTTACCAGTAAACCAAAGGCCTAAGCCGCGATAATATTTGCCTTTTAAATCTTATATACATACCTAAACAAAACCCCCAAATCCTTAAGAACCCTAGAACACAATCGATCAAATTGATCGTTAATTCGAGATTGTTGATCAAATTAACCATGGGGCTTTTGTTCCCCTTGCTTGATCGATCACAAGCATGTATCAAACTTACTTGGTTTCAACAAATTTGATGTGCTTATGCTCGGTAATATTCCGGTTCTTTGCGCGATGAACAGAGGTTCAGATTTCGATCTCTTCGTTGTAATTTCAAGCAATTGAGTGTGGAATGAGTTTAAAGGGATCGAATGGAACATTAGCCCTCTGTTATATAGCCCTGATTTGTACGTTAAGATGCCGGTTGAGCTTTGATTTTAATTCGAATACCGCGGTTATGGTTAGGTGTGTTAATGGATGATTAACTCGAATTAAACCAACCATTAAGATCGATAATGATTAACCGAACGTTGTTGTACGTTTAATTTAGTTGTTCGACTTATGGTAGGCATTGGTCGGTCTTAAACAGATCGAAACATTGATTTCGACTAAAATCCATTAAATCCGAGTGTTTATGGTCCAATAGAAACGTGGGTTCGAGTTTGAAATGTTTTCCCAAGTCATTGGTCATTAATTTAGGTCGAAAACGTGAAGTAAACTCTCGTATTGGAGTTCACCGGAGTTTTGGCCGGAGTTGGCCGTGGATTTGGCCGGAAATGCGGGAGAGAAAAGGGGGGTGGGGTTTGGGTTTTGGTTATTTACATCTTTGGTCCCTGCAGTTTTGTTTTTTTATTATTTTATACTCAAAACTTGTATTTAAAGTTTTAAAAATAACAATTTAACCCCTTGACTTAATTGATTTAAGTTTTAGTTAATGTAATTCTCATTATTATTATTAGTATCATTAACATTATAGTTATTATTATTTATCATTATTACCATTATTTTTATATTTATTATTATTATTATACTTATTATTTTAGTTATTATTATTATTACAACAATAT
>CM046033.1:15892675-15902675 GCA_025215565.1 Flaveria ramosissima | reverse complement strand
CAATAATAATGCAATTAATTCCACCTGATCGAACATCTATCTACCTCTAATCTATTACAATCTTCAATTTCATCTAAAAACACACAACCATCGAAGCTGATCATCCTCTTCTCCGCGAATCTGCAACTAATCGAGCACTATAATCCGGGCTTCAAAATCTGAAATTGATACGGGGCTTTGGATCCAGAGCATCACTCGAAGCTGTCCACGAGCTTAATTTGGTTTTCATCGTCATTTGGTACACAAACTGAATCCAACCTCGTCGCGACTGTTCTTCATTCGTTCTAGTTGATCAACACGCCAATCCGGGTAATTACAGTAGGCATTGAACTCGTTTATACGTGTGGAATAAAAGCCCCATGAATCTAATCCGTAATTGAATCGAAACGGGGTTCAATTGGATCCAAGAACAATCTAGGGTTCTTAGATTTGGGGTTTCCGTGTGATTATGTTTTTAACATTTTAAAACAAGGACTTAGCACGGCAACTGCCCTTAGTCCACCGGTAACACACATACATTCTACACCCGAGGTTCCGGGTTCGAACCCGGCAACCTCCACTAATTTTTTTAAGGCTTTTTCAGCCTTCAAAAAAATATATAAAATTTCTGAAAAATTATTAAAAATAATTTTATAAACAAAATTTATTTTTAAATCACTTTATTAAATTCTTTTGTAAATTTATTTCTTTAAACATCTTAATATTTTTATATAAAGGTACTAACAATGTTTATAACTAGTTTGTTTTTATGTTTAAAAATATGTACATTCACAAATGTACATACACACACACACACACCACACACACACACATATATATATATATATATATATATAAACCTTATAGTTGAAATCACTAAGAAAGTATTATTGGTTTTTACGTCATCCCTAATTATAGATTAAATAGGTTAATTACAAAACTTTATTACATTTTACCATTCAATTTCACAAAACAATAAGAAGGACTAGTTAAGTTTTCCTTTCATTGTATTAAAATATGTACTTATGATTTCGATTACTAACTTTATTTATTTAAGTAACCCCAAATTCCCATCGAAACCCTAGATCATGTTAAATCATTAATCTTATTAACCTAAATCTTGTAAATATATTCATAATTAGGTACCTTGTGAAGGACTTCGTTGGAATTATTGCTTATTATTCTTATTAATCGTCATTTTTATACATTTGATCAAGTGAGTATTTCTATACCCCTTTTTGTATTTTTACACTTTTGGGGTGAAACATGTTACATTATAAACTTTGCACTTGTAAACACGTTTGAATCTTGTAATCCTATGGCATTTCACCTGTATGTTGTAGTTATTGAACTTTGTAGCTACCATGTAATGTCGAATATATGTACAATCATTAACTATTGCTAGCCTAGCGAAGTCATAGATCTATGGGCCAGACAAGCCTGCTTGGTTGATCCAAGTACACTTAGCTAATCGTATATTCTTTTAACGTTTGAGACTTGTAAAACTTTGTCGAGGTTTGATTATGCATTCTGTCTTACATCCCTAGTTTACTTTGTTCTCTAACTTACAACATGAATTGCCATCTTTTATATATCTATGTATTGCAAACTATGGAAATCTCACCAACAATATTGTTGACATGCTTATTTTTAACATGTTTCAGGAAATACTCAAGTTTGATATCTACTCTTTGAAGCTTGCACATCTAGGAATGGACCTAGATAAATAAATGAAATAAGAATGACTTGTTACATTCTATGTTATGCTTTTAATTTCTTTGAGACTTATGCTTGTAATGTTACAATTGAAACTTATGTTTAATTTATATTTGGGTTATTAATAGCGTTATGTGGCTGTGAACGATCTTAACTCTCACTCCTCGACGTTTCCGCCGTCAAGGTTGGGGTGTGACAGATTGGTATCAGAGCCCATAACTATAGGGATCTAGGTTATTAGAAATGGTGACCTAGACTATAGTATGCATGAACCTTATAGAATTATATTTCTATCTTGTAAATTATATACTTTGCATGCTACATAATGCTATGCCTTCTTATGTGCAATTTGATGCCTTAGCATAGGATGCCTAAACATTGTTACTTGTCTCCCTAAACTTAACCTTGACTCTTTGACTCTCCCCGAACATGAAATCTCTTAACCTTATTCTCGTCGACACGCGGAATCTTATGCTTATGTTATGACTTGGATCTTTAGACGTTATGTCTAATCTATATAAATCTCATCAAGGTTTTGATTCTATAAACCTAAGAAACATTGTGTGACACATAGACACCTGTATCCTGGTTTTCCTGGCAAAAGGCCCTCGGGCTAAGGCAAGCATATCGCATAAATCCTACGGGACTAGTTATGCTTACCTGGGGATTTCTGGGATGAGTGATAAACTATGGTCAATATACACAAGTTTCTAAGGTAAATGGGTCAATTCACCTTGACGTGTCAACGTTTCCAAATGGTAATGCGTTACCAAATGGAATCATTCCGTGTATCTTATAACCCTTAGCTTACCCTTGTTTAAACTACTATCCTTTGTTATCCTCGCTCCTGTAACTAACTCATTTTTGTATATCCAGCATGTCTCGTCACCATGGAAAGCGTGGAAGTTCCGACCGTAAGCTAGCAGCCATGATTGCTCGACAAATGGCTGTCGTTCTCCCGACTATGGTTGCTGAACTTAATAGCACATTAATGGCTAATAGCAACAACAACAACAATGGGAAAGATAGTGGTGCTAATGGAGACAATAGCAACAATCAAAACGGGAACAATCAACAAGGGGGCAATCGTACTTGCACTTTCAAACACTTCAACTCGTGCAAACCTACTAGTTTTAGTGGACATCTCGAGTGGTTTGAAAGTATGGAGAATACGTTCATTGTTAGTGAATGCCCCAACGAGTTCAAGGTTCGCTATGCCACAAGTGTTATTCAACAACGGGCACTCACATGGTGGAATATTGAAAAGAGAAAACGTGGAGCTGAGATTGCTTTGGCATTGCCCTGGGAGGAATTCAAGGAGATCATGATTCAAAAGTTTTGTCCAAGGAGCGAGTTGCAAAAGCTAGAGGAGGAGTTCTGGAACCTCAAACAAGATGGTGGGAATCACTTGGCTTATTCCACTCGGCATCATGAGTTGAGTATGCTCCTACCACACATGGTGGACACCGTGCCCCGTAACATTGAGAAATTTATCAAGGGGGTGCCACCTCAAATTCAAGATGCCGTGGTGGGTAGTAGGCCTACAACTTTGGAGGAAGCAATTACCATCACTGCACAGCTCACCGAGAATCATATAAGAGCTGGCACTATGTCGGCAAAGGGTTCCAAGTCTACTGCGAAGGTGATACCCGAGGCAATAAAAGAGTTAAGGGCCGAGTCATCTTCTCAAAACAAGAAGCGTAAGTTCACCCCGACACGCAACTACGCTGTGACCGCCCCAAATGCTCCTCAAAAACAAATGGTGGTTGCGAATCAAGCTCCCATGGCTAAAGCTTATGCTGGTCCACATCCTATGTGTAACACGTGCAAGTACCATCATTCAAGCAACATTCCATGCCGAGTCTGCTCGTTGTGTGGAAAGTATGGACACATGGTAACTACTTGCCTTCGTGCGCCAAACAACACTGCAATGCTTACTAACCGAACCTGCTATAAGTGTGGCGAGTCTGGACATATTCGTCCGTAATGTCCTCGCAATGCGGGAACTGTGCCACCGGCTCGTGGAAGGGCTTTCAACATCAACGCCAATCAAGCACAAGCCAACAACGACGTGGTGAATGGTATGTATCTTGTAAATAATCATTATGCATCTGTATTGTTTGATTCGGGTGCCGATAGGAGTTTCGTGTCCCTGGAATTCGAGCCTTTACTTTCTAAACCGCGCGTCAACTGAGAAAGATCTTTCACGGTCGAAGTCGCCGATGGAAAATCTATTTTCGTTGGCGTCGTATTACGTGACTGCACCTTAAGCCTTAACAAACACGAGTTCTTCGTCGACCTTATTCCTATGCAATTGGGAAGCTTTGATGTTATCATTGGTATGGATTGGTTAGCCAAGCATCGTGCGGAAATTCTTTGCTTCGAGAAGTGTATCCGAATTCCTTTACCGACTGGTGATACTTTGAAGGTCTTTGGGAAGAAATCATCCCAAAGACTCAAACTCATGTCTTGCATCAAGGCCCGCAAGTGCTTAAGTAAAAACCACATGGCTTTCATGGCATATGTAGTTAATACGAAAGCCAAGGGTAAGGAGTTGAAAGACATTCCTGTCGTGCGGGACTTTCCCAAGGTTTTTCCTGAGGATCTTAAAGGACTACCTCCCGTGCGAGAAGTTGAGTTCAAGATTGACTTAATCCCTGGTGCAAACCCTGTGGCTAAATCACCTTATCGTCTTGCATCGTCTGAAATGCAAGAACTAGTCAGTCAACGACAAGAGTTGACCGATAAGGGTTTCATTCGTCCTAGCTCATCACCATGGGGTGCACCTGTACTGTTTGTAAAGAAGAAGGATGGTTCATTTCGTATGTGCATCGATTACCGAGAACTCAACAAGCTTACTATCAAAAACCGATATCCTCTTCCTCGAATCGATGATCTCTTCGATCAACTTCAAGGAGCAACTCAATTCTCAAAGATCGATCTACGTTCTGGGTATCATCAACTACGTGTTCATGATGATGACATTCCAAAGACCGCTTTTCGTACTCGATATGGACACTACGAGTTCATGGTCATGCCTTTTGGCTTGACCAATGCACTGCCATGTTCATGGATCTCATGAATCGAGTATGTAAACCGTATTTGGATAAGTTCGTGATCGTGTTCATTGATGACATTCTTATTTATTCCAAGACGAGAATCGATCACTAGACACATTTGCGACAAGTTCTTGAACTTTTGAAGAAGGAGCGATTGTACGCTAAGTTTTCCAAGTGTGAATTTTGGTTGGAAGAAGTTCAATTCTTAGGGCATGTGGTGAATAGCCAAGGAATTCACGTTGATCCTGCTAAATTGAAGCCGTGAAGAATTGGTGTGTTCCCACAACCCCAACCGAGGTTCGTTCTTTTCTGGGCTTAGCGGGATATTACCGTAGGTTCATAGCGAATTTCTCGAAGATTGCTAAACCATTAACGGTGCTAACCAAAGAATCGACTCTTTGAATGGGGACCCGAGCAAGAAGAGGCTTTCGAGACATTAAAACGCAAATTGTGTAACGCTCCTATTCTCACACATCCCGATGGAAACGATGACTTTACCGTGTATTGCGGTGCTTCTAATCAAGGTCTTAGCTGTGTTCTCATGCAACGAGGCAAAGTTATAGCATATGCGTCGAGGCAATTGAAGGTTCATGAAGTGAACTACACGACTCACGATCTTGAACTTGGTGCTGTGGTTTTTGCATTGAAGATTTGGCGACACTATTTATATGGGACGCAATGCATAGTCTACACCGATCATAAGAGTCTCCAACACGTGTTCAACCAAAAGGATCTCAACATGAGACAAAGACGATGGATCGAGTTAATTAGCGACTACGACTGTGACATTCGCTACCATCTTGGAAAGGCGAACGTTGTAGCCGACTCGCTAAGTCGCAAGGTCCACAACAAGACTGTCTCGCTTCAAGAAATTCAAGATCGAAGGCAATGGTTTGATACTTTAGGAGAATTTGATACCGAGATTCATGTGGATGTCAACGAGGCTACTATCATGCTTCAAAACATAAGGATCGATAGTGACCTCGAGTTATGCATTCGCGAGGCTCAACAAGCGGCATTAACCGACGAAGGAAAGGATGAAGATTTGATGTCTAACGTTCGGTCGCAACTGGAGACAAAATCGAATGGCATGTGGTACTTCTTGAATCGATTTTGGATCCCAAATCGTGATAATCTTCGACACTTCATTATGAACGAAACTCATCAAACTCGATACTCTATTTATCCTGGCTCCGATAAGATGTACATGGACCTGCGTGGTCAATATTGGTGGCCTGGAATGAAGAAAGATATCGCGTCTTATGTTTCCAAGTGTCTCACGTGTGCAAGGGTCAAAGCCGAGCATCAACGACCAAGTGGTTTACTTGAGCAGCCTGAAATCCCTATGTGGAAATGGGAACATATATCCATGGATTTCATAACCAAGTTACCTCGTACACCTCGTGGTCATGATAGCATATGGGTCATTGTTGACCGTTTGACCAAGACAGCACATTTCATACCCATACGAGATACGTACAAGGTTTCAAGGTTGGCTCGAATCTACGTTGATGAAATTGTGAGTCGTCATGGCGTGCCGTTGCACATTATTTCCGATCGAGACGCTCGTTTCACTTCACACTTTTGGTCTTCGATGCAAGAACTCTTGGGTACTCAATTGGATTTAAGTACGGTTTACCATCCTCAAACCGATGGTCAAACCGAACGAACAATCCAAACCCTCGAGGATCTGCTGCGCCTTTGTGTCCTTAATTTTGGTGGTGATTGGGATACGCATTTACCGCTCGCGGAATTTTCGTATAACAATAGTTATTACTCAAGTATCAAGATGGCACCATTCGAGGCTTTGTACGGTCGTAAATGTCGTTCTCCGATCTGTTGGACTGACATTGGGGAAAATCTTATCACTGGTCCGGAACTTATTCAAGAAACGACCGACAAAGTTTCCAAAATTCGAAATAACCTTGAGGTGGCTAGAAGTCGCCAAAAGAGTTATGCTGATAAAAGACACAAACCGTTCGAGTTTCAAGTCGATGACATGGTTCTTCTTAAGGTCTCTCCATGGAAGGGTGTTGTACGTTTTGAGAAAAAGGGTAAGTTAGCCCCACGTTTTGTAGGACCTTTCAAGATTCTGAAAAGAATTGGGAAAGTGGCTTACAAACTGTAGCTACCTTCTGAACTTAGAGGAGTTCATCCTGTCTTCCATGTCTCAAACTTGAGGAAATGTCTGGCTGATGAAAATTTGCATGTTCCATTAGAGGAAATTCAAATAGACGAGTCATTGCATTTCGTTGAGAAGCCTGTTGAGATTATGGATCGAACCCTGAAGAAGACCCGAACAACTACTACACCGATCGTCAAAGTTCGTTGGGAAAACAAACGTGGAGCTGAGTTCACTTGGGAGCGTGAGGACCATATGAAGGAGAGATACCCGCATTTGTTCGTTTAGTTCATTCTTAATTTCTGGACGAAATTCTTTTAAGTTGGGGAGACTATAACATCTTGAATTTTCGTTAACTAAGTGTTAACTTTGATTGATTATGTAAGGACCATTTTTGCCATATGTGAAAGTTATGGGTCATTTATGATTATTGTCTTAAATGTTTTAATTCTTTATTTTGAAAGTTGATGATGTAAATTATTACTTAATAAATAAATAATGATCCTAATAAGAACAACAACAATAATAATAATAATAATAATAATAATAATAATAATAATAATAATAATAATAAATAATAATAATAATAATAATAGTAATGATAATATTAATAAAAAAACTATAATGATAATAATAATTTTTATTGTACTAATAATAACAATAATAATAATAACTAAGAACAATAATAGTAAAAAAAATATTGTTATTAATAATAATAATATGTAAAAGTTGTAGGATTCTATGTGCCCAAGACACTTAGAATATTGATGTGGTTAGTACGTTATGATCCAAGTCGGGTTATACCCAATGACAATCTTAGCAAACACCAATTAATATTTAATTGATGATATGATCATGCAATTAAATATTTACACCAAATTTAGAAAATGGGTTTTCTAAATAAGTTGCATATGAGATGGAACAAATTATAAGGATAATTTGTTAATGAGTTTATTGTTATTTTTTGTTATTTAAAAGGGTTTAAATAACATTAATAACATATGAGTGTACTTTAATTAAATTGTTTAATTAAAGAAGACATATGTCACATTTTAATTAAGTCTAGTAGATGACTTATTAATGTGTGACAAAAGGCTAGTTAAAGTTTATGTGTGTGTGTTTGATTAAAGAGGGAAACCTCTTTTTGTTTTAAAAATTTCGGCCGCCCCCCCCCCCCCCCCTTGGGTTGATTGGTCCCTTTGTTGTCTTGAGAACACACAACTTTAACTAGTCAAGCACTCCTCATTTTCCAATCTCAATACATGCAAACACAAAACAAAACTCTCTCTCTTTTTCTCTCTTGAACTCACGGATTCAACAGCAAAATAAGAGGTTTTGAGTTGTGCTTGGTGGTGGTTCTTCCTAACAAGAAGGTGCTTTGCAAGGAGGCTTGGGGTATACAAGCTTGAGGGCTCCTTCCTTGGAGCTTTGGCCGATTTTCAGCATCCTTTTCTTCTTTTCTTTGGTCGATTTTAGAGCTGCTGAAAGGTAGATATGGCAGCCCTTTGTGGTTGTCATATTATGTTGTTTTATGTATACATAGCATGTTTATTCACATACAAAAGATCCCTTTTGTTCTTGGGTTTGTTTACACTTTAAAACATCAAATAGAACATGATTTTCAGCTTACAAACAATGTAAAAATGATAAACTTCCGCTGCGTTTTACAAAGTTTAAGTGGTTAAACTATGTCTTGTGTTCTAACAAACCCCAACGAAAAGTAATAAAGTATAAAAAATAGATAATATATATATATATATTATAAATATATATATAGATATATATATATAGATATATATATATAGATATATATATATATATTATATATATTATATATATATATATATATATTTAAGACTTGGATTTAGTTAAGTTGTGGGGTGTGTTTTGTCATTCCATAAACTTTAAAAGGTAAATTTGTGCATAAAATGATAACATATAAACTACAAGGGTTAAAAGTGAAACTTTTTAAAAGTACAACCCAACCCCCGCCTTTACCCGCATTTCCGGCCAGAAATCCGGCGGAGCTCCGGCGAGCTCCGGCGACGGCCAAACACCCAAAAATCTTACCGTTTTGACACCCAAAACCGACCCAAATCGTTCGTATGCGCATTTCGAACTTGAAAACACACTTTAATCGCATTTAATCGTCGGTTACAACACCATTTGATTGTATAACCGAAACATCTTGAATTCATTAGCCGTTCGAGCCTTAAAAACCAATAATAATGCAATTAATTCCACCTGATCGACCATCTATCTACCTCTAATCTATTACAATCTTCAATTTCATCTAAAAACATACAACCATCGAATCTGATCATCCTCTTCTCCGCGAATCTGCAACTAATCAAACACTATAATCCGGGGTTCAAAATCTTAAATTGATACGGGGCTTTGGATCCAGAGCATCACTCGAAGCTGTCCACGAGCTTAATTTGATTTTCATCGTCATTTGGTACACAAACTGAATCCAACCTCGTCGCGACTGTTCTTCATTCGTTCTAGTTGATCAACACGCCAATCCGAGTAATTACAGTAGGCATTGAACTCGTT
Source organism: Flaveria ramosissima (assembly GCA_025215565.1). NCBI lineage: Eukaryota > Viridiplantae > Streptophyta > Magnoliopsida > Asterales > Asteraceae > Flaveria > Flaveria ramosissima. The sequence goes on along the minus strand of CM046033.1, from coordinate 15,893,243 downwards.
TATACGTGGGGAATAAAAGCCCCATGAATCTAATCCGTAATTGAATCGAAACGGGGTTCAATTGGATCCAAGAACAATCTAGGGTTCTTAGATTTGGGGTTTCCGTGTGATTATGTTTTTAACATTTTAAAACAAGGACTTAGCACGGCAACTGCCCTTAGTCCACCGGTAACACACATACATTCTACACCCGAGGTTCCGGGTTCGAACCCGGCAACCTCCACTAATTTTTTAAGGCTTTTTCAGCCTTCAAAAAAATATATAAAATTCCTGAAAAATTATTAAAAATAATTTATAAACAAAATTTATTTTTAAATCACTTTATTAAATTCTTTTGTAAATTTATTTCTTTAAACATCTTAATATTTTTATATAAAGGTACTAACAATGTTATAACTAGTTGTTTTTATGTTTAAAAATATGTACATTCACAAATGGCATACACACACACACCACACACACATATATAGAGATATATAGAGATATATAGATATATAGATATATATATATATATATATATATATATATAGATATATATATATATATATAGATATATAGATATATATAT
>CM046033.1:15650175-15887675 GCA_025215565.1 Flaveria ramosissima | reverse complement strand
AACTCACATGGTTTTATGATCACAAAGTTCACAAGTATTCATATACATGCATACATAAATATTTATGCATGGATGCATGCATGCTCATGTAACATATGCATAGTCACCAAAACATATAAGATTCATAAGGAGTTAGTCAATTAAACTTAATAATTTCTCAATAAAGTATATTAGTATAAACCTATAAAAATTCTTTAAGATATTAGTTTACCTAACCTTAGCTTTTTGGGTTGTCACAGTAAACTTGTAAGGGTGTTTAAAAATATCCGAATCCGGCACCGAATTTGAGAAATCCGAAAATCTGAAATTCGTCCGAAAATTTCGGATATCCGAAGTATTTTTATAAATTTTTAAAAAATATATATTAATTCAATATTACGGATATTTTCAGATATTTTAATAAAAAATTCAGATATCCAAAAAAATATTTTCAATAAAAATTATTATATTTTTATTAAATTTATCAAATAATACATTTTTTTGGTAGTCGGATATCCACAGACATCCGTATCTGAATACGAATAGTAAAATCCACTATCTGAAATTTTGATATCCAAATTTAAACACCCCTATAAACTTGCATGTGTCAAGAACCTAACACACATATATATATATATGTATATATATATATATATTATGTATAAATATACATGATATATATATATATTGTAAACTACACAATGTAAAAACATGATTTGTGTAGTTACAAATTACAAATGTGTTAGTTTTTTAACATGTGTGAATTTATAAATATGCATTAAAAATCATAATTGTATATGTATAATATGTTGCTCACACAATAAAAAGGATAATTGTGATTGTTCTTGACTAGATTTCACAAGTTTATTTCTTAAGAATTGGTTTTCTCATGATACACACCCTATATAAAAACATATATGCAATTAGAAAGTTGTTTTAAGAGAGAGTTAGAAACTAATTAAATCTCTATAATTTAAAATTGATTGCGTTTATAACTAAAATAGGAACTTGAAAATGATATTTTCAAACTAAAGTTTATATAAAATATATTTTTATATATTTTATTATTAAATTAAAACTGTGTTATAAATGTAAAATGTTTATTATTTTTAATTTAAGTATGATATGTTTATGTAACATCCTGAATAATATTAACGTTTATAGAAAAGTCTAAGTCAAAACCTATTTACACGATGCATATTTTCCATCACAGTACCAACGTCAACTTAAACGATGTGTTAAAACCCAATATTTAGTACATCTAATATTGCGTGTATGACATACTGACGGCAATGTGATTCTTTTTATTTAAAAATTTAAGTTTTAATCATATAAATACAAATATAGATTAGTAATAAAAGTATATACGTAAATAAGTAGCTATTTCAAAAATAAAAGACGGACATAGAGTTTCTTTTTTATAGATGATCATCTACTCAAATTCAGTTATTGAACCCCTTAATCCTCAAATAAAAAAACAGTTATTACACATTTGGATACCATTGGATAATTAAATGCAATTCGGCCTACCGACCTAGATCCCTTCTTTTTAAAATTATAATTCATCATAATATTTTTATTTGAGGAGACCGGCTTCAAAGCGGCTCGTGTCAGTTAGCCTGCACATTTATGTGTATTTAATTTTGCCGTTTTCTCTATCTATATATATCTTATTCTTCCTCTCCTTTCTCCAACCCCAACTGCCATCTTGTTTGGTGCTTCAATTGACATTTCTAATTCAATCTTTTTTTTCTGGCAACGGATTTTGCCTTCAGTCTTCTTTACAAAGGTTATATTTGAAAAAAACGATATGGTAGCAGTGGTGGTTGCTCGTACCGGCCGGCAGTTGCAGCGTTACAACAACGACCATCAACGTGTAGTTGTTGGGTATGTCTTTGTTCTTGAATCTGTTCATCTTTTGGACAAAAATGTATAATTTGAAAATGGGTCGCATTGATTTTGTCAGATTTCTAAACTCTTCATTTCTAAATCGGGTTCCGTGTTACATACATCAGCTATTTTTAAACTACGATTATAAATATAAATATATAAACCTTTCTTTAAACTACAGTTTTTAAATTAATAAATAGGTTGTAGCCACTATGGAGTTTATCTTTTTGTAAGCTGTAGTTATCTTTTTTAAAAACATACATGGTGTATGAAATTGGAATTTCTAGCTTCTTACTTAAATTGTCTACTAATTGATGGCTAAATTGTTGTGCAGATGCATACCTTACAGATTGAAAGGTAGTATAAAGGCATCAGGCATTGAAAATGCATTAGAGGTTCTAGTGATAAGTGCTCAAAGAAAAGGCAAAGGAGTGTTGTTCCCAAAGGTAAATGATGTTTTATAATTGAATTGTTTATATGAATTTGCCCCAAAATTCATCACTAACTTATGGTCAAATGATTATAGGGAGGATGGGAACTGAATGAAAAGATTCAAGACGCGGCTCTACGAGAAACATTCGAAGAGGCCGGAGTGGTTGGAACCGTTGGGGGTGAATTGGGTCAATGGTGCTTCAAGAGCAAAGGCAATGATGCATACTATGAAGGCCATATGTTCCCTTTGCTTGTGACCGAGCAACTCGACCAATGGCCGCGAGAAAGACATACGCCAAAGACATTGGGTATGTTTTAAAATGCGAAAAGATCCAAACTTTGAATCGAACCACATGTTATTTTACAAAGATTTATGCTTACAAATGTTTGAATTGTTGTTCAGGTGAGTGCAGCTAAAGCTAAAGAATCTTGCCAATATAGTTGGATGAGAGAAGCATTGGACTTGCTAGTAACAAGGCTCGAGTCTTCGATCTAACCGTTGATTAATAACTACCTTAACTTCTATATCGCTAGTTAGTTGAAGATGAAATGTGTTAAAGATTGTACTTTTAGTGAGAAGAAACCGAAGAAGATCAAAGAAACATAAAAACAAAAGTAGTGAATGCAAAGTATAATCCCGGAGCTCGTGACTTTGTTCATTTTTTTTCTGTACCTTGAATCAACTGGTAAGGTTACAGTTTTGAGCCACACGAGGCTCAAGATACACCGCAAGAAAGACCGATGCAACGGTTGCAAAACCGAAGAACGACTTTTATCTGGGAATTCTTAAGTTATTGAACACCTCCATTGATTTTTTTATGGATTAATATGAATATGTTCTATCATCAATGGAAGTTTCATTCAGTGCCAAATGAAAATTTGTCCTCATCTTGTATTGTTTCTTTGCTCATTTTCAGTGTTTGTAAGTGTTTGTTTGTTTTTGAATAAAATAATCAGGATTAGCTATGTTAGGTATTTGTTTTTCCACTTACCTTATCAAAAAAAAAAAAAACGTTGGGGCCTATGATATTAAATGAGAGGTGATATTATCAACAAGCAAAGTCGTCGCTGATTGTGAAATGGTCGTCTATGATAACTACTACTCCTCACGATAACATGTATGATTGAAGGCATTTACTCATCTCCTACCACATGATGTCTGACTTATAATTTGATACTGATTCTCTTAGTTTGTATAATTGCTTTGTTTGTATGATTGCATTCTTATCTTTCAATTGTTTAATTTGATAAAATAGTGTTTTGACAATTAATAGTTGGTTACTCTTTGTACATCGATTATTCGATGAAGATGTCTCAAATGGTGGAGTTTACATCAACGGAATGTAAGATGCAAACGAGCCAAGCTAAGCTTAAATTAATCATCATTGGAAGTGTGATTTTATGTGAAAACGTCTGACCCTAACTAGGATTGTGTTTGAGAAACTCACTCTGAACTTGCTAAGTCAGGAAACGGTATATGTGAAAGGATAACTTTTTATACGCCTAACGTGTATAAACCAACCAAAACTATGTCATCTGTTAGAAAAAAGTTTGTTAAGATTACTCGATTTAAAGGCATACACATGCATGTGCGTATGTTATTTGTAAAGATATGTATCATTTTGTTATAATTGTTTCCTTGTATTCAACAAATATATATTCCAACGGCCAAAATAAAGTTTTTCACGAGACCTGTTCCGAATGGATGTGTATAATTGGTAATAACAAAAGGATAAAACAAGAACAAATTGAAAAAGTCTTTCCTAAGATCGTGGGATTGCCGGAAAAACGGCTACAAATTATTTGTTTTTAAAAAATATAAAAAATTAAGAGTTACTAATATGCCTTTGCAGTTCTAAATATATATAAGTATCAGGTTATAATCCCGTGTAATACACGGGTTTAAAAAAATATAATTTAAAATTTTGTTAATGATTCTTATAACTACAATTGTTTATTACTTATAATAATAAAAAGAAAAATTACAATTTCTATGTATACAAAAACATACCAAATTAAAATAAAGATTCTTATATCTACAGACGCATGATTATTTCAAACACAAATTCTAATTCAGTTTATATCATAGATCATCATGGGTTTAAAATTGCTTTAAATGAGAATCGAGCATGTGTCGTTGCTTTTTTTTTCTCTTTATGTCGAGGAGGGTTATAGACTAGTTTAAACCTTTCAAACACGATAGGGTTAAAAAGCAACCAAGTCTCCCACGTGAAGAAAGTCGCAAATTGACTGCAATAACAGAAATATATAACATATGATATAGTTTGAGAAAATCATAATACCCATGCACAGGAAGGTTTAAAAATTACTAACCTTTAACCTAAGCCTCCCAAAATTTTCGAATCCAATTGTTTTTGTACAATTATGTTTGCAGGTAACGAATTCATTGAAATGATACTCAACACCTTTATAAAGTTACGAGAGAGTTTACACAATCCTAAAGTGATTAATAAACCAATAATCTATACTACTATATAATACATATTAGAATTATACGATGATAATTTCAATCAAAATGTAAAAAAATCTATACAACATTTTAAGCATAAAATACAAGTGTTTTATACAATAGGTTCACTTTTGCCCCTATTTAATTAAGTTCTTTTTAATTATTGTATTACTTAATACAAATTAATAATACATTATTTAATAATATGATACTATTTGATTCATTTCATTAAATTTTATGTTATTTATAATAATATAAATTGACATTTAAAATTTATAGCTACTAATCATATTTTATAACTAATACTATTTAAATTAAGTATTATAACTGAGTATATTTTATGATACTATAAATTGATATTTAAATTTATATTTACTAATTTTATTTTTATAACTAAATACTATTTAAATTAAGTATTATTTCATTTAAATATTTAAGTGTATAACTTATATATATTTTCATATTTATAATAACTATAATACTAATATTTTTATGGCAATGTTGTTAGTTTAATAATTTTAGTATTTATCTATATATTTTATAATAAAAATAAAAGGATGATAGAATGATAATCTTACATATGAATTAACACACCATATGAAAAATCATGCTTAAATTTTAAAAAATTAACCATTTTTTTCATTTATGTTTTTACAATAAAGTATAACATATAATGCTTATAATACAAATGTTAAAGCATATACACGTGACTAAACAAAACCCGCAATTTATTTTCTATGTCGTTCATTTATTGCGATTAGGCACTAATTCCCATTTCCCTTACCAGTTATTAACAGTTTAATAACAATCAATATGGTAATTTACGATGATAATTTAAACATTAACTTTCTCCGGTTTATGTAAACCACCGAAAGCTTCTTCCGATAATAATAAAACTTTAACTTACATTCATAAAACGAACCCCCCCCCCATAAAATCTAAGTAATTTAGTGATTTTCGACCACAGATACCACCTATGCTTTCACTAATCTTGTTGGTTTAATATAGTTTTCATAAAGACTTTTGTAATATACGTAATTATTTTCTTTTATTCAATTTTTTCAATAATTATATTTTGATTTTTTAATTTACGTCATAACACACCGAGACGATACTGACTAAAATCGAATTATCAAAAAATCGCGCAACAGCCGTACCGCCGCAATGCGTGAACATTTCCACTAGTACATCTTAATGGGTCTAATAACCAAATCACACATTAGTAACACTTTAGTATGGTTAAAGAGCCAATAAGACAACTTGATGAGCCAATGGACGAAAAGATGGCACAATCACTTTAGGTGTTCATTTTTTTACCACCCTAATTCTCTTGTTTACAAGAACAAGCTGTTGAAATATTAATTTTATTAAACAAAAGACAAGCACACCAAGATTAAGATGTAAAGGTTTACCAAAGTGATTAGTCGTAAAAACATAAGAAACATGTGTTGAGGAATCTCACCTTAAGTTTTTAAGTCCTCGAATTTCTTTTGAAGTCATCATGTACTTTCCCTGCAGTAATAGAAAAACTATTGGTAAATTTCAAATTAAGGTGTATAAAAAGCATTGGAAGTAACAGAAAGACTACTCGCAAAACTGAAATGTCTTATTGGTTACTATATATCAATGATACAAGACAAAAAAATAAAAAAAAAAGTAGAGAACAATAGACAAAGTCAATTTGTATGAAAGTTTGACGTGAAACACATTTATAATAAACATAGATGCTACTAAAATAAAAGAATTAATTATTCTTTTGATCCCTGTGGTTTGGTTATTTTAACTATTTGAGTTCAAAAATGAATTTTTTTAACAAACCAAGCCCTATGGTTAGTATTCTATAACTCTTTCAGTCCAATACACTAACAGAATTAGATTTTTCAGTTAGTTTCTAATAAAATGATCAAAATACCCTTGGACTGAAATTGTTATATTTAATAACCTCAGGGACCAAAAATGTAATTTATTCTCTCACATAAGCATACTATATATTATATATTATATATTATATATTTATATATATATATCAGAATTAGATTTTTCAGTTGAGTTTTGAATAAAAATGATCAAATCCCTTGTTACTGACATTGTTATTTTAATACCTCAGGGACCAAAATGTAATTTATTCTCTCACATAGGGCATACTATATTTATATATTATCATCTTTTATATTATATATTTATATATATATTATATCTTTTATTATCTTTATATATTATATATTATATATTATATATTATATATTCTCTATTATATATTATATATGTATATTTATATATTATATATTATATATTATATATTATATATTATATTATATTATATATATTATATATATATACACACACGATATGTTTTGTTCTTTTTTTATTTTATAAAGTTTTTAAAATTTTTATTTTAAATCGTTCGGTTTTAAACTTAGTATTTAAACCATTCATCTTATCCAACGGAATATTTAGAACCGTTTGGCTTATTATACTTCTTATTTAAACAGTTAAGCTTACTTAAACGTCCTTTTAATATATTTGTTTTACTTACACCACAAAGTCTTTTTACCATTAGAGGAGCTAATTGAGTTAGAAAAGACAACTCTGCTCCAGATTCAGCAAAAATAAGAAGCAGCAAGGTTGGCCTTGGAGGAAGAGAGGGAGAGGAAGAAACAAGAAGCTGATCAGCAGCTAAGGAGTGAAATGATAACTTTCATAAGCTCCAGGGGTTTCTCTCTAGAGGAATGGACTCCTCACAACAATGACACGATCTTATGGCTTTTCAAGAAAGAGCAAGATTAAATGGCGAAAGAGAGAAAGAAAGCTGGAAAGGAGAAACTAATGGAGAAGAAGAAGAATGATGAAGAAGCAGGACTCGCTGCTGCCAGGAAGATAGGTGATAAAGCCTGGATGAAGGGCTATCTCCGGGCTCATGGCTTCTCGGTAGGCAGGTAGGTCCAATGTCTGAGAAGGCCCTACAGAGATATGTCAGTGACATCAAGACTGACATTTGCTCAGGGAAAGGAAAGAGATGTACAGAAAGGGACAGGGGATGACTTTCAAACCAACACCTCAACCACAACCTTAACCCCGACCTCAACCTGAACCAATCCCTTTCCTATTTCCCATCAAAATTGAACCAACCGCTGAGCCTTACACCCTTGAACTACACCATCATCCATACCTGCCTTTTCACCACAACCACCTCAACTACCCATTCTCAAACCCAAAACACTTCCTAGAACCCAAACACCATTACCTACCCAACAACCACCCCAACCATCCTCTCAGCCTTCCAAAAATCTCTCCTTAGAGAAGTTTAAGGAGATCAAGATGAAGCTCATTAATTGTACAACCTTGAGTGACATCTCTTGTGAGGAGGGGTCAGTCAAGCTAACCTATGTTGATGGCTCCTCATGTTCCCTCACTAGAGATCAATTCCTTGATCTGCCTATAGGAACACCGGACCAAGCCGTTAAACTCTTTGGCCTTAACTCGGATTCACTAAATGAAGAAGAGAAAAAGCTAAGAAGAAGGCTGGTGACTCTGCCGGATACAAAGAAAGGGGATAAAGTGCCAAGTCAGCCCCTTGTGCCAAGAAAGAAGATCATCTAGTGGAGGTTTGAAGACTCTTCTCATAACTTTGTTGTTGAGAGAGAGAATGGAGAGCTAAACAGGCTCAATGCCTCATCTTTGCTACATTTAAGCAGATTCGATATTGCTGAGTTAGCAGAGAAGCCATTCTCCAACCCCTCTAACTGAGATAGCTGCTCATATCAGAAATCATTTGAGCAGTCTTCATCTGGCCGAGTTAACTGCTAGGACCAAGATTGAAGAAGAGTTGAGGCTGAGAAAGGAGGAGGAAAGGAAAGGATCAGCAACCAAAGGCAAAGCCTTTCTTCAAATAGTTGAATGTCCTGAACTTGAATCCATCGTTAGATGGAGTATGACTACAACTCCGTCAACTAACTCTCTTTAGGGGGGCACAACAAAGGGCGCATGTCATTCAGAGTGATAGACTGGATCTCCTATCCACGAATGACTTGTACAAACTTCTCAGCACCACTTCAGGGAAGAACAAAGAAACAGTAAACATCTTCTGTCCCTGGTGTTGAAGGTTTTGAGAAGTAGGAATAAGTGTGGTTTTGATAGCATCAGCCTAGGGGGAGTTGTTGGATCTAGAAAGGCTGGTGCAACCAAAACCAAAACACTTAGACAATTTTCGGTACAACTTGTAAAGGTCTTCCGAAGCTAAGTACAGAACTTTCGAAGGCAAATAGAGTTCTTCCGAAGGCAAAGACAGAACTTCCGAAGATCATGTCCGAAAGATCTTTCGAAGAAAGACTCCAGCTTCCGAAGACAAAGTCTTCTCTCTTCTGAAGTTCAAGACTTAGAAGAAATCAAGACAACAACTTCTGAAGTATGAACTGAAGAAGTCCTTAAGCCTTGGAAGAAGTAGCCTCTTATGAAGTATAAATGGCTTCAAAAGAACAAGTTCTTTCGAATCCAATTAACCTTTAGAAGACACTACTATGAACCAATGGACATAAGTATGGCCCTTTTGACACTCCGCTGCAAGTCTCTGAGATACTGCATGGTGCTTTCCCACGCCCATATAGTTGACCATACTTTATTCCATTGTTCACTTTTTATTAGTTAGTACAGTTACCAACTTTAGTTGGTGACAAAAGGTAAGTCATGGACATGTCATGACTACCTTTATCTTAGATATACTTTATCTAAGATACCTTAACTTTATCATTGTAGTATCTGCTTTAGTTATAGGTTTCCGGCTGGTATCAAAGTATATCCGGCTATAACATCTAGTATATATAGTTTCTCATTATAACTCATTTGATATGCTTGTAAGAGTCTAGTAATACTTTGAGTTGAGAAGTAATATATACAAGTACCTTGAAAATTATTTATTTGTGTTCTTTGTTACTTAGTATATTATTATCAACTCTTAGAAGGGATTCTGCATCATCTAAACCAAGTATGATTCAAGTGAGTTTGAGAGAAAAACTAAGTGTTAAGTGACAAAAACCGATCCTGCAGATAGGTTGAAACTTCGCCAAGGAAACTCAAGCAGTGACAACAGTCTGTTGTTAGCAAAAGCTGAGAGCCACTCTAGTTCAAAGGGGCTTGGGAAGGCTCATTTCTCTAGTGCTCAAGGCAGAAGTGACCAGGGTGGTCAGGGGTAGCTTGAGGGGGCGAGGTAGTAATCGAGGTAGGGGTAATCGGGGTGGTTACACCGGGAATCAGAATTCGGGAAGCAATTCGAAGAACAAAGACAAAAGACACGTGAAATGCTTCAAGTGTGACCAATATGGTCACTATGCATCAGAATGCAAGAAACAAAGGAGAAACGAGACGAGGCAAAAATTCATACTCAAGAAGAGGAGCCTGCTTTACTTTTAAGTATTTGTGGTGATGAATCACCTAACTTGATTCTGTTGAATGAAGATAAGGTTTTTCCAAATCAAGGCGAAGAATGGATTGGAAAGAACCGAGATGTATGGTATCTAGACAATGGCGCTAGCAACCACATGACCGGTAGGAAAGAGTTGTTCTCTGTTTTGAACGAGAAGGTGACGGGAACGGTGCGTTTTGGAGATGGCTTGAAGGTGCAAATTGAAGGAAAGGGCACCATCCTGTTCGAGTGCAAAAATGGTGATCAACAAACATTAGAAGATGTCTACTTCATCCCGGCTCTACATAAAATATTATAAGTTTGGAGCAGATGACAGAAGTCGGATATAAAGTAGAGTTGCTGGAAACTTATCTCTACATGCGAGATGAAGTTGGTCGCCTAATCATGCGAGTTCAACGGGGATCGAACCGGCTCTACAAGATTGCTTTGAAACCTTCTCAACCAATGTGTTTGCTCAATAGAATCGATGATGAGACATGGTTGTGGCATGCAAGTAGGGGCGGTGCATAGTTGGGACCCGGGGGGGGGGGGCCGCCGCCCCCCCCCCCCCTCTTTTTTTCGCCGGTAGTGTAAATTTTGCCCGGTAGCGTAAATTTTTGGCTCGATAGTGTAATTTTTATATAAAACTCGAGTTCGCCCCCCCCTAAAAAATTAATCTCGCCCCGCCCCCTCTAAAGGAGTGTTCAAGCTCCGCCACTGCACGCAAGACTGGGACATGTGAACTTTCATGTGTTAGAGGCAATGACAAAGAAGGGGCTGGTGAATGGTGTAGCTGTTATCAAACACCCAAAGCAAGTGTGCGAAGGGTGTGTGGTAGAAAAACAAACAAGACAGCCATTTCCTCAAGAATCTACGTGGCAGGCTAATCAACCATTAGAGCTTGTTCATGGCGATCTGTGTGGTCCAATAACGCCACAAACCAAAGGAGGAACCGTTATTTTCTATTACTTGTTGATGATTTTTCGCGCTACATGTGGGTTTATTTAATTAACTCAAAATATGAAGCTTTTGGGATGTTCAAAAGATTCAAGATGCAGGTTGAGAAAGAAATTTGACACAAGGTAAAGATGTTCCGTATCGACCACGGTGGGGAGTTTAACTCCTGGTTATTTACCGAGTTCTGTGAACAAGAGGGAATCAAGAGGCAATAACGGCTCTCTACACTCCACAACAAAATGGAGTTGTGGAGCGTCGTAACCGTATCGTACTCGGAGTAACTAGGTCAATGTTAAAAGCCATGGATGTACCTGATTCGTTTTGGGGCGAAGCGGTACGTCATGTCGTTTATCTCCTCAATCGAGTGCCAACGAAAGGTGTGAAAAACGGTACGCCATATGAAAATTGGAAAGGAATAAAACCGACACTTGATCACATTAGAGTGTTTGGTTGTGTGGCTCATGCGAAGAAGATGAACCAGGTTACTAAACTAGATGATAGGAGCATAGCTATGGTTAATTTGGAACAGAAGAAGAAAGCAAAGCTTATAGGCTTTACAACCCAATAACAAGGAAAATTCATGTGGGTCGAGATGTTATTTTTGAAGAAAATCAAAAGTGGGCCTGGGAGGTGTCTGAAATTAACCAGCCCACTACCAAGACAGGTTTGTGAATGCTCAATTTAAGAAGATGGAGGGGGCCACATACGAGAACCCAACTGGTTATTGTAAGGATTCCTGAAGTCTGATGCAACCCAAAACAGCCTAAGTGTCTCAGCAACATGCACTAAGTACTGAAGTGAAGAATGCTTCGGAAGTTTTACACAAAGCATTAGAAAATACTCTAAGTGTAAAATCTTCCGAAGCCAAGACCAATATCTTCCGAAGCCAAACATGAAGTCTTCCGAAGCTTCAGAGACAAAGTCTTCCGAAGCTTCAACCTATGAAGACAGATTTCTTCCGAAGACTTTTAGTACACATGCTTTATCTGATGTACTGTTCCATAAAGCACCTTTTCCGCTGCATCTCTGTAAAGTCACCAACTTACATGAGTTGGTGAAAAGGGTCTTGCTTTTGGTAACTGTACATTGAGGTCTTGAGTCTTCAACTTTCCACTTTATGTACTTTATCCTTTTTGTATTGTATAAGGATGTGAGCTATGGCATGTCATAGTCACAAGGTCAAAAGGCAGATATGCCTTTTGATCCTACAATTGATTTTGTTAGTGTCTAGTCAATTGTATCCAGCTGGCTTTCAAAGTATAGCCGGCTGTAGGTTGTAGTATAAGTATTTCAAGTTCTTGTATCTTTTCTTCATGCTTTGTAACACTTGTAAAAGAACTTGAGAAAGCAATATACTGCCTCCTTGAAACCCATATTCTCTTGTTCTGTCTCTTGCTTTACTTGTGTTCTTTGTATCACCTTTGGTTACCCAGTTCACTGTTTGATTAGAGCTTAGTTAATCTCCTCATTGTGTTGTTGTGTTGTAATTGTGCTTAAGCCCTTAAACGGTCCTGCAATTGGTATCAGAGCTTTCCAGGCTCTTGATATAAGATCTAACCATCTTAAGATCCCTCACACACACAAAAGCTAAACTCTTCAAATGGCTGCCATCTCTAAGACTGATATGGAGACTGGAACCATGAACAAATCCCCACTGATCACTCTTGATGATTTTGACACCTGGTGCATGAGGATGGAAGGCTTCATCAGGTCTCTTGATTCAAGAATGTGGGAATCTGTTGAGAATGGACCTTTCATACCCAGCACCCCCTCTGCTACTGGTGCTGGTATGATTCCTAAAGATGTGGCCAACTACTCAGATGAAGATAGAAAAAGAGTAGAGATTGACAGGAAGGCCATGACTGCTCTTCAGACTGCTCTCCCAAACTCTGTATACAGAGGTTTAAGAAGTGCAAGACAGCCAAACAGCTGTGGGATGCACTGAAGCTGATGTATGAAGGCTCCTCTGAAGCCAAGGAGAACAAGAAAGATCTTCTGAAGCAGCAGTTTGAAAATTTCACCTTCAAAGCAGGTGAGACCATGACCCAACAATACTTCAGGTATGTTGAGATTGTGGATACCCTAGTGGATGGAGGAGTTCCTCTTGAGAACAGGGACATTGTAAGGAAGTTCATGTCCTCACTTCCTAGGCAATGGACACACTATTGTGTGGTGATCAAGAGGACTGAGAACCTTAAGACTCTTACTCTTACAGAGTTGTATGGGATTCTCAGTGGATACCAGATGGAGATGAACATGCAAGGTTCATCTGGCAACTCCAACAATCAAATGGGTTCAGCCCTTCATGTGGTTGAAAGGGACAGCATAGAACCTCAGCATCATCTCTTATGCTACCCTGACAACTCACAAAAGGGTCCTTTCATCACCTTCCCGGAGACACCAAGGGAGAACTTTACTCAAGGAAGCCCATTCCAAGAGACAAGTTCTTCTCAAGCCTTTGTGTCTGCAGATGAAAGCTGTGGGAATTATCTCTTCACTCTTGAAGACCTGGACTGTATCCATCCAGATGACCTGGAATACATGGAGATAGTTCAGCAGATGGCTCTCCTCACTCACAGAGCCAAGAAGTTCTACAAGAGGACAGGAAGAAGATTTCCAAGCAATGCTACCAGTAGTAAGTTTGGGCTGGATAAAAGCAAAGTTAAGTGTTACAACTGTAACCTTATGGGTCACTTTGCCAGGGAGTGTAAGGCACCTAAAGCAAATGGGGGCCAAACACAACCCAGACCAAATTTTACTGACAAAGCTCCTCAGGCTGAGAAGACAAAGCAACATGCTGCTGTTGCTGTTGAAGAAGGAGGCTTTGACTGGAGTTTTCAGGTGGAGGATGCTTCTCCAAACCAAGCACTGATGGCTGACCATGATGAAGCCAAGGTATTGGAACATCTTTGCTCCCCTGAATGCATTGCTAAAGTAAATAGATACAGGTCCTATAACCTAGAGATGAGATCTGATCTTGAGTCATTAAACATATTAAAATCTGATTTTAGAAAGTCTGAAAATGATTACAAGTTAAAGATAGAGGACTTGGAGAAAACCATTTCAGTACTAAAACATGAACATACAGATTTCAGAACTCAGATCCAAGATCTCATCACTAAGTTAACTGAGTGCCAGGCTGAGCTTGTGATCAGCAAAGCCAAGGCAGAGAAGAGTGTTCTTGAAGAAGAGACCTTCAAGAACATGATATCCTCATCCCTGCACAACAAAGTTTGTTATCAAAATAGACAGGGACTGGGATCAAATGAGATAGCTCCTCCACACACAATCTTGTCTGTAAGATCTCCTAGGTGTGGAACTTGTGAAGATGAGCTTCCTCTCATAGATCCTGTAAGTGAGGATGATGAAGAAGTGATAGTGAAGAATTCCTCTGAGAAGAGTGAAGAAGAGGATTCTTCCAAGGGCCACTATCCTTCTGAGGAGAAGAAATCAACTGTGATGACCAAGTCCAAAAGAAAGAACTTGATCAGAAAGAGCAAAAGAAAGGCAAAGAAGGCTCAAGAAATCAAGGCTACTTTTGATGCTAAGCAGAAACAAGTTTTTATCTCTGCAGGTTTCAAAGTAGTAAGGACTGAAGACATCAACCAAGACTCCTCAGCTAAGAGTCATGGTTCTTGTTCAAATCATCTCAGTGCCAAGAAGAAGACTGAGCTGCTGTGTACCACTGCTGCACAGCCTGGACCATCAAACTCCAAGAACAGTTCACAGCCCAAAGGAACTGTCTCAGCATCTACCAAGATGAAGGTGGAGAAGGGATGTGACCAAAGTCAGTCTTGCTCTCAAAGGGAGACTTCTTTGAAGAAGAAAATGTTATGTGTTATGTGTGAAAGTACTTCTCACATTGCTAAGGATTGCCCATACAATCCTAAAAGTACTGTCCACATGACTAAAACAAAGACTTCAAAGAGTCTCAAGAAGTCTCAAGCTTCGGAAGGAAAGTCTGTTTCCTTCGGAAGCTCCAAATCAAAGAAGAAGGTAAATGGAAAATTACCTTCGGAAGCAAAGTTGGTCTCGGAAGAAAGGAGTTCTTCCGAAGCACTAAAGTCTGCTGCAGTGACTGTAGATTCTTCCGAAGGATCAGTCATCAAAACTTGTGAAGTTCCAAAAGCTTCTAAGGTTTTGAAGGTCAAGTCCAAGACTCCAAAGGTGGTGTGGAAGTCTAAGAAAGACCAAATGACTGAGGTTTCTCCATCAACAACAGCTGAAGATCCCCATAGTACAACCATAGGATCTATTACTGTTGCATTACCTTCTATTACTATTAATGAGCCCAAGACAAGTAAGGCTTGGGTTTCCAAATGTAACTAATCATTTTCTCTGTGCAGGAACAGCTCAAGACCAACAGGAATGTCTGGATAATTGACAGTGGCTGTTCCAGGCACATGACAGGCAATAGGTCTCTACTCCATAATTTTGAGAGAATTGATGGAGGACCAGTTGCTTTTGGAGGAGATGAAGGTGGTTACATTTCTGGAAGGGGCAAGGTCACAAATGGTAAGCTCAGCATTGAGAAGGTAAACTTTGTTAAGGAGCTTGGGTACAATCTTCTGAGTGTATCCCAATTTTGTGATCAGAGTCATAACATGCTCTTTACTGAGCATGAGTGCATTGTTCTCAAACCTGGTGTGGTCATTCCTCATGAGCATATCCTGCTCAGAGCCCCCAGGAAAGGGAACATGTACAAGATGGATTTGCAAGAAACATCTCCCTCAGGAGAAGTTTCATGCTTTCTATCTAAAGCAAATAGTGATGAGTCTTTCCTATGGCATAAAAGAATGTGCCATGTAAACTTTAAGAACATGAATAAATTAATTAAACATGATCTGGTAACTGGAATGCCAAAGAAAGAGTTTACTAGTGATGATCATTGTGTTGCATGCCTGAAAGGGAAGCAACACAAGGTATCTCACAAGCCTAAGGAAAAGAACTCCATCACTACTCCCCTACACTTGTTACATATGGATCTCTTTGGCCCCACCAGTGTAATGAGTTTAGGAAGGACCTCTTACTGTCTGGTGATCACAGATGATTTTACAAGATTCACTTGGGTCTTCTTCCTTAGAACTAAGGATGAAACCCCTGAGATTCTGAAGAATTTCATCTTAAAAGTTGAGAATCAATGTGATCACAAGGTCAAAACCATAAGATGTGATCAGGAACTGAATTCAAGAACCAAATCCTTGATGCATTTTGTGATGAAAAAGGTATTACAAGACAATATAGTGCTCCCAGGACTCCTCAGCAAAATGGAGTTGCTGAGAGGAGAAACAGGACACTTATTGAAGCTGCAAGAACTATGTTGTCTGACTCTAAACTGCCTATCACCTTCTGGGCAGAGGCAGTCAATACTGCTTGCTATGTGCAAAACAGAGTTTTAGTAGTTAAGACACATGGTAAGACTCCTTATGAACTTTGGCACAAGAGGAAACCTTTCATTGGTTTTCTCAGGTCATTTGGATGTCCCTGCACCATCTTGAATACCAAAGATCAAATTGCCAAGTTTGCTGAGAAATCAGATGATGGACATTTCATTGGATACTCTTCTCAAGCTAAAGCTTATAGAGTATACAATCTCAGAACTAGAATTGTTGAGGAGTCAGCCAATGTGACTTTCAATGAGCACACTCCTTGTGTGGCTGGTTCTGGTCCGGATTGGCTGTTTGATCTTGATTTAGTTACCAACTGTTTTAACAAATCTTGTGAGCATGTTTCAGGATCTGCAGAAAATCTAAATACAGGTGATCCTGATCCAAGATTTGAGCTAGGAAGACCTTCAACTCATACATCTTCAGCTCCAGTTGGAACTACTTCAGCAAATGAGGTTTCTATCAGCACAACAATGACAAATTCAGCTGATACATCTGGCATGCCTTCAAATTCCAGCTCAGAGGCCTCTCAACCAGATAAAGACACCTCACTTGTAGAAGACAACAATGGTGATGGTGATAGTGATCAGGAATTTCTTGATGCTAATAACCATACCATAGATGACAACATCAATGATGTCTCACACTCATTGGATCAAGTTAATCTTGATAAGTGTGATAATGTGGAGGGTGAATCTTCAAGACCAGATTTAAATTTCTCAAATTTAGATCTTTCTCAACAACTTGCTGTGATCCCTCAGCTAAGGATCCACAAGTCTCACCCCACCACAAACATCATTGGAGATGTTGTCACAGGGGTAAGAACAAGAGGACAAACCCATGAAGCAAATGTTTGTCTTCACTCTTGTTTCTTATCTCAGATAGAGCCCAAGAAAGTTGATGAAGCTCTAAAGGATGGAAGTTGGGTTGAAGCTATGCAACAAGAGCTGCTTCAATTCAAAAGGCAGAAAGTTTGGAACCTTTGTCCTCTTCCTCATGGGAAGACTACCATTGGAACCAAATGGGTTTTTAGAAACAAGAAGGATGATAGGGGAATCATCATCAAGAACAAGGCAAGACTAGTTGTTCAAGGATACACACAAGAAGAAGGGATTGACTACACTGATGTCTTTGCTCCTGTAGCAAGACTAGAAGCTGTTAGGATATTCCTGGCATTTGCTGCATCCAAGAACTTCAAGGTCTACCAACTTGATGTAAAGTGTGCTTTCTTATATGGAGTGATTGATGAGGAGGTTTATGTCAAACAGCCACCTGGTTTTGTAGACCCTGATCATCCTGATTATGTCTGCAAGCTTGACAAAGCTCTTTATGGGCTGCATCAGGCACCCAGGAAGTGGTATGAGACACTATCTGAGTATCTCTGTAAGCATGGATACAGAAGAGGTACTATAGATGGAACTCTCTTCATCAAAGGACAGGGAAATGACTTATTGCTGGTTCAAGTATATGTTGATGACATCATCTTTGGTTCAACTAATCCAAAGCTCTGCAAAGACTTTGAGAAGCTGATGAAAGACAGATTTGAGATGAGTTCAATGGGAGAACTCAACTTCTTTCTGGGAATTCAAGTGAAGCAGGTTGAAGATGGCATCTTCATAAGTCAGTCAAAGTATGTTCAAGACATACTCAAGAGGTTCAATATGACTGATTGTAAGATTGCTAAGACACCCATAGCCAGAAACCACTCCCTTGGTCCAGATCTTGAGGGGGAGTGTGTAGATGAGCACTTATACAGGGCTATGATTGGGTCTCTTATGTATCTTACAGCTAGCAGGCCTGATATCATGTTTGCTACATGTATTTGTGCAAGATATCAAGCCAACCCTAAGATGTCTCACTTAATCACTGTGAAAAGGATTTTAAGATACCTCAAAGGTGCTTCAACACTTGGTCTATGGTATCCAAAGAATCCAATTTCAATCTGTATGCCTATACAGATAGTGATTATGGTGGTTGCAATATGACTGCAAAGTCTACATCTGGGGGATGTCAATTCCTTGGTGGAAGGGTGGTCTCATGGCAATGCAAGAAACAATCCTGTGTGTCTGCATCAACTGCTGAGGCTGAATACATTGCTGCTGCAAGCTGCTGTGCTCAAGTGCTTTGGATTCAAAATCAGATGCTGGACTATGGATTTAACTTCAAAGAGACTCCTATCCACATAGACAACAATAGTGCTATCTCTATCACTGAGAACCCTGTGCAGCACTCAAGGACCAAACACATCAACATCAGGTATCATTTAATAAGGATAACTATGAAAAAGGATTAATTAAACTAGTCAAAGTTCATACAGATGAACAATATGCTGATCTGTTCACCAAAGCTTTTGATGAACAGAGATTTAAGTATCTGATATCAGCTATTGGGATGATTAACTTTGAGTAGACTTTTTAAAACTAATTCTAATTATTTCTTCTTAAAATATGTGTGTCCTAAGTTGTCTAGTTCATCACTTTCATAAGCTCATGTTTTCTTTGGATGTAAAATTCTTTTTGAAGACTTTCCTTAGATTCTTGAAAATTTTTGATACTTCGGAAGATAAAATTTTATCTTCGGAAGAAAAACATGTCTTCAAAATAAATAACTGTCTAAGAGATTTTACCTTCGGAAGAAGTCAAATTCATCTTCCGAAGCTTAAAATTCTTATCTCAGACACTTATTTATTTTCAAGAACCTTTTCCTTCCGAAGCAAAATTAACCTTCGGAAGCTTTGTTTATTTTCATACAAAGCATTCAAGGGTTTATTTCTCTTCCGAAGCATAAATTATCAAGACTCTCAGGAAAATCTTCCGAAGCCATTTTAGCTTCGGAAGCTTTTTAAATCAAAACTTCCGAAGACAAATAAACTTCGGAAGCTTTTCGAATTCCAAGAAAACTACTTTTTGAGCAAAAGTAAACTACCTTTTCAGAGGTGGGACCGACTTTCGGATTTCAAAGTTTATCCTCTTTCATTAACTTTGGTTCAAATCCCTTTTCATATAAATACCCAACGGTTCCCCCTCTTTCCCACTATCTTCCTCAATTCTACTGTTTCTCTAACCTAATTCTCTAAACCGCCTTTGCTTTCTACCTTTCTTCACCCTTAAGCTTCTGAAATGGCCAACCTTAACCGCAGAAACAACCCTGATTTCTCCATGCAACTACACAGGCAACATAATCAAGTTGCTCTGTTAAGCTCTGAGAAAGATGCAAGTTTCTCAGAGATTTGCCAATTCTTGACTCTGTCAAATTATTTCACCTCCCTAACCATTGATCCTACTCTATATGAGGATCATTTGCTTGAATTCTGGAAGACCTGCCAAGAGGTCATTATGGATGGGGAGAAGGCACTGTCTGCCACAGTGCAAGGGAGGACAATCTTCATCACTCCGGCCATCATTAACCAACATCTACAGCTGGATGATGAAGAAGGTGAGGTGTCCTTCCCAAAAGAAGCTGTTAATCATTCTTTTGAGCAGATGGGCTATGAGGGAGATTTCTCTGTAAAGACCTTTAGGAAAGGGAAGGTCTCATCCCAATGGAAATTCCTGCTCCATGTGGTTATCCACAGCTTGTCAAACAAGCATGGTGGATGGGACCAGATTCCTGAGGATCTCTCCTTTATAGTTCATGGAATGGTTCAGGGGGTCAAGTTCAGGTATTCACAATTTGTCTATACTAATTTACTTGCAAACTTAGACTCCTTAGAGTATTACATGTTTCCTAGATATGTTCAACACATTCTCAACTGTGAACTGGGCTCACAGTTGAGGGAAACAGGTAATATTCTTAAATTGGGACAGATGAAGCCCGGCATCTTTAAAATAATGAAGAAGCCAACTGTAGGCTTCTCTGGGGTAGAAACAGCCCTAGTCCCAAAAATGTTAGAGCTCATTGCTCAAGGTGACAACCTAGCAACACAAGCTAGTGTTGAACCCACACCTCTTTTGTCCTTACCATTAAAAAGACCAGAAATCACCCTCACCTACCAAAGAAAATCCAAACGAACCCCTGCTCAGGCTATTGAGTCTGTGCAGGCCCCCAAATACTCAACCTTACAGGAAGAAGTGGACACTAGAGCTCCCACTTCTCCTGAGGAGCAAACCACTCCCATTACTTCACCTATCAGGGCTGAGGTTCCTCAAGCTCACCCTGATGAGCTCAATAGCCCAACAACCTTAAGCCTTCACTCTGAGTCTCAACACTCAAGTGGACAACCTTCAGGGGACAGCTACCATCCCCAGCCTTTGGATCTCAACCAACCAATTCCCAACCTATCCTTTTACACTGATGAAGACTTAGGATTCAGTGAGTACCATGAGTCTCTCTTCTCCTCCCCTACTCAAAGAGAGATGAGTACCTCTGACTCTCCTCAGTCTATCCCCCATCAGTCACCTATTACTGAGGTGGACACTTCTGAACCTGTTCAGGATGTCCATATGGAAGAGGCTCTCACTTTTGAAAGTGATTACATCATTAAGACCTCAACCATGGCAACTCAGCCCATTGGCATCTCAACTGAGGCTGCCAGTGAGCAGAGGAAAACCAGCAGCCAAGAAACTCAAGCTGGTGGTGAGAGAGAGGACTTTGGTCCAATCATCTCATCCCCCAATGAATCTTCTGATGAAGATGAGGGGAATTTGAGACTAAAGGTGCAAAAACTGTCAAAAACATGCACCTACTTAGTCTCTAAGGTTAGTCACTTGGAATCTCAGGTGACTACCCTGCAAAACAGGGTCAATGATCAGCAACTCCAGATTTCATATCTGCAGGAAAAACTAGCTGGGAGACCTTTAAGGAGAGCTCAACCAGGAACACAAGAACCTGTGGAAGTGATTGACTTATCCTCCAGCTCACCTATGCAAGTGGGTGATGCTACCAAAAAGGGGGAGAAAGTTGTTACAACCACAGAACCTGGGAGTTCTTCAGAGAGAATGGACATAGAGGACTCACCATCCTCACTTGCTGTTGTGCATTCTCAGCAACTTCCTCAAGTTCACATTAATGTGGACTCTATAGACTCTCTCATCAGGAGTCTCTTTGAGGAAGGTATACCAAGGGCTGTCTCATCTCCACCACTAGGAACTGGCAATCACATCATAAGGTGGAGGTATGATGATGACAGGAGAGCCCTCATACTTCAAAGAGTTCAAGGCCAACAAGAAGTTTTTCAATTCCAAAGCCTGAGCTTTTATGAAAGACTGGATTTAGTCAACTTGCCACTTGTCAATCCAAGCAATTCAAGACAAGCTGACAGGCTGGCTCAAAGAATCCAAGACAGGATCCTTGCAGAGTTCTCTCTAAGAAGGAGACTTAGGCAATCAGGCAATGTCATCGGTCAACTGGATGTTGAGGTGGACCCTAAGATTAGTTTCATAGGGGAAACCTTGACTGAAGGCCCAGTGACAGAACCTGAGACCCCTGTCTCATCATCAACAACTGCTGCTGAGGTCCAAACTCCATCTGAGACACCTGCTGGTGAAGGTGTTTCTCAGCCTCTCTCTGGCCAGAGCATGGAAGCTACTCCAAGCAATGAAGGCCAAGCTTCAATCCACCCTGAGTCACAAAGGTCTGTTGGTGACAAAGGGAAAAGGATAATGACTCCTGAGGAAATTGAGGAGGAAGAGAGAGAGAGGAAAAGGAGACTAAGGGGAGAAAGTTCCACTGGGTCATCTAGCTTCATGCAAGCTGCAATCAGGGCTGCTCCCAGACCAAATACTCAAGATGATGAGTTAAGGGCAGTCAGGATTACCTACTTACAGACCAGGAACTATGAATTGATGAGATCATCTCCCTCCCCTTAGAAGAACTAAATGAACTGGCTGACAGAGAAGTGTCAAGAGAGTTGAAGGAGAAAGAGGATGCAATGATACTTCTCCAACTCAAAGAGGAGAAGAGACAGAAAAGACTTTACAAGCATGCTCCTACTCTCTCACCAGTTCAAGAAAGTCCTGCACAGGAAGATGTGGCTCCACAAGAACCTCAGGTAGATAAAGAGGAAGATAGGATCAGGATGATCAACTACCTGAGTGCCACAGGCTTCTATCAGGCAGATGCACTTCTCCCTTTGTCCTATGACTTCATTGAGTTCGAGTATTTAAAGCAACTTGAGCTTGAGTTAGTCAAGGAAAGAAAGACAACCAAAAGGAAACTAAGGGAAGAAGCTGCAAAGTCAAGGGCCATCATTCAAAAGAATGCAAAGAAGTCTGCTGACAGACAAAGAATGGTGAGCTTCTTGAAGCTGTATGGATTCTCCGGAAGGAGACTTGGCCCCATGTCTCTATCCACCATGGATGAGCATATTAGGGTGATCAAGCAGAAGATTAAAAGTGGAGAACTCATTGACTTGCACTCTCTTCCAAGTCAAGTCCCACCTGAAGTGGAGGTCAAGTTTGAACAACCAGAGACACCTCAACCAGCACCTCCAGCTGAGCCTCAGCAAGCTTCATCTTCTGATCCTAGGCAGGGTCAAACTCCCTCTCCTTCTGAACCTGTGAGGGAGGAACACCCAACTGAGAAAGACACTGATGATCAACATGGTGCTGCAGACCAGTCTTCTCAGTTAAAGACATCCAAGAGGAAGAAGAGGATGGCTTCTAAACCAAAGACTAAGAAGAAGAAGCCAAAGTCATCTACCTCTGCACCTCAGGCTGAATCAGATCAACCTGAGGAAGTGCATGATGAGGCAGCCCAATCAACTCCTATTCAAGTGGCTCCTCTAACTAGTGAGACACCCATCTTGTCCTGGACTTACTCTACCAATCCAGAGAGATGGACTGTTATCAGAGATCAAGGTGTTGAGAATGTCTACTCATGGCAAGACATAATCAACTTACCTCTGCATGATCTCTTTGAGATGAGAAGATACTATGAAAGTCTTGATGATCCTGACCATCTCATGAAGAAAGGAATGGTCCTGATTGTACTGAAGACTACCAACATTTGAAGATCTTCCAAGTGTTTTGGTAGCATCAGCCTAGGGGGAGTTTGTAAGGATTCCTGAAGTCTGATGCAACCCAAAACAGCCTAAGTGTCTCAGCAACATGCACTAAGTACTGAAGTGAAGAATGCTTCGGAAGTTTTACACAAAGCATTAGAAAATACTCTAAGTGTAAAATCTTCCGAAGCCAAGACCAATATCTTCCGAAGCCAAACATGAAGTCTTCCGAAGCTTCAGAGACAAAGTCTTCCGAAGCTTCAACCTATGAAGACAGATTTCTTCCGAAGACTTTTAGTACACATGCTTTATCTGATGTACTGTTCCATAAAGCACCTTTTCCGCTGCATCTCTGTAAAGTCACCAACTTACATGAGTTGGTGAAAAGGGTCTTGCTTTTGGTAACTGTACATTGAGGTCTTGAGTCTTCAACTTTCCACTTTATGTACTTTATCCTTTTTGTATTGTATAAGGATGTGAGCTATGGCATGTCATAGTCACAAGGTCAAAAGGCAGATATGCCTTTTGAT
Source organism: Flaveria ramosissima (assembly GCA_025215565.1). Taxonomy (NCBI): domain Eukaryota; kingdom Viridiplantae; phylum Streptophyta; class Magnoliopsida; order Asterales; family Asteraceae; genus Flaveria; species Flaveria ramosissima. The sequence goes on along the minus strand of CM046033.1, from coordinate 15,863,692 downwards.
CCTACAATTGATTTTGTTAGTGTCTAGTCAATTGTATCCAGCTGGCTTTCAAAGTATAGCCGGCTGTAGGTTGTAGTATAAGTATTTCAAGTTCTTGTATCTTTTCTTCATGCTTTGTAACACTTGTAAAAGAACTTGAGAAAGCAATATACTGCCTCCTTGAAACCCATATTCTCTTGTTTTGTCTCTTGCTTTACTTGTGTTCTTTGTATCATCTTTGGTTACCCAGTTCACTGTTTGATTAGAGCTTAGTTAATCTCCTCATTGTGTTGTTGTGTTGTAATTGTGCTTAAGCCCTTAAACGGTCCTGCAGTTATATTGGGGGATTAAAACCTCATGTCACCGATGACTTCTAATTTATCCAGTTCTTTGTTTGAATCTATAGGTACGAAGGGTGAGTAGATATTATCGAATGCTTCTGCATCAAATTCAACGCTCGAATCAAGTAGCGATGGTGTATCAAACAATTCAGTACCTTTCGATCACACTCCCCAACAAGGATTTCGATCGGTTGAAGGCATCTATCAAGAGACTTTGCCGATGAATGATGAAGAGGTATAGAGTCTTTACGAAAGAAATCAGGAGTTATTATTATTGGATGATGAACCAACATCATATGAAGAAGTTGTAGTTGATGACAACTGGAGGAAGGCTATAAGAGCTGAACTAGAGTCGATTGAAAGGAACAAAACGTGGGTTTTGACGGATTTACTGGTGGGTCACAAAACTATAGGCCTTAAATGGGTCTATAAATTAAAGAAGGATACAGGTGGTTGGGTTACTAAGTGCAAAGCTAGACTTGTCGTGAAGCGGTACGTTCAAAGAAAAGGAATCGATTTTGACGAGGCTTTCGCACCCGTGGCTAGGCTAGAGACCATCAGGTTGTTATTATCGATTGCAGCGGAAAAGGGTTGGATTGTGCATCACCTTGATGTCAAATCAGATTTTCTGAACGGAGAGCTAATAGAGGAGGTGTATGTTTCGCAGCCTAAAGGTTTTGTGATAACAAGAAAGGAAGAGAAAGTATATCGACTAAATAAAGCGTTATACGGTTTGAGGCAGGCACCGAGAGCGTGGAATGCTCGCCTTGACAGAACATTGAAGGATCTGGGTTTCAACAGATGTGCCCAAGTACAAGCAGTGTATACAAGTAAGAATTCTGATTCACTTTTCATTATAGGTGTGTATGTCGATGACCTCATTGTAACCGGGTCAAATGAGAAAGTCATCCATGATTTCAAAGGGCGCATGAAGAAGGTATTCGAAATGAGTCATTTAGGGCTGTTAACCTATTATCTTGGCATCAAGGTAGACCAAAGGAAGGATGGAATTTCTATGAAACAGTCTGGGTATGCCAAGAAAATTTTAAGGCAGTTTGGATTGCAATCCATCAAAGTGGCCGATGGAACCAAAGTTGCAGTTGACAAAAGATGAAAATGGTGAACTTGTGGATCCAATAGTTTATCGTAGCTTAATTGGAAGCCTTCGTTATCTACTTCAAACACGTCATGACTTGGGATATTCCACAGGTGTATTGAGTAGGTTCATGGAGAAACCAAGGAGGAGTCATTTTCAAGCAATGAAACAAGTCTTAAGGTATGTTAAAGGATCTATTAGATATGGTCTGCTATACCGAAAAGGCGGTGATGGAAAGTTATTGGGTTACAGCGATAGTAGCCACAGGTTAGATGTAGAGGACCGGAGAGGAACTACAGGTATGGTGTTTTATTACTCGAATTGTTTGATCACTTGGGCATCACAGAAACAGTATACTATTGCCTTGAGTTCCTGTGAAGCCGAGTTTATGGCGGCAACCGCGGCTGCATGTCAGGCCTTGTGGTTGAGAAACTTGGTCAGTGATTTGCTGGGTGAAAGCCAACAGCAAGTAAAGTTATTGGTGGATAACGAATCAGCCATAGCCTTGATGAGGAACCCTGTATTCCATGGACGTAGTAAGCATATAGACACTAAATATCACTTCATCAGGGAGTGTATTGAACGGGTACTGATTCATGTGTAGCATGTTAGTGGGGAGCTACAAAAGGCAGACATCCTAACCAAGGTGTTACCTCGTATTAAGTTTGGGGAAATGAGAGCTCTGATGGGTATTGAAGATCTTGGAGACACAAGTCAACATACGGGGGAAAATGTAGTTTAATGTTTGACTCGGGTCATGAGATGAGTTGGAAATTCAAGACTGGACTGAGTCAAAGCAGTATCACAAAAGTTCGTGGGTTGTAGCACTACTTTTGGACATGGGAATGCCTACTGTTATTTTTCAGTTCCTATTTTGTTGCTTTGTTTTTGAATAAGTAGTAGTAGTGGTAGCCTTTAGAAGTTAAGAGAGAGATAGCATTAGTTTCTTTACTTTTTCCAGTAACTTTCACTTTCTTGTAACCGATCAGAAGCATTTTGAGTTTCAAAGAAGAAGAAGAAAATTGCCCCAAGTCTTTGTTTGTTTCTGATTTTGTTTTGCTTTGATTACCAACAATCTTTTGAGAAACAGAAGATGGCTGAAGAGTTGTTAAAGAGCCTTGAGGAATGAGAAGATACTCGTCACTACACCTTTTTCTCTAACATGGACAATTGTTCCACTACAAGCTTAAGTTTTAGATGTTAGACCAATAATTACTCGATCCTTAACCGCTTAACTAATGTTTGTTTAAGCTATAACAAAAGTACCATCATAGGCTCAAGATCTAGTTGGTAGACCGATTATTGTGATACCCTTAAACTCTATATCTGCTTCAATTGGTCAATAATTTTTCTACCGAATCATAGTTTTTGCTACCAAAGGTCAAAATCTACTACATATAAGAAGATCTATTACTTAAAAGTAATAAAGAGTAAATTAAGAAAACTATAAACGAACAACTGACAAGCATAGAACTGATCTATTGACCCTATCAGTTGTTGTCGTATATAAGATGTTATGCAGTAGCCGGCTTAAAAAAATCTATAACTAATCGCTAACATCGACCGGTACTCTGGTGAATTTTTCAGTTGTTACATTAACAATTGAGAAATTTCTTTCAAGATGGTTAGGAGTGTTTTCTTTCACCATCAATTTGAATGTCTATTGCATCACATACACTCGCTTATACTTTCCTATACTTAGCAATACTACCAATCATTTCATAATGCAACTTTAATGAATGATTTCGTAACTGGGAGAGTGCACTGTGTAGGGGGTATTTATTTAAAATTGATCATTTTTGTTCTTGTATTGTAATCCTGGAATGATTAATAAAAAGCTTGTCAACAAATTCGAAGCATCAATATGGTGTTCTTAGTTTAGTTTGATTGTTGTTTTATTTCCACTACAACTTATTGCATTAATTACAATCAATTTTTTTGTTGGCATACAGCATTGATGATTGATCCCAACAGAAAACACTTTCTGTTTATAAATATGTTATGACATAAATTTCATCTCATGGTTCAATAAAATAAAAAAATGGCATTCGCAACTTAGATAAGATACCTAGTGGTTCTTAAATTTGATGTGCTATAATATAATTGGTATTCTTGATTTAAAATGAAAAAAAAAATTAAAATGATAAGTTGACTCAATCATTTGATCATTTACATAATTTTGCTGTTAAATATGCCTCATTTTAATCATTTTTTCACCCTATATACAAACAATGCCACCTTTCCATGTGATGTTTCATATACTAAAAACCATGTGCATATTAGCTACTCGTGATTGATCAATTTATTAAATCTTTAATTGAGTCGAGTTTAAACATGTCGAATCAAACTCAACCCTTACTAAAAACTTGTATGATAAGCTAGCTCGAGTAGACATTTATATATCAATTTTAACTAAACTTATGAGTGTAAATAAGTAATTTATTATTTAAATATAATAGTATTTATGGGATCACATGTTAATTCTTTCTAAGTGTGAGAATAAGATAACTCTTTCAGCCAAGAGTCATGTGTCAGTCACCTATCTTTTTAATGATAGTGTACATTTAATATTTTTTTAATTTTTTTTCTCTCTCACACTCACATGCATCAAGTAAAAGATTGTTGATCAACTCTCTAATTTTCAAAAGGTTTGTCTTTTCTTATCTATATCTCTCTACAAAATTTCATTTTCTCTTTTTATATTTTGTAATCGAAGCACCAGAGCAAGTTGATGATGATTCATGTATGAGAGCACACACTGATATATATAAATTTGGTTGTTTCTTTTCATCTCCGGTAATTTTACCAAGAGCACCGTTGTGGTGATTGACCAAAAGCACAAAGAGCATCAGATGAATCTGGGCGTTTGCTTTAATCTTGTGATTTTTTTCATATCAATGAACACCCCACCGCCCCTAGCTGTACCACAACTACAAATAACAAAAATCCATCTTTCCGATATTCACTCGTCACTTGGGGTTTTTGATGTGGGTTTTCATGTTTACGATTTACACAAGTCACGACTACATCAAATAAGTAGGTTTATGAGAACAAGTTTGATTTTGTATTTAGGTTTGTTATTTATTTTTATTTTTTGTTTATGTAGTTAATTATTTTTAAAGGCTAAGTTAAAGTGACACAATTTGCTTTTGAATTTGTACTATAATTGACTATTTAATATGTAATTGTCTTCTGTAGATTTTTTGAGTTAGATTATAGTTACCTGATTGTATGTAAATATATTTAAAACCAATGCACTAATGGAATTTAATGTACATTACTAAAATTTCGGAATTTTTTATTTTGGTGTTGCTGCATGTTGTTATACAGTTACATTACTGTAGATAAATTTATTTAAGGCACTACACTAGTGTAAGCTAATGTAGTCTACTGAAGTTTTATTGTTTTTCATTTTGGATTGTTCAGCATAGTATATCATCATTATAAATGCAATTTTAGTTTGTTCGTTAAATTGTATTGTATTATGAATTTATTAATTCTTTTTCTCTTTACTTGGCTATTACATATGATGTTTATAAGAATTAGAGCATTCGCTTTGTAATATATGATGTTTATAAGAACTAGAGCATTCGCTTTGTAATATATGAAATTTATAAGAATTAGAGCATTCGCTTTGTAATATATAAGTTGATATGGAACGTTTACATATTCATGTAACCTTTTTTTTGTTATTTTTCTAAAGTTTACCATTTGTTTTCATTTGTTTTTTTTATGCTTCATTATATAAGATTAACTACAACGTAAGCTAATGTATGTAATGCTATGTACTGTAATGTTTGATGTTAATTAATGTAATGTAAGTAATTTAACCATTGTCACTTATGTAATTTAAGTAATGCAAGGGAATGTAATTACTCTATAATTAATTTTAAAGCCAAATGAATAATAGTGTTTTGATATTTTAAATTTTAACCATATTAGTTTTAAGTATCTTTATTTTTAACCCTAACTTTCGGTCATTTGAATTTAGCCACTAAAGCTTAGGATCTTAGAGTTTGGCAATCGATTTGTATTTGATTTTGGCCATTAAAGTTTAAGATCTTAGAGTATGGCCACTAAACTATTTATAGTGATGTTTTACTTCTTCGAGTTTGAACACTAAAGTTTAGTATTTTTTCAGTTTCGCCACCAAAATATGATTTTATCGTTTCTAACAAGCTGGACGAATAACAATCAAAGTAACGTAATCTTACGTGTGGGTAAATTGATCGGACTCCCGCCATGTAGCACATGACTTTGACCACTAAAGTTTAGGATCTTAAGGGATGGCTAACGACTTTTTTTTGTTTGACTTTGACCACTAAAGTTAAGGATCTTTGATTTCGCCATTAAACCATATAGTAAAGTTTAATTTTATTTTTTTAGTTTGGCTACTAAAGTTTAGTATTTTTGAGTTTCACCATCAAACTTTGATTTTATGGTTTTTAATAAGCTAGACAAGTGACAACCAAAGTAACAGAGCGCTGCATATGGGAAACTCGACCGAACTCCCCCCACATAGTGTGGGAAGACAAAACTAATTTACATTATATTTTACTTTCATTACATTATTGTTAACAAAATATAGTATTTGGTGTAAAAACAATCTGGTTTCATTATGAATTTAAATATACACAAATTATTAGGCCATCTTTTCAATATTTTATTCCACTTATTTATAAATAGTGTTAATTGTGAATAGTGTTAATACACAAATGGTCTCTGTGGTATTGCTCGTTTTCAAGTTTGGTCTCTAACTATCATATACAAATTTACTCACTAAGTATGTCATGTTGTAATAAAATTGTCTTCTGTGGGTATGTTAACTTTCTTCGTTAAGTGGATATGAAATGACTTTTTTACTATTGTAAAAGATAAAAAGAGTAGTAAAAATATATCACTATTATAACTTTTTATTAATTAACTCACATTCTCCTTTAAAATATACCACCACCACCACCACAACTAGCAACCACCATCACCACCACTGCCTTCACCACTGTTAGTCACCAGCACCTAGGCCTCCACCCCTCCCAACCATGTTTCTCCCCATACTAACCTTCACCTCTAGCCACCACCTTCAACATCACCACGGACAAAACCATCTCCAACCTAGTTTTAGCATTTCTGCCAAATGAACATGAAACAAAAATGATTGTTTAATGCTTAAAGGTAGTGATAAAAAGTTAATAGAATTACATTAATTCATAAAACCTCGAGTGAAAGATGGTTGGCATGGCTGGCAATGGTGGTGGTTAATAGTGCAAAGAGATAGTAAGGTGTAAGTGAGCTTGAATGCTTTATGATGTTCCTATGATTGGCTGTTGAAGGTGTGTGGTGGTGTTGATTGTTAGAAGCATCTTGTGTACGTGTGGTGGTTGTGACTTCAGGAAAACGGTTCCATGTAGGTGGTGCAATTAAACTCTAAAGGACGAAGAAGATAAGGAGTTGGCATTGGAGATGCCCAGACAACTAGGGTCCATCAAATTTAGTTTTTTCAAAGGGTAGTATGATCAATTTCAAAAAACTAAACTAAAAAATTAACCTCCATCTAAGTCAGGGATAATTTTATACAATTTGACATACTTAGTAGGTAAACTTGTAATAAATGATACTTATTAACCAAACTTGAAAATAGATCCTACCACAGAGACCATTTGTGTAGTTACTCCTATAAATATAAATGTACACAAAAAGATTGATTTTGACATAACTAGCATAACGCTTAACGCAACAACCGGTAAATTGTTCATTTTAACATCAAGAGATTTAAAAGATCATCTTTGCAATATTTTAATACAACTAAATTAAGGCCATAAGATTAAAGTTTGTGGATTATAATCAATATTGAAAGTGAATTAAAGGGTTATAATAATTACGATGAATTCTTATTTAAACTCATCCCTATAAAATATAATTACATGAACGTGTAACATGAAAAGAAAGCTAAAATTTATATATATATATATATATATATATATATATATATATATATATACATATATATATACATATATATATATATATATATATATATATATACATATATATATATCTATATCTATCTATATATATATCTCTCTCTGTGTGTGTGTGTGTGTGTGTGTGTGTGTCTCTCGCTCGCTCTCTCTCTGTCGCTCTATCTCTCTCTATCTCTCTCTCTCTCTCTCTCTCTCTCTCTCTCTGTCGCTCTCTCTCTCTCTGTCTCTCTCTCTCTCTCTCTCTCTCTCTCTCTGTCTCTCTCTCTCTCTCTCTCTCTCTCTCTCTGTCTCTCTCTCTCTCTCTCCCTCTCTCTCTCTCTCTCTCTCTCTCTCTCTCTCTATCTCTCTATCTATCTCCGTCTAATCAAGGAAAATCATATATATATATATATATATATATATATATATATATATATATATATCTATATATATATATATCTATCTATATATCTCTATATATATATATCTCTGTCTCTATATCTATATCTATCTATATATATATATATATATATATATATCACGTATAATCAAGGAAAAATAACAAACCAAACTTTAGTATTGCTATGATAAAGTCCTTCGTGCTTTTTTTTGTAATAAGAACAAGTGACAACTCAAGTTCCACTTTATTTTTGAGTTTAATGATTAATTATAAATGTTATAAATTTATGTGATCTAAACTCAAAATGTAAGAAAGTAGACTTCTCTTTAATATTTATAATTTTTTTCCTAGAACGCGACCCATATAACATATTATTAATTTCACATCACATTATTTTACAGTAATTGGTTATAGAAGGTGCTCAAATCTTTGATCTTAATGGAAGCTTCACTACTCTAAATGTATATTGTTTTGTCATTAGATCAACCCCTATCTCATATTTGTTTTTTTTTTATCTACACTTAAATGAAACAATTAATAATTTTTTTAAAATGGTCAATAAATATTATAAGTTTGGTCACCCTGGTAACCCATATTATCATAATGAAAATTCACTATACAAATACTCACTGTGGTAAAACCTCTAGCTCATTTAAAGCGTATTAATCCACGTGAGAATCGAAATCATAACCACCACTTTGAAAATTCATAGGTGCCTCCTACCAAAACGATTGATCTGGACTCATTGGCACAAATTTGATTATCATTTAGTGTGTCTTCTATTTATAATTTCATTTTATTTTAAGTTAAACTTCAAAAATTGATAACTATTTTCGTCATCAGATCATTTGATATCTAAACTTGAAAAGCTAAATTAAACTTGACCACGTGAAACGTGAAATATTCCTATACATGTAGAGCGGAATTCGAACTTCGTAAAAATAATTACGACTGAAACGAGTTTTAGCGACAAAATTTGCAACGAATCAAACTCAATATAGCGTTACTTTCAAGTTAAAGCGAAAGTATTTTATCACGTTGTACATGCCATGTGCCTATGTATTATTAATTGTCAAATTGATGTTACCTTTAATGGCGATGGTGACCAAATTGATTGATTCAGGCTTCATAACCTTCATTTCCCCATCACACTCGCTCCGTCAAACCTACAGTTACGATCAAATTGAAGGTTTATAGAACAAACAATCAAATCAAACTCACCATTGTTACGATTAGTATACTTAATTGTCATTTAGCTTAACTTGTGTCATGATTTAGTTAAACTCAATTGTAATTGGTATGCAATGCTTTATAACAATTGGTCTTTGAAGCACCTTACATCATATATTCGTGATTTCCAATTAGAAAGGGCAGAGCTGTTCAAATTTTGTTTGTTTAGTGGCTTTTGTTCTAGTGCCCATAAGGTGTTTGATGAAAGTCCCCAAAGAAATGCAACCCTTATGCTTGAAAAGGGTTACAAAGATTTGGCATCTTTTGTAGAGGGAAACGTGTTAGGCAAGAAACCCACAAAGTATGAACTTTGTAGTGCTCTTAGTTGCTGTGCCAAGGCACTGAACTCTCACCTAGGGTCCCAGATTCATGCCAAGATAGTTCATAATGGTTTTGATCAGAATTTGTATATAAATAGCTCGTTAGTGAACGTATACGCGAAATGTGGTTTGATGTGTGACGCGATGAGGGTATTCGATGGAATGGAATCGCATGATGAGGTGTCGTGGACGTCTATGATATGTGGACTTTCACAGAATGGGCAGGGAAGAGAAGCAATTTGTTTGTTTAAAGAAATGTTGAAAACAGTGGTTAGGCCGAATTGTTTCACTTATGTTAGTGTTGTAAGCGCGTGTACTGAGCAAGAATCGGTGTTTAAATGTGGTGAGTTGGTCCATGCTCATGTTATAATGCTTGGACATGAAAGCAATAATTTTGTGGTAGGTTCTCTTATTGATTACTATTCAAAATGTGGAAGTATGGATAAAGCTGTCATGCTATTTGGATCATGCAGAACCACTGATGATGTGCTTTTGAATACTATGATCTCAGCATACACCCATAATCAAGGAGGTGAAGATGCACTGAAACTTTTTATGAAAATGCGGAATGTGAATGCGAGTCTTAGTGAACATACTTTGACCAGCATCTTGGATGCTTGTGGGGCCCTGACAGTTCTTCATGAAGGAAGACAGGTACATGCTTTGGTGATGAAAATGGGTTCAGATCGCAACACGTTTGTGGTAGGTGCTTTGATCAACATGTACTCAAAATGTGGTAACATTGATGAAGCTCATCATGTTTTTGATCAGGCAGTTTACAAGAACAACATATTGTGGACTTCACTGATCACAGCGTATGCGCAGAGTGGTAGAGGTCTGGATGCTTTGAAAATCTTTGATAAATTAGTGATGGAAAAAAGATTCTATCCGGATCATGTATGTTTTACGGTTGTGTTGACTGCTTGCAATCACTCTGGACTTCTTGACAAAGGCATTGGTTATTTCAAAAAGATGACATCAGAGTATAATTTAGCTCCTGAAATTGATCAATATGCTTGCTTGATCGATCTCTACGGAAGAAAAGGCGATCTTAGAAGTGCGAAGAAGGTAATGGAGGAAATGCCATTTAAAGCAAATGCAGTGATGTGGAGTTCTTTCTTGAGTTCTTGTAAGGAGTATGGGAATGTAGAGCTTGGGAGAGAAGCTGCTTATAAGCTATTTGAACTTGAACCACATAGCCCTGTACCTTATCTGATTTTAGCAGATATATATGCTGGTGCTGGTTTATGGAATGAAGTGCAAAACATAAGGACATTAATGAATGAAAATGGAGTAAGAAAATCTTTAGCAGGCTGGAGTTGTGTTGGTTGAGGTAGACAATGAGGTCCATGTTTGCTCTGTGGGTGATTCATCAATTTATTACACCATCGGTCATAGGGTATTCTTTAGAATCAAGGAATCTTTATTTGGAAATGTTGAATGGAGGTACCCTGCAATTTATCAGTTATATTGAAGTTCATGTACACTAATCTGAACATTAGTAGACAAGGTATTTATCTTCTTGATTTCATTTCTAGATCTTGACTACTGGTCGAGGAAGGTAGATGGATGTGTATGTACATATGTGTTTTTGCCTTGTATTAGTCTACATAACATATTTCATCGATGACTACTTTCGGTTTCATATGTTTGGAATGACAAAGAAACTTGGCTATTACACTAGGCAACTAAGGTTGGTTTTCTCTATCATTTACCGACCATCAATTTCAGTTTCCTTGCTTTATAATTGATCAAGTTGAACAAGTTTGTAGTTTGTGATTCTACATGCACGGTATGTGTTTAATAAAATGTGTGAATGAAATCTTGAAACAGGAGTACCATTCAGTCCTTTATTCCTTGGTTTAATCTACTGACAAGGTGTTTTATAAAGCAGACTTCTGCAAACACTTGAATGTGTATGGCAATGCTGTAGTTTACTTCATTGACACCTAACATTTCAAGTTCGTTCGTAGAGATATGATACATTTAATAATAACATGTTGATGATTTGTTTGACTTAATAGGCATAACACTTTGATATTTGATACCTTCAGTATTACAAATGTATTAAATTTGAACAAACTTTCCAGGCTTGAGCATTCTTTTTTATTAGTACTGTATACAACTCACAGGTGTATGGTGTAATGCAAGAATCAGTAGTATGATGTAATACTTGTGGGTGGTTTATTGTTCTATGATAGGTAGCTTACCATGCCAAAGATGATACAAGGCAGAAAACTTTGTTTTTGGATTCCAATAATTATAAGGCAAAACTGGATAAAATGAAGCTACAGAATCTTGGTCCTTTTTTGAATCAGAGATTGGTAGAAAATTTCCATGTGGAGATGTTAAAGTAATATCTTAGGGAGTTTAGGGATTGGAGCTCGCAAGAGATGGTTGGCTCTCTATGATCCCTGAGACAATGATATGTTCTGTAAGTTCTAAAACTTTATCTCAGAACCGGGTTAGGCCGAAAAGACCAAGTTGGACCGAACCAACCAGACGTCGAGTTTTGACTTTTGAAAAGGTTCAGCCCCGCGTTTCTTCCTTTGATTGTATACAGATTAAAAAGTCTCAGCCAATAAGTTCCAGCCTTTTTTAATAGTCTCAGCCCCAAGCTACCAATTGATCTAGCCCACCTTACCAAATTCGACTAATTTCTTGTGTTGACTTATATCAAATTGACAGCAATAACTAATTATGCATCCTCTCTGTTGCCAATCCTCTCTGTTGTGATGATGAGAAGGTTAAAGCAGTTAAATGAAAAAAGTAAGACCTTTTTAATCCTGTCATATTGTATCACTTTTTTAGGGTAAGGTTATTGTTTTGTGACCTTGAGTGTTTAAGGAGTGAGAAACAATTTCCTGCAAAAAGTGTAGGGTAAGGTCGTGTACATGAAATCGCAAAGCGATCTGGCTTCTCCCTGGACCATACGCAAAGTGGGAGCTAAGTCAAGCACCAGGTACGTCATTTTAAATTGTATCGTGTTTTTTTTAAGTTTGCATCTGGAATATTTGCTCTACTTTTGTTGAAATTTAGGGTGGGCCTCATGGTTGCAAATTAATGGAGTTTGCTGCTGCAGATAATGCTCTACATATTTACTCATTCTACAGGCATTGAAGAATACTTACAGCAGGTACTTAGCCTCCTCTGCTGCTGCAAATTGATGGACTATATATGCATGAACTATGTATAATATTGCTTATGTTCTTAGTTCTTACAGCCATCCAAAAGTTAAAAGATCTCATATTTGTGCAAGGTACTATTAGAATTAGAAGATGTTTCATATCAGCATGTTTTTATTCAAGTCCATTACCACTAAACAGGATTTGTGTATGAATCAAATAATTTCATGTTTCATATCATCAAGGTACGAATTAAAAAATTTTGAATAACCTATTGTTCTTTGTTTTCCATTCTACACTGAGAAAATCATCAAGCATCATGACATTTCAAGATTAGAAATGCTAATATTAACTAGATAGATTACATTATCTTAATTCAAAACAGGAAAGTAATGTTGGGTTAATCTTGATCGGGTCAAGTCGGGTCAATTTACGGGTCATGGGTCTAGTATTTGAGTCATGTTTTGTTTAGAGTATACAACAAGTTTTTAATTCGAATTAGTCTTAGTAGTCAGCAAGTAGTGGGCATGTATTAGGGATAGTGGAGTAGTGCCACTTGTTTTTAGGAGTGCATGTTTATTTTCTATATAATGTAAGTTTTGAAGTATGAATGAATGAAAGAGTTTGAGTATGATCTTGGGCCTGAAACCAACAAGTAAAACCTATTAAATTATTAAACATCATAACTGTGTTGTAATTTTGGGCTGTGATGATACATCCCATTTTATAATTGGCAATTCATGCTACTAAACATTATAACGATGTTCTACTTTTTATGTTTAAAGGTTTTTTTTAGCTATTTAACATGATTCATGCATGTGTTTGTTTGTTTTATGTTACTTTCAGTTTCGTGTATGTCATCAAGACATTTTATCAAACATGCAGAGTGTATGATTACTTAGGGGGTTGTGGGTGCGGTAGGTGGACCCGATTAAAATAACATCTATCTTCCGAAGCAGGATCGCACATTTGCCGTTCAAAAAGAAAAATTACACGGATCGTCACGTGGCATGTCCATACTATTGACTCAAGTGTAACATAGGTGATCCTTGACGTGAATGGAGATTAAGTTTTCCGGATAAGTTGATGTGAAATGACTAAAAGTCCCTTAATGTAAAAATCAAAAACCAATTTTAATTATTTGATCTCACTTCCGTTTCAATTAACATATATGTATTAAATAATAATGATAATAGTAGTATAACTATATTGACCCCACCCCCTCGTTTCCACCCACAATGGTCACAACTAGTAACGACCAACTCTCCATCGTAAACGATAGGTGTGTTCAAAATCGGATATCCAGAAATTTCGGATAGTGGATTTCACTATCTGAATCCGAATCTGAAATTTCGGATTCGAATTCGGATATCCGAATTCAAAAAATAATGTATTTCTTAATAATTTTAATATAAATATAATATTTTTAATTAAAAAAGTTTTCGGATATCTGAAGTTTTTATAGAAATATCCAAAATATCTAATTAATATGTATTAAATATATTAGATAATTTGAATATCTAAAAATCCTCAGAAACACTACCCGGATCTGAATCTAAATTTGGATTTGGATTTTTGGATATTTAGGTTCGGTTTCGAATATGGTTATTTTTAACACCCCTAGTAAATGACCATTACAGGGATGTAAGATATATGTCATGCGAACTGTGATGGAAGTAGGAAGGATACTGAATAAGACCAAATGAGATCTACTAGGCACCCAAATTACTAGATCTAGACAACCGGTTTAACCCACCCCACCCCCAGTTGTCGTCATCCACATTCCATCTTCCTGTAAATCGATTGAGTGGGGTTATTGTTGAGATCGTCAATGGTGGATGTTTTATTGGTGGCGGTGAATGTTTGTTTGGTGGTTGAAAAATGGTTGGGCCAACAAGGTAGGGGTGGATAAGGTCGGTGAGGTGGTGGTGGTATGGCCAAAGAAGAAAGAACGAACGGGAAGAGGCGGTGGTGATATGACTCAAGTGTTAGGCCCATAGACATATAGGAATTGTTTTTTTATTATGAAAAGATCTTTTTAATATAAGTTTAAACTATGTATTATAAGGGTACAATGGTCATGTTCAAAATTTAACACCAAAAATTAGTGTCCATTCACTACAAGGATCACCCGTGTTACGATTGAATGAACCTTAGGGACCAATAGTGTGTTTTTCAAAGTTAGGGACCATAGATGCAATATGCATAAACCATAGAGACCCTTCATGTAATTAACTCAAAATTAAGTTTTGTCGATCAAATTTAGCTCGGAATCAGAATCATATTCATTAAACATGATACATGCATGTAACTAATTTCTACATAATAAAATCACCTAATTACGTCTAAATGCATAATTGTTTCTAAGTTTACATCGGAGTGAAATAATTGCAAACCAAAGCACATAACTGGTGTGCGCAATCGAGCAACTTACATTGATGGAATTCATCCTTTAAGTAGATTGGTCGGTCTTAGTCTTGTACCGAAAACCACAAGCACAAAACCCGACAGAGCCTGATACCCAAAATTAAAACCCTCGATCCTTAGTTTTTGTTCTTGTGTAAATCTCAGTCTTCGATCTAAGTTACCCTCATTGCACAACTCTAATTGTGACTACATGCTAGCTTTTAGAGTTAAACATGTTTAACATGGTGAACTCAAGATCTTCATAACTAACCTTATTGATGACCATATCTTTGTCGAGGATCCATCCCCACCCTCGCTTTTGGTCACATGATGTTAATTTATCCATGACGAAAGCAAAGCTTACTAATAATATGATAATCCAGGCACAAGTTTGTTATTTTTATACATGTTTTTATGTGTTTTCTTGGTAGGTGGTGGTATAGTCTAATCATTAAACTTAATATCATCTCTAAAAATAGCGGTATTAAAGGCTAAAAACATGTGTATGCCGCACCTGTCTAAACACCTTTATGTTGCCCACTCACATAACTTTCTCTCTCTCTTTGCAAACTTTTTTTTGCTCTCTCTTCATTCCACTCACATTCATCCATATTTTTTGCTCTTGACCAAGAACTTCCCAACCTGTCTCTTCTTTATTTCACACTCGCTCTTTCTACTAAAAAATTTAAAGACTCTAATTATAAGTGTGTAAGGATTCCTATAAGTCTGATGCAGCGAAAACATCCAAAGTCTCTCTGCATGCATGTACTGAAGAACAGAAGTAGAAATGCTTCGGAAGTACACCTTGCACTAGAAAATATTCTAAGTGTAAAGTCTTCGGAAGCCAAAACCAACATCTTCTGCAGCCAAAAGTGAAGTCTTCCGAAGTTAAAGAGAGAAGACAGATTTCTTCTGAAAACTTTTATGTACATGCTTTTATCTGATATACTTTATCATAAAGCTGGACCACATTTCCGCTGTAACTCTGTTCAGTCACCAACTTACATGAGTTGGTGAAAAGGTCCATGCTTTTGGTAACTGTACATTGAGGTCTTGAGTTTGAGCTTTCTACTTTATGTACTTTTATCCTTTTTGTAATATATTAGGATGTGAGCTATGTCATGTCATAGTCACTAGTCAAAAGACAATCTGTCTTTGACTCTACATTTGATTTTGTAGTTGTCTAGTCTTATGTATCCAGCTGGCCTTCAAAGTATGGCCGGCTGTAGGATGTTGTATAAAGTATCTTAAGTACTTGTAACTTTTAATCTATGCTTTGTAACATTTGTAAAAGAACTTGAGAAGCAATATACAACATTCTTGAAAACCAAATACTTGTGTTGTTAGCTATCTTGTTTTGTTTCACATTTTACTTGTGTTCTTAACATCTTTCACATAAGTAACCAGTTCCCTATTTGATCTGTTAAGTGTTCTAAGGAACTCTCCAAATTGTGTAGTTGTGTTGTAAGTGCATACCATTCACCGGTCCTGCAAAGTGCTCTATTATGAGCCTCCAAAGCCAACACATTTATGGTAGTTGTCCGGATTGACTTTCGGGTTGGTTTAGACAAACAAGAACTTTTTCTTAGATCAGTAACTAACGAATGCGGAATCTAAGTTAGTTACTTACTATCACAACACATATACTTTGAGCAAAGATAAATAAACAATGAGTTCTTTTAAAGTATTCACTTGATTAATTTATTTTGTACAAAGATTACAATTCGGCACATACAATCAAATGGCTTAAAAAGCTTGTCTCTCATGTACAAGTGTGAGAACTTTTATACTAAACAATGAGGATATGTTCAGGTGCTACAATAGAATAGGTAATCTGTGTATCGGGGTTGATAGCTTAAGTAATATGTTGTCTCCTAAAGGTGAAACACAGCAGGCGTCGACACATACACACTTGTTCTCAGCAGCAGCCAACCAGCAGATCATGGATTTAGCTGTTGATCGGTAGTTGAACTGCATGCGATGATAAGCAATCTTTCAGCACATGTAATTCAGTAGTTGCCTGGCTTATGTTGATCAGTAGTCATTCAGCATATGCATTTCGGCAGTTGATTCAGCACTTGGCCTGATTCGTCAGTTGAAAGCCAATACTGAAATCTAGAGTTTTCGGTAGTCTTATCATTCATGATTCAACATGACTGATTAAGACCTAATGATAAGAGGTGAGTCCCACAAGAAAAAGACTAGGTTCTTGCCTTGCTTATGACAAACTTTACCAAAAAAATTTCAAGATGTTAATGTTCAATAGAAAAAATGTGACAATTGTCCTCATCTTCTCTTTGGTCCTTTCACAAAGTTTTTCTCTTCTCTAAAATCAATCTTCTCCCTCTTATTCCCTCCTTACCCTTACATACCCAAAACGTACGTTCTTTCTCATGAACTCCATTATCCTCTCTCCCCTAAATCATTATTTTTCTTTCCTTGAAAACACGTAAAACCATGTTATTTGAGACGGGTAATACGGTATAATATTTTGGATATCTTCAAACAAGCATGACCTAGAAAAATAGATTTAACACAATATGACGAGAAATACTATACTAGTGAGATAAAACACTCACTTTACATACTACATATTTTTGTTCTTATTAATCAAACTAGTGGTGTCCATCAACGCATTGCGCGTGTGATGGACATTCAAACCTGCGTCTCAACAACTTCTGTTCGAACCCACGTCTCAACAACCGCTCCATTATGAAAACTACTATAATTGGGCCTAGAACTGGCATTCGAATACGACTGCTAACCATAGAATATAACATTTTAAAGGCTTAGAAATGTCGGTCATTTGTGGCTGCAAACAACCGCTTGCCACGACAAAAGAACAAACACGACAAATTCTTATTTTTTTCATTATCGCCGACATGTAATGCAAGCCTACTAGAATATAACCGTGCCAAAACGCGTCAACCCCCATAATCATTACCATCAAAAGGTCGACACATACACTGTCATTGATTCTGGCATCAAGGTACGATTTCGAACAAGAATAGAACAACAAGAGGCGGCAATGACTTTGACCAACCACCTGTCACTCCATCGCCAACCATCAGACCTGCCGGAGATGGTGCTAAACAGACGTGCACGACGGGCCACCATCCATAGACCTGTTGGAACACAACGACCCACCATCCATATACCTGTTGGAAAACGACAGGCCACCATCCACTGACCCGCTAGAGCACTGCCAGCGCGAGAATACAACCACTTGCCAAAACCCCAAAACATCTCCTCCTCGATCCCCATGTAGGGCAAGTCGGCGATCGAGTCACCGAAAGCACCCAACGACCAGCAAGAATGTCAGGTCATCAAGGTTCCCCGACAATATTACTCAAAACCTTAGAATAGATGTTATTATTCATACATCCAGTTCGTCTGAGTACTATTTATAAAAGTGGGTGGTAACTATACTATAAACATATCAATGATTTTTAACCAAAACGGTTGAAATAATATACCTAAGATAATTAAAAAATATAAAAGATTTGAGTTCGAGAAAAAAATTGTTTAAAGCTAAGCAAAGAGTTTTTTTTACTTATAAACTATCATAAAAAATAAAAAAAAATTAGTAAATAAATAAAGTATACTATGAACATGTGACGCACACATACTTTTACTCTTAACAGCCTTACAAGTCGCATTCTTTTCTTGTTCACCAATCTACCTTCCTCCAAACCGTCAATTCTTCAAACCCCTGATTCCTCCTCCATCGAATCCTCCGCAATCCACCAGCAATGGCGTTGGAATGGGTGGTGTTAGGGTACGCCGCCGCAGCAGAGGCCGTGATGATCCTCCTCCTCACCCTCCCCGGCCTCCACTCCCTCCGCAAAGGCCTCATCTCCGTCACCACCAGCCTCCTCAAGCCCTTCCTCTCCGTCGTCCCCTTCTGCCTCTTCCTCCTCATGGACATCTACTGGAAGTACGAGACCAGACCTTCATGCGCCTCCACCGACTGCTCCCCCTCCGAACACCTCCGCCACCAGAAGTCCATCATCAAGAGCCAGCGCAACGCCTTACTCATCGCTGCTGCACTCGTCTTTTACTGGATTTTGTATTCTGTTACGAAGCTTGTTGTGCGTGTTGAGCAGCTCAATCAGCGGATCGAGAAGCTGAAGAATAAGGAGTGAGTTGTTTCGATCTCGGTGATTCGCTTTGCTTGATTAGGTTTTGGTGATTTGAGTACCTATTATTGTTGTTGTTGTTGTTTGAATTTGAGGCTTTGTGAACTCTGTTGGTACTGTTTGAAGGCTGTTGCCTATGAGTATGTGACTGTATTTGAACAATTTATGAATCGATTTGGATGCCTATTAACGATTTGTTTGTGATCTCATTGTTGAGTGCAGACTGTATAGATGTCTGATTGTTGAAACTCTCGAACTCCTTTTTGTTCTTGATAGTCGATTTGTAGAGAATGTATGTTTAGATTCAAGTTTCGTAACTGATTCTGATATTTTGTTTTCTGCTAGGGATTGATGATGAAGTTAGTTCATTAGGATTTAGGAGTAGTTTAGATGGTGTCTCGTACTAATCAAGCAATATGCAAGAACTTAGAGAATGATGCAGAGCTAAGATTAAGTGGACTATTACGGTCTATTCATGTTTTCATGCTTAATTGCCTAAGCAGGTTTGGACTCGACTATTAGATGTAGTTTTTATTATTTTGGGTTATTGGTACGGTTGTAAAAATCCGATTCGTAGGTCAGCTCATTCGTTGAAGGTGAAGGATGCTTTGTGGGCGCCTAAAATGGCATGCTCGAACTCGACCAGATCAGTTCCTCAACTTGGTACAGGTTCTGATGTTGGAGGAACGAAACAGCATGAAGGTGTGAGAGTGTCTCAGTCAGTGGACCAAGAGGTACTAGACACAATTGAAGTCGGTCAAGCCTTGGGGTTCGACCTAAAAGGATATGAGGATCAGGTTAGAAGTTTAATTGTTGGTGAGGGTGACAAAAATCTGTAGAAAGTGAATTTTTTAACTCTGCACGATTATGTCACTATATTTGAACTATTTATGAATGAGTTTCTTTGCACAATCAAAGACTTGTTTCTGAACTCATTGTTGAATGCAAAGATTTGGGATTTTCAACAGAAATGCTATCGTTACCCACTCATGGAAACCCGTGTACAGTTGGTATGATGATTGAAACTACTTCATTCTTGTTAGTCTAACTATGGAGATCTTCGGATATTGATTTAAACTACATTTTCTTACTAATTCAGACATTTTGTTTTCTGCTAGAGCTTGATGAACTTAGGGTCTAGGAGTACCTATCTCATAAATTAATCTAGCAATGCACAAGAACTTACATGAAGTTGAAGAGCTAGATTGAGTGGAATATTGCAGCCTAGTCATGTTTTGGTGCTCAAATGCATAAGCAATGCTTAAAATATTAAACGCGTGTTTAGTTATTATTTAGGATTATCGGAACAGTTGTAAGTTGATACTTTGGTATGGCATCAGAAGGTCCAAATGACAAGTGCGTTTTGGTTTCTGTCGCAAGTTTTTTCAGATTAAGGAAAGTGTTCTCTGCTTTCTACAGATCGTTTATTTAGATTAAGACCAGGAATTCATCATCTAAACCTCAAGTTTTTGAATTTTGGCTATAAACTCCGCATGATTGTTTGAGATTGGATTCAAAATGATTCGGCTGCAATTGATGCAAGCTGAGGTGACTTCAATTTAGGGCAAAGTCGTATATGTATTAGGCTGAGTTAGTTTTGTGAGTTGGGAAATTAAGCTGTATTATTTTCTTTTGTCATAAATAGGTTAAACTGGTTAACCCTATTAATCCTCACTTACGTCCTTAGTGTCTGGAATATTGCACTTCAATTTGGTGTCATAGAAACCAATCTTTTTATCATTTAGGTAGCGTTTGGTATGCAGGAATGAGGGGCGGAATGAAATGAATCATTGAGGGTGAATGAATAAAGACATGTTTAGTTGGTGAAGGTAATAGAATGAACCATTACATAGTTCATTTCATTCCCTCAAATTCATTCCATCCACTCCCCTTTTTTTTTCATTCCATCCATTCTTCTATCATTAGTCATCACACCACTCACCCACCACAACAACCACCACCGCCCTGGGAAAACCACCGTCGGAGCCCGCCCGCCGCTGGAAACCACCGAAGGCCACCGCCGCCACCGGGAACCACCGCCGGCCACTTCTGTCGCCGGAAACCATGGCCACCGGAAACTACCACCGGAATTAGTTTTTGCAATGCTTTGCTGATCTCACCCAGCCACTTAGAACTAGAGGGGGAATCCTAGTTTTGCTGGGTGTGGTGCAGCTCAAGTTTTTGTTTCTTTTGTTACATTCCTACTTCGAATTCTATACCTTACTCTTTTGGAATTCTAAGGAATTGAGACTCTAATTCTATACCTTACTCTTTTGAGTTATTTATTTATTTTTTTTACTTTGGAATTCAAGGAATTGAGGTTCGAATTCTATACCTTACTCTTGTGGTTCATAAAATTTATTGGTGTTGGCATTTGAGATAACGTGTTTAGATGATGAATAAAAAGAACTGGAAATGAAATGAATTTTGTCAATTTTCTTGAGCAAAGGAATCTAACATTCCTTTCAAATCGTGAAGGAATGGATTCAATTGAAGGAACTAGAATATCTCACCATTAACATACATTAACATTGCCAACGTGTCCTCATCGCCTCAATGCCACAATCACATTCTTGTTTTATTTGCAAGTTTCATTTCAATTACAATTATAGTTCCTTCAAATGTCAATTTTAATAAATTATAAATTTTTATGAAAGATTCAATGAATAGAACATCTCCTTGGTATCTTTTTTATTTACATTCTTAAAGTGTTTATAAACTTGTTTCATTCTATCTTCTAGTTGATTTGAAGAAACTTTTTATTTGAATAAGTTATATAATAATATCAAAACGATGAGCCTAATAACCTCCTAGAGAGACTAGAGGCCGTTGATAGTACAAATATCTCATCTTAGTACATTGAAATTACACTGCTTCTCCCATGTTTTTTGGGTTTTGGGGTTTGGATCAAGCGTGGCGGATCAATGCTCTGATACCATGAAGATTTTGGTTAGAAAGACTTTTTGGTTTATTTCTAAATGAATGATACAGACGAGCAAGAAAGCTTAAATAGGCAAAAAGAATTAACAAGAAAAGGAAACTAAATAATTATATGGCAAAACAAAATTACAGAATATTGTGATTGAGAGCAAAATAAGAAGAGGTAATATTGTGTAGAGAATAATGCATCTCAATATGATTTGAAGAACTAACTCGCAATTTGATATTGAGATTCAAGAGTTTTGATTCTTCGTATGTTAGTCATTACATAGTGTAAATCGTTCAATTTTGAGTTTGGATTATAGAATCTACCACCAAAATGTTTTCACTGACCTTAAGAGCAAGAAAAAAAGTACAAATATTAAGTCTATGACTATGGTTAACTAGGGCTGAATTAGTACATAACTTGTATATCAATTTTTGGGAACTTTTAAAAAACATTTTTAATGCGTCTCGTGAGGTGAGTTATTTTTCTTTTCTTTTTGGCGCCGTGAGGTTTCATGCCTAAGTGTATTCACACTCATGAGCAGGGTTAGCCGTTGGAGAATTCGACTATTGAGGAAAGAATTTGATTGTTCAAATGTTAGTTTAAATATCATACAAAACCATATTTTTATACACAAACCAAACAAACTTCTACACAAAAAAAACACATTTTTCTCATGCAATGAGTCCAAACATTTCTCCAGTTGGAGTCAACCGCAAAATAATTCTTTCAATTCGGGCCTACTCCCATATCAACCATATTTTTATCTAAACTTCACCCAACTGCCGCAAAAATAAAATATGTCATTTGGGTTGGAAACACAACCCAACCGTGATGTTCTAGAAACATAATAGTTCTGTCAAGAAGCAAAAACAAAAAAGAAAAAAAAATCCTAGGTTGTACAATTACCCTATATATTTAAAAAGAAACAGAATGAAAAGTAGTGAGGGTAGTTTTGGTATTTCACAGATGTGATCCGTTTACTTTTGGCTATCCACGTGTCCCTTCATTTTCCTTTCAGCTCTTGCTTGGCACTAAATCATCTTTCTCTCTCCAAGAAATTGATTCATCACTGATGATCATCAGTGAACATGTGTTGAAGATGAAATCAACCTTTTGTTGCATGTGGGTTTTTTTGGGTTTGTTGCCGGTGGTTGGCGGTGGCAAAGGCGACGGTGGCGGTAGTGGTTTCATCATCTGTTCTTCTTTGTGTCGGTGGTGGTGAGATATGACCGCTCGGCCTCCCTCTCCGGTCGAGGTGGAGGAGGCGGCGGTTTCGCCGTCATGTTCGGTGGTGGTGGGCTCTACTGTCGCTCCACCTCCCCTCTCTGGTCGAGGTGGTGGTGGGCTCCGACGTTTGGGCTGCGACGACGGTTTTCCCGCCATGTTCGGTTCTGCCGGTGGTCGGACGGTGGTGGTGGGCTCCGCTGTCGCTCCACCGTCGCTCTGCCTCCCCTCTCTGGTCGAGGTGGTGGTGGGCTCCGCCGTTTGGTCTGCCGGCGATTTGCCTTGGAATTGATGATGGTGTCGTCTGTGGTGGTTGTTGCAGGACCGGTGAAGGGTATGCACTTACAACACAACAACACAATGAGGAGAGTTGCTTAGAACACTTAACAGATCAAATAGGGAACTGGTTAACTTGTTAATGAAAGATGCTAAGAACACAAGTAAATATGAGACAGAACAAGATGGCAAACAACACAAGTAATTGGTTTTCAAGAATGCTATATATTGCTTCTCAAGTTCTATTACAAGTGTTACAAAGCATACGATAGAAAGTTACAAGTACTTGAGATACTTTATACTACATCCTGCAGCCGGCCATACTTTGAAGGCCAGCTGGATACAATTGACTAGACAACTACAAAATTAAATGCAGAGTCAAAAGGCAGATTTGCCTTTTGACTAGTGACTATGACATGTCATAGCTCACATCCTAATATATTACAAAAAGGATAAAGGTACATAAAGTAGAAAGCATGGACTCAAGACCTCAATGTACAGTTACCAAAAGCATGGACGTTTTCACCAACTCATGTAAGTTGGTGACTTTACAGAGTTGCAGCGGAAAGGTGGTCCAGCTTTATGGTAAAGTACATCAGATAAAGGCATATCTCTGAAAGTCTTCGGAAGATGTGTAACTAGAAGGTCTTCTTAGCTCAAATCTTGGATCAGGATCACCTGTAGGTAGTATATCTGTAGATCCTGAAACATTCTCACAAGATTTGTTAAAACAGTTGGTAACTAAATCAAGATCAAATAGCCAATCCGGACCAGAACCTTTCACACTGGGAGTGCTCATTGAAAGTCACATTGGCTGACTCCTCAACTACTCTAGTTCTGAGATTGTATACTCTATAAGCTTTAGCTTGAGAAGAGTATCCAATAAAGTGTCCATCATCTGATTTCTCAGCAAACTTGGCAATTTGATCTTTGGTATTCAAGATGGTGCAAGGACATCCAAATGACCTGAGAAAACCAATGAAAGGTTTTCTCTTGTGCCAAAGTTCATAAGGAGTCTTACCATGTGTCTTAACCACTAAAACTTTGTTTTGCACATAGAAAGCAGTGTTCACTACCTCTGCCTAGAAGGTGATAGGTAGTTTAGAGTCAGACAACATTGTTCTTGCAGCTTCAATTAGTGTCATGTTTCTCCTCTCAGCAACACCATTTTGCTGAGGAGTCATGGGAGGACTATATTGTCTTGTAATACCCTTTTCATAACAAAATGTATCAAGGATTTGATTCTTGAATTCAGTTCATTGATCACATCTTATGGTTTTGACTTGTGATCATATTGATTCTCAATCTTTAAGATGAAATTCTTTAGAATCTCAGGGGTCTCATTCTTAGTTCTAAGAAAGAAGACCAAAGTGAATCTTGTAAAATCATCTGTGATCACCAAACAATAAGAGGTCCTTCCTAGACTCATTATACTGGTGGGTCCAAAGAGATCTATATGTAATAATAAGTTTAGGGGATTAATGATGGAATTTCTTTCCTTTGGCTTGTGAGATACCTTGTGTTGCTTCCCCTTCAGGCATGCAAAATAATGGTCATCACTTGTAAACTCTTTCTTTGGTATTTCAGTTACCAAATCATTCTTAATTAATTTATTCATGTTTTTAAAGTTTACATGGCACATTCTTTTATGCCAGAGGAAAGATTCATCATTATTTGCTTTAGACAGAAAGCATGAAACTTCTCCTGAGGGAGATGTTTTTGCAAGTCCATCTTGTACATGTTCTCTTTCCTCAGGGCTCTGATCAAGATGTGCTCATGAGGAATGACCACCCCGAGCCTGAGAACAATGCAGTCATGCTCAGTACTCTGATCGTAAAATTGGGATACACTCAGAAGATTGTACCCAAGCTCCTTGACAAAGTTTACCTTCTCAATGCTGAGCTTACCATTTGTGACCTTGTCCCTTTCTGTAATGTAACCTCCTGCATCTCCTCCAAAAGCAATTGGTCCTCCATCAATTCTTTCAAACTTTTGGAGTAGTGACCTATTGCCTGTCATATGTCTGGAACAACCACTATCAATGATCCATACATTTCTGTTTGTCTTGAGCTGTTCCTGCACAAAGAGATGATTAGTTACATTTGAAAACCCAATCCTCATTGGTCTTGGGCTCATCAAAAGAAGTTGAAGACAATGCAACAGTAATTGATCCTATAGTAATGCTAGAAGGATCATTTGCTGATGTTGATGAAGAACATTCAGCCACTTGGTCTTTCTTTGACTTCCACACCACCTTTGGAAGCTTAGACTTGACCTTCAATACTTCGGAAGTTTTGATAACTTCGGAAGTTTTGATGACTGGACCTTTGGAAGATCTTGCTTTCACTGCAGCAGGCTTTAGTGCTACGAAAGTATTCCTTTCTTCCGAGACCAAATTTTCTTCCGAAGGCTAGTTTCCACTTGTCTTCTTCTTCATTTTGGAGCTTTCGAAGGAAATAGATTTTCCTTCCGAAGCTTGCTTCTTCTTTTCCAAACTCTTAGAAGTTTCTTTCTTGGTCATGTGGAGAGTACTCTTTGGATTGTAAACACAATCCTTAGCAAGATTAGAAGTACTCCCACACATAACACAGTCCATTTTCTTCCTTCTAGGAGTTTTCCTTTGTGAACAAGGCTGAACTTAATCACTTTCCTTCTCCATCTTCATCTTTGCAGATGTTGTGGCAGTTCTTGTGGGGATACCTTTGAAGCTGGATGGTTCAGGTTGTACATCAGTGATGCACAACTGATAAGCCTTCTTCTTGATGATGGGATGATTTAGACATGAACCAGAACTCTTGTTGATGGAGTTCAAGTTGGTGTCTTCAGCCTTTACCACTTCAAATCCTACAGAGCTGAAGACTTGTTTCTGTGCAGAATTGAAGGTGGCTTTGATCTCTTGAGCCTTTTTGGACTTTCTTTTGGCCTTCCTGATCAAGTTCTTTCTTCTTGACTTGGTCACCCCAACAGCTTTGCTCTCCTCAGAGGGATGGTGACCCTTCTTAGAATTCTCTTCTTCACTAGTCTCAGAGCCATTCTCCACCAGCTCCTCTTCATCCTCTCAGTTACAGGATCTATGAGGGAAGCTCATCTTCACAAGTTCCACACCTAGGAGATCTTACAGACAAGATTTTGTATGGAGGAGCTATCTCACAAGATCCTAGTCCCTGCTTATTTTGATAACAAACTTTTGCATGCAAGGATGATGATATTATGTTCTTGAAGGTCTCTTCTTCAAGAACACATTTTTCTACCTTGGCTTTGCTGATCACAAGCTCAGCCTGACATTCAGTTAATTTAGTAATGAGGTCTTTGATCTGAGTCTTGTAGTTTGTATGCTCATGTTTAAGAGTTGAAATGGTTTTCTCTAAGTCCTCTATCTTTAGTTTAAAATCATTTTCAGCTCTTTTAAAATCAGTTTTTAAGATATTTAAGGACTCAAGATCAGATCTCATTTCTAAATTATAGGACATGTATCTATTGACTTTAGCAATGCATTCAGGAGTACAAAGATGTTCCAATACCTTGGCGTCATCGTGGTATGCCATGAGTGCTTGGTTTGGAGATGAATCTTCTACCTGAAAGCTCCAGTCAAAGCCTCATTCTTCAACAGCAACTGCAGCTTGATGCTTTGGCTTCTCATTTTAGGGGGCTTTATCAGTGTAGTTTGGTCTGGTTTGTGCTTGGCCACCATTTGTCCTTGGTTCCTTACACTCTCTTGCAAAGTGTCCCATCTGGTTACAGTTGTAACACTTTACTTTGCTTTTATCAGCCTAAACTTTCCACTGGCTGCATTGCTTGGAAACTTTCTCCCTGTCCTCTTGTAGAACTTCTTGGCTCTATGAGTGAGAAGAGCCATTTGCTGGACTATCTCCATATACTCCAGATCATCTGGATGGATACTGTCCAAATCTTCAAGGGTGAAGAGAAAGTTGCCTGAGGTTTCATCAATAGAGACAAAGGCATGAGAAGAACTTGTCTCTTGGAAAGGACTTCCTTGAGTGTAGCTTTTCCTTGGAGTCTCTAGGAAGGTGATGAAATGCCTCTTTTGTGAGTTGTCAGGGAAGCATATAAGATGATGCTGTGGTTCAATGCTTTCCCTTTCAACCACATGGAGGGCTGAACTCAGTTGATTGCTGGAGTTACCAGATGAGTTTTGCATGTTCATCTCCATCCGGTAGCCACTAAGAATACCATACAACTATGTAAGAGTAAAAGTCTTAAGGTTCTCAGTCCTCTTGATAACAACATAGTAATGTGTCCATTGTCTAGGAAGAGAGGACATAAACTTCCTTACAATGTCCCTGTTCTCAAGAGTTACTCCAACATCCATTAGAGTATCCATAATCTCAACATACCTGAAGTATTGTTAAGTCATGGTTTCACCTACCTTAAAGGTGAAGTTTTCAAACTGCTATTTCAGGAGATCCTTCTTGTTCTCCTTTGCTTCAGTAGACCTATCATACATCAGCTTCAGTGCTTCCCATAGTTGCTTGACAGTTTTGGACTTCTTAAAGCCTCTGTAGATGGAGTTCGGAAGAGCAATTTGAAAGGCTGTCATGGTTTTCTGATCAATCTCTATTCTTTTCCTGTCTGCTTCAGAATAATGAGCCACAACCTTAGGAATCATACCACCACCAGTAGCAGAAGTGGTGCTTAGTATGTAAGGCCCTTCAACAACAGAGTCCCACATGTGACATCTCGTAATTTTGTTAAATTCTAAAAGGGCCTTTTATGTCAAATTTGAAATTTTGAGGACTTGTTACACTTAATAATAAATTTGGTGATTAACAAATTAATATAATAATAATAACATTATAAGTGTTATAATGTTGTTTATTATTATAAAATTTAAGGTGTTAATAATCTTAAATAAAATAATAACTATTATCATTATTATAATAATGACACTAATAATAATAATAATAGTAATCATAATAACAATAATGTTAATAATTGTGATTATAATAATAAAATTATAGCAATAATAATAGCAAAGAATAATAACAATAATAATGATATTGTTATTAGTAATTATAATGTGTTAAGCTTGGATTCAAAAGTCAAGGGTGCCTAGTTATTAATTTTGAAACTTTAAATAGTTAAGTTTGGGCATAAAATAATAAAGGTATAGAGTTTATTAATCATTTACGATAAATAACTAGATGGAAAGTTTTATTTAAAAATTTATTAAGTTATAAAATGAATTCAAATAAACTTATACAACTCATTAAGTAATTATGGATTTTAACTATTAAGTAAAACTAAATAATCAAGTCATAAGGTTTAAAAGCTTATAAAAGTTTTAAAGATTAATAACTAATTAATTTGTTTTATTATTCAAATTAGTTTTATAAGTCTAGGGTTCATTTTGTAATTTCTAAAATTTAATCTAAAAACTTTTACATAAAATAACAAAATAGAAAACTTCAGGGGCCAAAAGTGAAAAGGTTTCTAAAACCTTTGAATCCCACCCGTCGACCCCCGTCTTTCCGGTCGCCGGCCGACAATGTCCGGCGCGGCGCCGGCGAGGCCAAAGTCGGCCGTTTTTCCCTCCAATTTCAAGCCTAAATGATGCAATCACTTCGGGGAAACGATTTAAACTTGAATACATACTATAATTGGGTGTTAAACACTGTTGTAATGACATTCGAACAAGAAACCGAAACCGCAATCGGAATCCATACGTTCAGCTTTCAAATCATGTTAAAAATCAAATTAATTGGACGGGTACGTACGTTTAATCACTTAGAATTCAATGATACAATTAATTTAATTCAAGACAATAGTTAATCAGTCGAATTGATGTTCTAACGTTCGCAAGACGACTTGAACTCGACGGTTGTATAATCGAATGAATGGAACCTATATAACAGGGGGAAAAGGTCCCTTTTGATTCTTTTAACCTCTCTGTAACATCAATTGCACCAATCACACACTCTGCCATCGATTTCTAACCTTTGTTCTTCGCGAGTTGACCGAGTCAAGAAAACCGAGCGTAATCACTTCGATTTGATGTATTCGAGTAAGTTTCATACATCATTCCACTCGTTTTCATTGAGGGATTAAAAGCCCTAACATCAATTTGGCTATCTTACAAGAATTGATCTTCAATTTTGGATTCGTTTGAACTAGGGTTCATGTGGAAATTTGGGGTTGTTTTAACTTTGGTATTAAAGAATTAAAAACCCACCCTAAATGCGGCTGAGGCCTTTAGTCTATTGGTTCTATGTTCACCTTCTTAGTTAGATGGTCACGGGTTCGAACCCAGTGACCTCCAACATTTTTTTCATTTCTATTTTACTTGTTTTTTCAACTTTTAAAAATATATATATATATATACATAAATTTCTAAAAATTGTAAGAATATTCATTTTATAAATTTCGTATATTCTAAACTGTTTAAATATTTTTCTGCAATTTATTATTAAAAATGTTCTTACATTTTATTTAAAATTCTAAAGTGAATGTTTTAGTTAATATATATATTCTATGAAATTTAGACTAAAAAAATATTAGTTTATTATTTCAACTATTGTTTACTTAAGTTATGATTTAAATCGTGCTCATTTTATTTAAATATAAAACTTTATTAAAACTATATAAATATTATACAACTACTATAAATGTTATTCTTATAGTATATTTATATAAAATATAAGTACGTTGTTCTCACGAATATATAATTGTTTTCTCAATTGTTAAATATAATTTATAAAATCCCCAAACATCACATTGAACCTAGTTCATGTTTTATTGTTAATCTTATTACTAAACCTAATCTTGGAATCTATACGTTTAAACAACTTGTAAAAGAAATCATTTGGAACCTCGTTTAAATTATTATCATCATCATTATGAATATAATTACTCATCAAAACCCTAAGACTGTTGAAACCCTAATTCTTATTTAAACATTAATCAATATATTAACCTTAATCTTCATCTTGTAAATTATATATTTAGGTGCTTGTAATGGACACTTGGGATTTATCTTGTAATCTTTTATATCATCTTGAAATGCTTATTTCCATGTGAGTTTTCCTTGTCCCCTTTTTATAATTTCACACTTATTTGGGGTGAAACATGATGCTTATATTACCTACACGTTTAAACATTTGAGACTTGTAATGCACATGCAATTCTACTTATTATTTGGTCATGGTTATTTGTGTATTGTAAGAGTTTATATGAGATACATAGTTTGTTTACAATCATTAACTATTGCTAGTCTGGCGACGTCATAGATCTTTGGGCCTGACAAGCCTATTTGGTGCTAAAGTCGAGGTATTGCCGACTCCTAGGGGCCGTACGCTTGTGCACTAGGGAACCAAATACACTTAGCCAATCTTTTATACTTGTAATCAAGTCGAGGTTTGGTTGTAACGATATGTGTTCTATAACCTTACTAGCTTATAATCCATGACATGAATTGCTACTTGTAATCTTATTATGTATGAAAACTTGGAAACTCACCAACTATTTTTAGTTGACTCTTTATTTTCATCATGTTTCAGGAAATCCCCAAGTTTTGAAGTGAACTTATGTTGCTGGCATATTCTAGGACTTGGACCTAGTTAATAAACAAAACGATTATGTTTGTTATTTCATGTTGAAACTTATTTCATTATTGAGACTTATGCTTGTAATGTAATTTTGAAACTTATGAATAATATATTTGCAATTTAATTATAGCGTTATGTGGCTGCGAACAATCTTAACCCTCACATCTCGACGTTTCCCCCGTCTAGGTTGGGGTGTGACACCACATCCTGGAGTCTTGAGACTTGATGAAGCCTTCCATTCTTTGACATGAAGTATCAGTGAGGGATCTTAAGATGGTGAGATCTTATATCAAGAGCCTAAAATGCTCTAATACCAAATGCATGACCGGTGAAGGGTATCACTTACAACACAACAACACAATGAGGAGAGTTGCTTAGAACACTTAACAGATCAAATAGAGAACTGGTTAACTTGTTAATGAAATATGCTAAGAACACAAGTAAATATGAGATAGAACAAGATGGAAAACAACACAAGTAATTGGTTTTCAAGAATGTTGTATATTGCTTCTCAAGTTTTATTACAAGTGTTACAAAGCATACGATAGAAAGTTACAAGTACTTGAGATACTTTATACTACATCCTACAGCCGACCATACTTTGAAGACCAGCTGGATACAATTGACTAGACAACTACAAAATCAAATGTAGAGTCAAAAGGCAGATTTGCCTTTTGACTAGTGACTATGACATGCCATAGCTCACATCCTAATATATTACAAAAAGGATAAAAGTACATAAAGTAGAAAGCATGGACTCAAGACCTCAATGTATAATTACCAAAAGCATAGACCTTTTCACCAACTCATGTAAGTTAGTGACTTTACAGAGTTGCAGCGGAAATGTGGTCCAGCTTTATGGTAAAGTACATCAGATAAAGGGATATCTCTAAAAGTCTTCGGAAGAAATCTGTCTTCACTCTTTGGCTTCGGAAGACTTTGTCTTTAAAGCTTCGAAAGACTTCACTTTTGGCTTCAGAAGATGTTGGTCTTGGCTTCAGAAGATTTTACACTTAGAATATTTCTAGTGCATGGTGTAAAACTTTCGAAGCATTTCTACTTCTGTTCTTCAGTGCATGCATGCAGAGAGACTTTGGATGTTTTGGCTGCATCAGACTTATAGGAATCCTTACAGTTGTTTTACCGCGTTTGTGACGGTGGTGATGATGGCGGGGTCGATTGCCGGTCCGCGATGGGCCTCTTGGTTTGAGCGGTGGCGGCAATGGTGGTGCATCCATTATTGTTGCACTGTCAACGCCTGTGGTGCGTCCACCGTTGTCCATTTGTCGTACCCGATTGATGTTGTGGCCATGCCGCTGTCCCATCCCATTTGTCTGGTTATTGGTTGGTAGATTTGTGGTTCTCCATCGTGGGTTACCACTCACGATGGTTTTGTGGTGCTTCTTGTATAGCCAACCTATGCATGTCTTTGGGTATCCGTAAATCATCGATGAAATGTGTCGATGATGATGAGGACTATCTCATCTGGGACTTGGCTTTGGCTCAATGTTCATCATTGGTTTCTTTGTTCTCTTTTTGGTTTGTTACAAACGTGAGGGCTATGATGAAATTTAAAAGTGGTATCGGTTTTTTAGGCGTGACTACCAATTATTGTTAGCAGCTGCAACTGAACACTGATTCTGAGCCCTAAGTTATATAGTTTTAAAATTGTTTCAGACCGGCTATCATGCGCGCAACGCGCGCTGTTGATAAACACTAGTTAGATTTACGTTACATTGGAAACTTTTATTCATCGATGTTATGTGGAGTTGCTTGCTATATAGATCTAAAATTTTAAAAACATAATAATAAATAAAGGTGATTGGTTTAGTAGAAAAGTAAGACCCTAATGTCGTGTGGGGGCCTAAAGCAATGACTGTATCTTCTAACTCATTGGAGTTGGTTCAGCTCGCCCCTTCTGACTTGTTTGGCAATAAAGAGAGTGGATGCTACTTGGTGCACTTTTCTCTTCCAGAATACACCTCTCGTTCTTCTTGTTTCTCTGTCTCTCATCTTCTTTTTTCCTTCTTCATCTTCATTGATCAACACGTAGATGCTGCAACGGTTTTATTTTTGTTGTACCTAGTAAAGGTGTGTTCCCGTTATTACCGTCTTGCGACCTCAAATATGCCGAGTTCCATCACACTTCCACTCCCCAACCTTAAAGTCATTCAAACCTAGACGGACGAAAGTTTTGTTGATAAGAATTTGTTGAGTTATATCAGTTGAGCTCGGAAATCATTGACACTGTCCGAAAGTAAAATATATAGCAATGATATACATGAAAATAACCAAATTAGTAGAACAATTAAAATTAAAATTATTATAACATCATCCGACCAATGTATTTATATGGTAAAAAAAACTTATGATTTGAACTTTAGACACAAACAAAAGGGAACATTACATATTTTCCCCCATAAACTTCATCAATTACATGTATACCCAACTTAAAATTTTAATTACATATATCACCTTGTAAAACTTAGTTAATTACATATATACCCAAATTAAAAGTTTAATTATATATACCCCTTCTAAAACTTAGTTAATTACATATATACCTAAACTAAAAGTTTATTACATATATCCGCTTTATTAAACATAAATATTACATAATTATCCATTTGATTATTTTTATTAATTAAGAATAAGTTATATAATTAGTATTGTACTCTTATTTTTAATAAACTATAAAATTATGTTTTTCCTTTTTACTAGTTTTTCGAGTTTTTATTATTTATTAATATTTCTCTACTAACGTTTTCTATGTTATTTTTGCTTCTTCTTTTAACCTTTTAATGCTAACTTTTTCTGGTTCTTGTACGAGTCACTTCTAGTCTCGTTATGCAACATGATCCGAACACATAATTTTATGTTACATAATGAGACTGGAAATATATAAAAAATTAGCATAAAAAGGTAAAAGAAAACATAATGAACATAATAACTTTAGGATATAAATATTAATAAATAGTCAAAACTCGAAAAGCAAGTAAAGATGAAATAATATAATTTTATAGTTTAATAAAAATAAGAGCAAAATACTAATTATATAAATTATTTTTAATGAAAGTAATAAAATGAGTAAATATGTAATATTTATGTTTAGTAAATCAAATATATGTAGTTAAACTTTTAATTTAAGTATATATGTAATTAACTAATATTTAGAAGATAATATATATAATTAAACTTTTAATTTGGATATATATGTAATTAATTAAATTTTATAAGAGGATATATGTAACTGAAAATTTAAGTAAAATATATGTGTAACTGATAAAATTTATAAAGGAATATATGTAATTCTCACCGAACGAAATTACGAGGTTATGACCTAAATTAAAACCTTCAAATTCGTAAATCAGTCATCAGTGTGGCCGATTGGGCTTGGTGGGCTGGCTTATCAATCCCTACCAAAACCCTAGCACCCTCTATTTATATTCTTCCTTCCCCTGCATCACATCTCAAACTAACCAACAATTTGTTATCGCCGATCTTCATTTAATATTTTCCATTCATCACTTGATTTAATCCATCTTCTACACTGTTTGGATCTTACGAGGCATCAACGACGATTCGGTCTGTTTACTCCATATCAGATCGAACTCGTAAAGATGCAAAATCAATAGTTTAAACAGAGCCTCATGGACATGCAGGTTCCTCTAGATCCAATGGATTTTTGCGTTTTCTCGTAGGTTCAACATATTTCATCACTTAAATTTCACATCATTTGTATATCTGATTTTGCTCGATGATGATTGATTTTGCTTTAACCACACTGAAGAGAGGCCGATGTGTCTGAACTCCTTTGGATTTAGTATAAAAGTTCTGAATCCACTTCAAACTGGAATCTGTTTAACTTTTTGCTTAAATCCGATTGTAGATCATGCATCATCGAGCTTCTCATGTGGAAAACCTTGGCCTGTATCTGAGAGCAAATGTGAAACATATTTTGTGATGATTAGTTATAAGGCATCGTTGATCGGTTAATGTTGTTTTGTATGATTGATTTTAGATTTTATTTTTGAGGTGATTGGGGTTGATGATGATAGATTCTTAGGCTTGTTTCTCAGAGACATTCGCAGTGGCCGCCTGAGAACTTTCGCCTTCGCCGGGCTTGAGAGTTTATGCTGCTTTTTTCCTTCCTTGGATGTCTGAAACCCTAATCATTCTTTTCAAACAAAAAAATGTTTTATTTTATTTTGAAAGAATTTTGTTTACATTATATCTAGCTTATGGTATTGCTGTTTGGGGTATTAAATTTCTTTAGTAAATTTTTTAAACTTAATTTATTTTCAGATTTTAATGCAAGAAATCTTCTATGTTTAGGAATGGTTTAAAAACAGAACCTTTTTACAAAACCAACGATCATTAACTTGATTTATTTTCACCTTTTCGTGCAAATTATTATGGAATTTTCATAGTCATATTCTAAACGTGACATGTTCAGGACTGGCTTAATCATTTTTAAGTCCTGAAACGAAGTAAATTTCGGGGCTCTGGTTTAATACCCTCCCTGTGAACTACTTAATTCATACTTACAATTTTGATTTAACATGAGTTTGATTTAGGTTTTGTTTATTTTTAACGTACTATATATATGATATAACTAATAGCAATATGCTAACCTTAGAAATATCTGACCGAACTTGGGCCTAGACCAATTGATTTTTTATTTGTTTAGGCGTTTGCCTAGTAACCTTGTTAATTCAATTAAATTTATTTTTCTAAGCAATTGGTTTTAAACTAGTTGTCAAGACTCAAGATCATGAATTAAATGTCTCACAGCAACATAAGTTTTTTCTTTAATCTAAACTGCAGAACTAGAATTCAAATGAGTTAGCAATAATAGTAGGCTTCACAAGATTATACTAAAGTTACGTAGTTCACAACGGCTTGATTCTTGGCTTATATCAACTCAAACTTTTTATAGAATTAAAAACAAACATTATGAAACAATCAGGCATTTTTTTACACTTTACATGGTTAATTGTAATAGTAGGCTTCAAAACAACGATGTACGAAACCATAATCGATCTCAGATGAGGCAATCGTTCATCTTCATCGACACTGGCCTAACAAACCTAAAGATGCACAAACATTACATTCCAAAAATAACTATCCATCCAGACATGGGTTTACATAAGAGTATCGGCAATACCACCATCACTGTCGCCACCGCAACCATCGACAGCTAGACAGCCCAGTCAAAATACCCACAAATGCAAATCTGAAAACCCTAAATGGGTCACACCACCATCATTATGACGGACCAAAGGAGGGAATCAAACCAAGCCCGACCTAACCACCATGACCACCATCACCACAGCCGCCATCAACGACAATTGCAAGGAGGTGCAGAGCCACTGGCCGTGACAACAACAGAGAGCAGATAGGCCCAAATAGACTAAACCGACCGAAAAGTGCGTGTGAGGACATGTATTGGCCCAAATAGAACAACCGGCACGGCTGGTCATGCCGTCGGCGACGACAACGCAGAGGGTGGTGTCGGCGGTGACAACGGCAGAGGTTTGCGTCGGCGGTGATAGCGTCAGAGGGTGGCGCGGCGGCAACAATGAAGAAATCAGAAAGAAGAATGAGGCGGAGAAGGAATTTTAAGCTCAAGTTATGCAAAAGAGGCTTGTACCATATGCATACCATGAGTTAATATAAGGGTAATTTTTTGATGGAAGATTCAATGGATAGAATATTTCTTATAAACTCGTTTCATTCTATCTTCAAGTTGAATTGAAGAAACTTTTCTTTCTAACAAATAGTTATATTATAATATCAAAATGATGAGACTAATAACCTCCAAAAGAGACTAGAGGCCGCTAATAGTACAAATATTTCACCTTATTACATCGAAATCACACTGTTTCTCCCATGTTAATTGTCCGAATTTCCGCCTATTATAGAAATTTGTTGTGTTGATTTATAATTTTAAAATGTCTTGATATCCACTCTTATACAATCACTATTTGAATTTGTCTTCCAACAATGATTACTGGAAATATGTAATGGAGAAGTATGACAAAAAAACCTTGCTTTTTTCTACAATTTAGAGATACGAAATTAAACAGACATAAATGTGAGTACTCTAATTTCACATTTTAAAAGTTAACTAGAATTTGAACCCGCGCGTTGCCGCGGGGTTCTTTTGTAATTTGCTCGCGTAAGCTCATATACAATATAGAACTAATGTTTTACAAATGCCTTTTTTTTTTGGGTTGCGACGGTAGGCCACGGTATTCACACTGTCACCGTGCATTATCAACATAAAGCCTTTAGTTTTTTTAGGTTTACAAAAAAGATAGTTGATCACAAAAGGATTACAACAACGCGAAATAAGTGATGTAGGGCAACTCCATGTAAGTTGCGACTAGTTTGAAGGATGTCGCCGGGTTAACTGCTCCTTCATTCCTGTGTGCTTGATGATTCAATGACCTCTCTGTATAAATATTACAAAAATACTAAAGATTAGAAAACCAAAATTTAGGCAATAATTTAAGGAGGTGTCATCGACTTAGGTAATGCAGATTAGGCTAACGAAAATAAAATTTACGGAAAATCAATGATAAGTATGAAGGACATTATAAATTTTTATAGAATCACGTCATTAATCCAGTAAAAACAAACATATGTTACCTATAATTGACAAATTTGCATATGAGGCACATAATTACAGATTTGATAAATTTTTATAGAATAACAGGATTAAAATTGCATTAAAATTAGTCAACTTTGTATATGAAACCTAACATAATCTACTATAATGTATTAGTAGTGGACACAACAAAGTTCAAAAACTATACCAGATACTAATTTATGATAGATGCTCAATAGCCTTTTAAGGTATAATCCTTCCAA
This sequence comes from Flaveria ramosissima, assembly GCA_025215565.1. Classification (NCBI taxonomy): domain Eukaryota; kingdom Viridiplantae; phylum Streptophyta; class Magnoliopsida; order Asterales; family Asteraceae; genus Flaveria; species Flaveria ramosissima. The sequence goes on along the minus strand of CM046033.1, from coordinate 15,825,829 downwards.
AAAAAGCCTAGTATCAACATAATTTTTCATACCATCCAAAACAGTCATTTAAACCTGAGTATATTTTGAGCTAGCCCCGTCCTAACCTGAACCAAAATAATACTCTTTATAAAATGGCCTATTTTGACCTAAATTTGTTTTGACCCGTAGGCCCATATGAACAAAGATTTTTCTCATAGTCATATCTATATTAACATTTACAGCCACAAGAAATTAGAAAGTTAATATAAAGGATGATACATATAAACTAAAATCCAATCTCCAAATTTGACATAGTCATGATTTGAAGTTCAGTCAATCTACAACAAATCAAGAAATTATGTGTGGCCAATATTTACGTTGGTACAAAACAAAAACATGTGAAACATAGCCAATTCCAAAAGTAATCTCAATTGCAAAATCATAGAGATCATAGTCAATTTCTTCTTTATACCTCCCATAGCACATCAAAATACTTTTATGCTAACATTTTTAATCCTCATGATTAGTAAATAAGAAACTGACCAAAAATATTATTTTATATCTCACATAGAACATCAAATAATAGTAGATAAGAGAAAGAAAAGATTATTATATGAACCAAAATCCTTAAAATTTAATATTAAAATGTTGGGAGTGACAAATGAAGCCATGAAGGTGAGAATAAGGAAAATTACCTCCAAAAGCCCTGTACTACCTTGATTGAGTAAATTATAGGTTTTCCCTGCTGTTAGATCGTGAGATAATAGCAGCAAGAATAGTATACATGTGTGCGTGTATTGTGAGTATTGGTAACACCTTTGTTATGGCTGGGCTATCATCATTCGTTTAGAAAAACAACCTCTACGTTGTTATCTTGTTGATAATATAAGTCTAAAACCAACTGATAGAATCTCAGATACTCTAATGCACTTTAACATGATGAATTTTGTATCTGCAAATTGTTCTTCTTTTTTATCCCCCTAACATATCAATAAAAAAGAAACCAATATATCAATATGTGCAAGATATATATGAGACTTAAAGCTTCTTAAAATGGTTAAAACAATGAAGTTTAGTCAATTACAATTAAATTTGATGAGAAGCATTCAATGGTTAGAGCAAGTCCTGAAAACTTCAATTAAAAATCGATGAAAACTTTACAATCATAAACAGTGAACATAAAGACCATACCTTAGTATTTTACTTGAGCAAGCGAACAAACCAACTATAAGTATCTAAAAAAAATAAAGACTTCTCCGGGAAATTAAATGGATTGTGCATGCCATGTTTAGGCCACCTAGTAAAACATACAACAAAATGTTGCTTATTTTTTAAAATGACTAATAAGTGTACAAACATACAATTAAAAAGCTAGTAACTTGGTTTACCTTGATTCCAGTTTGGTCTGCTTCTGAAAATTTAATGAATGATTCTGCACATAGAGGATATGGTATTGTAATCTTGCTAGAATTCATCCATTATACCTGGACTCAAAAATATTAAGAATAATTAAATAATCATTTAAAAAAACACACAATCTATGATTCAGCTGGTTGAAGCCTTATATCTCTTTAGCTTTAGCAGTGGCAAATTGTAATAAACGAATGAACATGCATACAAGATTAAAGGAAAAAAATTAAAATTTAAAATAGACATGCATCTTTTTAGTTGATAATTCTATAACCAAACACAATTTAATGTCATAGAAACCGAATAAACTCATCAAATTACAGAGCAAACTGAGTTAATATGAATATAACTTATGACGAAGACAATAAAAGATCAAACCCAGATCAAAGCTCAAGTTGCTATTATCAGAAGTCGTTATCAATCCGTAGTAAAGATTGTTAGAATTAGCCTTATTACAGACAACGAAAGGTGGATCATCAACTGTATATCAACAATGGAAGGAATTAGATCTGTTGACATACCTGAACCAATTGTTACCGTGAACCCTAACAGTTGCCATAATCTCTGGACCGAGTTCAACACCAAATAGACCACTGGACTGAAATCTGAAACAAATATAAACTTTCTGGATACCAAACCACAAGCCTTAGAACTTGATCATCTTTTCATCACAACCCTAATTCCTCTTCCATGTAACACGACAACCCCCATTGTTGCCCTAATTTCTTCACCTATACTCGAAACAACCATCCGCCTACAAATTCAATCATAGTCACCGCCAAACACCCTCGTCGTGAAATGAAGAAAGAGACCAGAAAGGCAGAAACGGTGAAGAGAGAGGGAGAGTGACGGAGGTGGCGGCGGTTGTGAATATACGATCTTTTCTCAGTCCACACGTAGATGAATGTGAGAAGCAGAATGCAACACGTAGCACTTTCTTTGCAAAATTACAAATATAACCCTGGTTACTGTAGTAACCGACCAAAATGTTTAATATGTATTATAATAAGGGACAATCAAGGGGATCCCCTTTTCCCTTTCTTTTTTTTTAAACGGCTGGTTAGTTATTAGTTGTTAGTATCACTAAGTTAGTAATATTCGTTCATGCCAAAGTTTGAACCTTGAACCTCCCCCTTAACCACTAGTCCAAGAGATCATTGGTCTTTCCCCTTTCTTATATGTATTAGTAATGAAGTGCCTAACATCAATCATGACAAAAGCAACCCGTATAGACTTCTTGCAAGGGTGTCGCTAGAGGTGTACAAACCGGTTATTTTACCCAAACCGGTTCGGGTTCAAAACCGAACTGATTTTTTGGTCGTGGGGTCAAAGCGGTTTTTGTTCAAACTGGTTCGGGTTACAAACTGGTTTGGCTCACCGGATACTCGAACCTGTCAAACCGATTTGGACCGGTTTGAAACCGTTTTTTTAATAAACCGGTTTTAGGACCGGTGTAACCGGTTATAAACCGGTTTTGAGGGTGGGGTTATTAAACCGGCATACAAACCGGCGGTCCGGGTCGGTTTGGGACCGGTTTGGGCCAAACCGGTTTTTCTTTGAAACCGGTTCCGGTTTTGTTGGCCGAACCGGTTTTTTTCCCATGTTGCTGAATAGTAAGGGTATCCACCTTAATCACATCATGTGCCCAATTTGTAACATTTATGATGAAATGCCAGACCACTTAATCGCCTCCTGTTCTTCGGCCAATGAGGTATGGGCTAATGTGACCTCGTGGATAAAGATTCCACCCAATTTGCTTTTTCCTTTTCAGATCTCATGTATCCACAAACAAGTACAAGGCTTGACATGGAGGAAGAAGACCATTCATGCGATTATCCTTACTACCATATGATGTATATAGAATGCATGGATCGGCCGCGTAAAGTTGAAGCAAATTGGGACAACTGGGGTCATTTTGATATTAATATGTAAAACATAAAGTATTGGTGTTTGTATCTTTTCGCTAGTGCCTTACTAGCTAGTTAATAGATGCTTCATCCAGCCGTTAAAAAAAAACTAATAAGTATTGGGCTAAAACTTAAACATAACTTAAAAGATCGTATATTTATTAAAATAAATTTGGTTGTGGATGATATGCTGTAGTTGTTGTACCTTAGGACACATAAATACATGGTACATTTCAAAGGAATCAGGTTAAACAAGCGTCATCCTAACTCTTTTCTTTTGTGTTCTTTTATAATATTAATCTACACTTGTTATTTATTATATTTATATATTTTCCCGTATGTATTTATTTTAGGGAAATTTACTAGATTAATCATTTGACCAAAGTAGTTTTCATTAATAGTCATTGACCATCAAACTTGCTATTTTATCCCTTGTATCGCCATTTGACGATACCAAACCATGCGATATCGCTCATGTGGAAATTAATAAAAAAGTGTTTTTGGAGGTAGCAATACAGTGGTGATACACCGGGAAGCATGTATCGCCCGGAAAAATTAACATTTTTCTTTTTAGTTATCATTTTAATATCTAGAAAATAACTTTTATGGTTTTTTTCAATTTAATTATTTAAATAAGAAATTAAAAAGGTATTACTTAATTTAAATAATAAAAACGAATAATATGTTATGATTAATATGATTTTTCAAAATTTAACTATTCAAATAATGAACGTGTTAAAATCAATTCATGTTTGTTTTGTTACAATCATGAGCATATAGATAAAAAGAACATATCTTAAGAATGATAAGCATAAAATATTAACTTTAGGTCTTAGAGAATGACAAAAAATAACTAACGAAGTGAGATTATAAGATAAATAGAATTATATCTACATAAGACCATATAACAAGGTGATAACATGGTTAATGTGGAATCTAGAGAATTTTTGTACATATATACCAAGTAAAACTTTTAGATGCTTTTCGGATTTTAAAGAATACACATTTTTAGATCCACGTTGTGTTCGCGCAATGTGTGAGAGCAACTATTCCTCCACGATCTACCTAAAATGAAATAATAGATATCAAGAATTAAACAATAAATGTTATTTTTAATGCTATGACCGAACCAAAAACCAGAATCCGATACACATAGCATTTATCATGGATATACGAAAGAATATTTATATGAATAGCGAGTAAAAGCATATTCACAACTATAAAGTTACAACCTCAAGGCTGTATTCGGGAAATTGCTATAACACACTAAAAATGCTTAATTCATAATTTTTAGCTTATGTCTTTTTAAATTACTAAAAACTAGAGAAGCAATTGATGCCGATGAGGGAGATATCTTCTAACGCTAAGCTGGATTCGTGAGAAGTCGTTATTTTTGGCTTTCTTTTTGTTTGTTTTCTTGTTTGGTCAAACATGGGCATCAGTCAAGATTGGAAATCCTTGCAGTTCAGGAATAAGTACATAACATATGGGTTCACAAGGCTTGAATTTGCATTTAAGGGTTTTGAAGCTAGGGTTTTATCAGGGGAATTGCTTCTGGTTGTGCAAAGAAATTTGGGATTTTGTTGGTAAATTTTTGGTTTTTCTTAAATAACTTGAGGAGTAGAAATAGCTTTATGATGATGGTTTATTAGTCTTTTCATGAAAAGAGAAGCAAGAAAATTTGGTTTTATTTGCAAGCTTCTTGTCCCTTTATTGGTTTATTTCTTAATCCATTTATATCATGTTTTGGTTTACTTGAGATGTTATCTACATAAAAAGAAATATGATTTGTTTAAGAGTAAATTACATTGATGGTCCCTGTGTTATTATAAATTTTGAAATTGGTCCCTTAAACTTTTTTCTTATGGATCTGGTCCCTAATTGCATAATCTACTTTCAAACTTAGTCCCTGTTTCTAACCCTAGTTATTTTAACCAGTTAATTAGGTCACGTGAGGTGCACAACATGGACATTTTGGTCATTTTACCGAGAACCCCCCCCCCCGATTTAATTCAACGGCCTTGCATGATTTCTTCATTTTATGCCCTAGAAATCGAACAAGAGGGAAACAATACAATTGGAGAACAAGAAGGGAAATCAAATATGGTGATTTGTTCATGCGGCTACCTGACGTCAATTCTTACCTCATGGACAACAATAAAATCCGGGTCGTCGTTTCTATTGTTGTGCTAGAAAGGGAAAAAATTGTGGTATTGTTGGATGGGTTGATCCACCAATGTGTCCAAGAGCTGCGGAAATCACCCCTGGATTGTTGAAGTCCATCGATAGTCATGAAGAAAAGGAAGAGCAAGTGCAATTGAAAAGAGAAGATTGAAGTATATACTAGCAATTAGTTCTTGTTTTGTATCTTGTTATTTTCGTAAGTAAAAAAGAATTCAGTAGTTATATAATTGGATTTGGTATGTTTAATGGGTATCAAAAGTTATTTGTTTGGCATTTTGGTATGTTAAATTAGTATATGCAGTTGGTATGTTCAGATGGTTATGAAGATGTTTAATGAGTATCAAAAGTTATATGTTTGGCAGTTTGGTATGTTAAATTAGTATATGCAATTGGTACGTTTAGATGATTACACGGATGGTGCATAATACTTATTAAATTGGTATGTGTAAATGGGTATGAATTTGAGTGGGATTATAGGATAGCATATTATGTTAAATGGTATGCAAAGCTACTGTCAAAATATAAATTGTTATGAATTTGATTGGGATTATAGGATAGAATTGTATGAGTTTGAGTTATATGAATTGGTATGTTATATGGTATGCAAATGGACGATAAAAAGCTACTGCCAAAATATAAAAGCAAAGGGAATTGACAATCTCTAAATACCATTCAGCAACCTTTAACATTTTACATATTCAACCATTTTTCTAAAAGTATAGTAACCATAAAACATACCATAGGTTTGAACATGACCAAAATCATCAGTTTTTTTGAATACTCCAGACCATTATAACCATAGTTCTTGATTACTGTCATTTTCTTATGCTTAGTCAAACACTACAGATCTATTGTGGGACTCAAAGTGATCTAATGTTGGTGTATTCGGCAATTGGATCTTCAACAAACGTGAAGGGTTTTCAATCGACATGGGTTTTGATAATCTACATGGAAGGGAATAGGTAAAATGACCAAAATATCCCTGTTGTGCACCTCAAGTGACCTAATTAACTGGTTAAAATAACTGGGGTTAGAAATAGGGACCAAGTTTTGGTTTGAATTTACTAATTTGAGCAAAATGTGGCTCAAACTAATATTTTCCTTTGAGCTTCAAACATTGACTTCAAGTTATCTATGAAAAACTCACCCTTGAGTAGTTGCTCCTTCATATTTCGGGATTATTTTAGCATCAATTCAAATCTAATGCTCTTCATCTTGTATTTTAACCAATTCACGAAGGTTTATTATCACTGAATAGATTAACCTAATAGGCTTATTCTATTGCCTTATAATGCATTGATGTGTCCGGTAAATTTCAAATCTAATGTTTTTACTATAAACTAGTTTGGTACCCGGACGCGCATTGCGCGTCATAAGGACGGGCTAAACGGAGGCTTAGAATTCTGTCATTATAGCCGCAAGCTAACACTTTTACCAAACAATGAGAGTCGAAGACAAGAGGCAACGTAATTAGAATAGTGCTCCTCATAACTAATGGCCGATGTCGAGTAAAGTACATCGACACATAACAACAGTCCATACTCCACTTCAAAGCTCAGCCTTGTTTTTGCGAGTCATCATAGAAAACAATATTCAACAAAAGCACAAATGTTATAAGGCTCAAAAACGGTTATTCGTTGACATCAGGTTTACCTCTCCGTAACAACAAACATAACCTTCTTTTCATCATCATTGCCTGTAAACCATCCAAGACTAATCTCTAATCACTTAATGAACAATCGACAACATGCATAGGGTCTCAAATGAGGTTACACTCATCGTCATCGACTACTACACCATCTAAGAGTTGAGAAGATAGAATTAGTGTCAGAGTCCCATTCGATAACCTTTTTAAGGTCTCAAATTAGCCAACCTCATCATCATTGACAACAACTATTCACACCAGGCTAAAAAACCTTAATAATGTAGCATACACAGATCAATTTCATGGTGATTAACATGACGACCTTTTTAGGATCTTAGATGAGCCAAGGCTCATCATCATCGACAACAACAATTTCAAGGGCGAACAGACCCAAGATACGAAGCTAAGAATCAGACGGTCGGTCCAAGCAACATAGAACAACCAAAGAACAACACCACAGTTAAATCAGGGATTTGAAATCCAACGACAACAAACCAGTACCTCGCCCATGTGTAGCGTAGACACCACCAAAAATGACCGGTAATGACCACCGGCGGTATCCGACGACTACGAAATAGATGGCCCTAGCTGGAAACGGGAGGCGAGGCAGCCACCGTTCACGATGAACAAGCAGCGGCCGACAGTGACCCAAATAATACATCAGAGGGCCGACCATCAGCGGAATAACCCTAACCCGTTTGGGATTGCGAAACGACCGCCACCATCACAAAAGCAAGCAGATCTCAACAGACAAAGGACGACTGCGCTACAATCAAGCACATCGGGCGTCTATGCCTTGGCAACCACGGTCAAAAGCCCAACCATCACCGAATAACCCCAAGCTGCCGCCCGCCGCTGGCGAATGACCGCGACCGTCAGATTTCAACCGAGGATGGGCGGCGGCGCTGCAATGGAGCACATTGACATCAACGCCATGGCAACCACGGCCATAAGCCCGGTTGAGTCGCCGCCGTTCACGCTCTCTCTCTGTCGATAAAGATGGAATGTGTATACAGGAGCCAAAAAGGAACTTAAAAAGGCAGATGGAATGAACGCAACAACCAGTAGTACACAACACATTAAAAACGTTTTTTACTGTTCATGAGCTTTGTTTTTTCACATATAGGGTGATAGGATGAGTGAAAGAGTTTCAATTTTAGTTTCTATGTGTGTAAAATTTATTCTAGTCTATATCTATTTTATTCTAAAAAACTAATGTAGGACCGGTGAAGGGTGGTCACTTACAACACAACAACACAAAGAGGAGATTAACCAAACTTAATCAAACAGTAAACTGGATTAACCACAAGAATGATACTAAGAACACAAGTAATAAGTAAGAGACAGAACAAGAGAACACAAGATACATTATATTTGGAAAGCCAGCTGGATACAATTGACTAGACACAAACAAAATCAATTGTAGAGTCAAAAGGCATATCTGCCTTTTGACTTGTGACTATGACATGCCATAGCTCACATCCTAATATATTACAAAAGGATAAAAGTACATAAAGTAGAAAGCATGGACTCAAGACCTCAATATACAGTTACCAAAAGCATGGACCTTTCACCAACTTATGTAAGTTGGTGATTTTACAGAGTTGCATCCGAAAGGTGGTCCAGCTTTATGGTAAAGTACATAAGATAAAGGCATATCTCTAAAAGTCTTCGGAAGAAATCTATCTTCACTAATTGGCTTCGGAAGACTTTGTCTTTGAAGCTTTGGAAGACTTCACTTTTGGCTTCGGAAGATATTGGTCTTGGCTTCGGAAGATTTGTTGGACCAAAAGAACCAATGAGCCGGATCAGAAAAACCTTTAAGTCCCACAGACGTCACAACAACTACTGAAGTCCACAACAGCTGAAGAGAACATCTGAAGACAAAGTCTGAAGACAAGTGCTGAAGACAAAGTCTGAACACAAGTGCTGAAGACAAAGTCTGAACACAAGTGCTGAAGACAAAGTTTGAAGACAAGTGCTGAAGACCAAGCATAAGATGTTGTCATAACAGCTGAAGAGGACTTCTTCAGTAGTTGTGACGGTTTTCTTATCAGTAGTTTTATGTTTTCTCTTTTCAGTAGTTTTGTAAAACGACTGAAGAGTTTGTTCTTCAGTCGTTGTAGTTTCAGTAGTTTCTTTTCAGTAGTTTCTTTTCAGTAGTTTCATGTTTTATACTTAGCACTCTGACATGTTCTCAGTAGTTGTGAACATTTCAGTAGTTTGTTAAGTGTTAGTTATTTTTGTACTAGATCTGCTAGTTGTCACTATCCCGTGATTACAGCAGTGATTGCACTCTATATAAGGAGTGTCAACCTTATTGTAATATTTGAATGATTGAGCAATAATATTTGACATTATTGAAACATTCCTTATCACAGAAATATATTCTCTCGTATTTGTTTACAAATATCAAACTCTTGCTATAATTTGTCTAATTCTTGATCTTATTCCGCTGCATTACTCTCTAATACATCAAACTTGTGATCGCTGATCCTGACAAATGGTATCAGAGCCTGTTAATCATTGATCGATCTAATAATTGATCATTGAAACTGCTCTTCAAGATCCAAGTTTGATTGAATTAGCATTTTTGCAAGAAACGGTTATAGAGATTGAATTTTCTGTGTTTTTGGTCATTCATCCTGAGATTTATTCTTGGTTTTCATTAAGTTCGTTGTGGTCTGTCTAAATTTTTTTTTTAAAAAAAAAAGCTTGAATAAAATTGTTTTTGGACCCAAAATGACTACTCCTTCCAATGATCCTCACAATACTGGTTCCTCAACCAAGCCTCCAATGCTGGTTAGGAATGAGTATAACATATGGCAACGACGTATGCTCCATCACCTGTCTGTTAACAGCTCAGGTTGTTGGACATCAGTGGTACATGGACCACACAAGCCTATGGTGAATAACCCGGAAACCAATCAAATGGTTCCGAAGAGGAAGGATCAATACTCAGATGAGGATAAGAAATTGTTTGAGATTGATGCAAAAGCCCATGGAATTCTGGCCATGGCACTACCCAATGAAATCTATTCTGGGCTGATGCATTATGAATCTGCCCATGACCTCTGGAATGCCTTGAAAGAACAATTTGGAGGAACAGATGAGGTCTTGGCAAATAATAGAGAGATCCTTGCCCAACAATATGAGACATTCTCTCATAGGAAGGGTGAGACACTGACTCAACAGTTTGAGCGGTTCTCTTGTTTGATCTCTGAATTAAAAATGGTCAAACATGAGTATACCAATATCCAGATGAATAACAGATTTCTCAGATCACTGCCTGAGAGATGGGACACATATACCATTGTCCTACGCTCCAGTGCAAATTTGGACAAACTATCTCTCACCCAACTCCATGGGAAATTGCTCACATTTGAGAGAGAGATAGAACAAAAACGAAAACTTTCTTCATCTGGTAAGCTCACTGAAGACTTTGTACCAGGCAACACTGCCTTGGTTAGTCATGAGTCAGAATATGCTTCATCTGAATGCCAGTATGATGAGCATATTGATTTCTCTTCAAACATTTCTGATTCAGCATTTGTGAGTGTTGATAGTCAGTTTACTGGGTGTAATAATGACAATCTATGCTTCATCATGGATGATCTCAAGGGGATTGCTGATGATGACTTAGAAGAGATGGATATTTTGAGCCAAATGGCCTTGATAAATATCAGATCTCAGAAGTTCTACAAAAGAACTGGAAGAAAGTTCCCAGGACTCTCTGGCAAAACCAAAGTTGGTTTTGACAAGAGTAAGTTGAGGTGTCACAAATGCCAAAGGCTTGGACACTTTGCTAGAGAATGTAGATCATCTGGATCTAATTCCTCTGCACCTTTTGTGACTTTCCCTAGCAATAGTCAACAAAACAAAGGGCCACATCCTGTCAATTCTAGTCATCATTCTCAACCACAATCTCCTGCATATTTTGTTCCTCAGGGTCAAATGCCATACCCTTATCCTTGTTATTACATGCCACAAACCAGTCAAGTTCAAGCTCCTATGGTACCACAACCTCATGCACTTCCAGAACCTCAACCATCTCATCAACCTCCTCAACCTCAACAACATAGCTTCTTCACCCCTGAAGTTGTTGACTGGAGCAGCTTGCCAGATGACATGTCTGGTCATGAACAACTGTTCACAGGTGCTGTTCAACATGGTGGTGATAGTCCTTTTGGGAATCTGGCACTTATGGCTCTGGAGTCTACTGAGGGTTCTTGCTCAAATGCATCATCTTCACAGGTAACTCAGGTATCTTCAGAGGCTAAAGCCAAGTTATGTTCTGAATCATGCATAGCTGCCTTTGTCTCTATTAGAGAGGCAAATGTAGCATTAATAAATCAAAAACTTGAGTTTGAGAAAACCATTTCCAAAAGACAAGCTGAGTATGAGTCTGCTCTTAATAGTAAAAATGATGAGATTTATAAGCTTAAATGTCAATTAAATGATGAAAAGGCTAAGCTAGAGGTTATTCTGGAAGACCAGAGAAGTCTCAAAGAAACCCTTGCAGTCACCCAAGTAGAGTGTGATCGATGGGTACAATCATGCAAAGGTTTTGAAATGCTTCTTAGTAAGCAATCAGCTTCCAATGTGAAGTTTGGCATTGGTTATAATCACACTGCTCCTCCTACAGATTTTGCTCCAAGAGTAGAAGTGAAATCTGATGGAGAAAGCAATAACCAATCCACCTCATCATGTGATTCACTTTTTGATAGAGCATCATCAAAAGTAGAAGTCAGCACTAAGCCCTCTCAGAACCTATCAGCTGATGTTGATGGTTCAATTGCTGACACTCACATGATCAAAGAGTTGATCAACTCAGGAGTTATTTCTGAAAGTCCTGAAAGGACTGGAGAGCAAGATTTAACACCTGAAGTTCAAACTCCAACTACTGTCAGCACTGAAAAGAAGAAAACTGCCAGTAGAAAGAGTTTGAAGACTACTAAAGAGGAAGTCAAGAAAGCAAATAATGCTTCCAAAGTACTGAAGAGCAAGTCTTCAGTAGTTTCATCCTCTTTAGTTGATGATCAACATAAGATGAAAAAGAAACCATGTGAAGTATGTGGTTTGTTTAATCATCTTACAGATGATTGTTGGTACAAAAGAGGATCCAAACTCAAACATAAAGAGGAAATTAAAGAGAAAATGGTTAAAATGAAAAATGAGTTTGAAGCCACATTTGTACCAGCAACATCAAATCCTGTAACCCTCAAGTCCAAAAAGAAATCCAAAAAGGAAGGGGTTAAACAGGTAACAGCTGAGATTACTCAAAAGAAGAAGGTGCAACATAAGAACTTATCAAACTCAAATGCTAATGTGTCTGAAGAGCTAAAAGCTTTATCACAAAATCAGACACAGCTGGTTATGATGGTTCAACATCTATTGGGAAGAGTTAACCAATTAGATGTTCCTATGTTGAAACCACAGAAAAGGAGGTCCAAGCCAAAGGATTCCTCTTCTTCACCATCTTCTTCCTCTCAGGCTGTTGTTTCAAACAAACCTGTTAGTTTACCATCTGTTGATGTGAACAGGCCCAAAACCAAAAAGGTTTGGGTCTCAAAATCTAACTAATTTGTTTTGTTTTGCAGGGTTCTTCAACATGCCACAGAGGCATCTGGTATGTAGACAGTGGAGGATCCATGCATATGACAGGAAACAGATCACTTCTTAATGACTACTCTCAAGGAAGGAAGGGGTTTGTGTCTTTTGGCAATGATGCAAAGGGTTACATCATCGGCAAAGGCTTTGTTTCCAATGGGGAAATAAAGTTTGATGATGTTAACCATGTGGAAAATCTCAAGTACAACCTCTTGAGTGTCAGTCAAATGTGTGACAAAGGCCATGTTGCTCTTTTCACCAGTCAGAACTGCCGGATGCTGTCATCCAAAGTTCTAAGTTTGATTGATAAGGTGTTGGATAAATACACTCTCCTTAAGGCCAACAGGACAGGAAGAGTGTATGCCTTAGATCTTTCCAAGAAAATAGATCTCAAAGGCCATCCTTGCCTATTTTCCAAGGCTTCCCCTCAAGAATCTACACTATGGCATAGAAGGCTGGGTCATGTTAATCTCAAAAACATAAATCAGCTGATAAACCATGGTTTAGTAAGGGGATTGCCTATGAAGGAGTTCAAATGTGAAGATGAATGCACTGCTTGCTTAAAAGGAAAACAGCACAAAGCTTCATTTCCCTCCATAGAAGAACCTAAGTCCAATGCCTGCTTACAGCTTCTTCACATGGATCTCTTTGGTCCTGTGAGAGTGATGAGTATGGCTAAGAAGAAATACTGTCTGGTAATTGTGGATGATTACTCCAGATTTGTATGGACTTTCTTCTTGCATTCAAAGGATGAAGCAGCTCAGAAGATTATCAACTTTGTGTTGTATGTTGAGAAGCAGTATTCCCTCTCAGTCAAGTGTATTAGAAGTGATAATGGAACAGAATTTAGAGACAATACACTTGATGAGTTCTACCTCTCAAAGGGAATCAAGAGGCATTTTAGCATTCCAAGAACTCCTGAACAAAATGGAGTAGTGGAGAGAAAGAACAGGACCCTTATGAAAACTCCATATGAAGTTCTTCATCATTTGGCCCCTCTAATTTCATTCTTCAGAGCTTTTGGATGTCCTTGTTTCATTCTTAACACACGGGATAAACTCCAAAAATTTGATTCTAAGGTGGATGCAGGGTACTTTGTTGGTTATTCATCAACTTGCAAAGCATACAGAGTCTTCAACTGTAGAACAAAGATGGTTGAAGAGACTCTACATGTTAAGTTTAATGAATCTCCAAAGGACAAGATTCCACAAAGCCCTGTGGAGATATTTGATTTGGACATACTGCAATATGTTCCTTATCAAACTCCTGCTGTTGTTCCTGTCAATAGTTCACCACCTGGTGGTACTGCTGGTGCTGATGATGATGATAGTAGTACTCACCTCTTCAAGTTTAGTGATCAACTGCCTGATTCAGCTAGACCTGATGTTCCTGTAGCTCCAGCAGCACAATCCACAACAAATGCTGATGAGATTTCTACAACTTCAACTTCCTTTGAATTACCATCTACTGATTGGTTTCAAGGAAATGCTTCACCATCACCATCTGTTGCTGCTGAGCCTGCTACAAACACTTGCACTGATCTCATTGTGTACAAGATCTGAAGAATCACCCTATGTCTCAAATCATTGGTGATATCACTGCTGGAGTATCAACAAGAAGTCAATTGTCAAATTTCTGCTTCTATGCTCTCTTCATCAGTCAGCAAGAGCCAAAGAATTATCACATTGCTTTAAAGGACAATGGATGGGTTGATGCCATGCAGCTTGAGCTTCTTTAGTTCAAGAAACAGCAAGTGTGGGAACTGGTTCCTCTACCTCCAGGTAAGTGTGCAATAGGCACTAAATGGGTGTTTAGGAACAAAACTGATGAAAATGGGCTTATTGTTAAGAACAAGGCCAGACTGGTTGTTCAGGGGTTTGCACAAGAAGAAGGTATTGATTATGATGAAACCTTTGCCCCTGTAGCCAGACTGGAAGCAATTAGATTGTTTTTAGCTTATGCTGCTTATCAAAATCTTAAAGTTTTTCAAATGGATGTCAAAAGTGCATTTTTGTATGGGAAAATTAAAGAAGAGGTTTATGTATGTCAACCATCGGGTTTTGAGGACAATAAGCATCCTAATTGGGTGTATAAGCTTGATAAGGCTCTTTATGGGTTGAAACAAGCTCCTAGAGCCTGGTATGAGACATTATCAAACTTTCTTCTTGAAAATAATTTCACTAGAGGTTCCATAGATAAAACTTTATTCATTAAGAAAGCTGGACAGCATAATCTACTTGTTCAAATTTATGTAGATGATATTATTTTTGCATCTTCTGATCCACAGTTGTGTGATGCCTTTACAAAGTTGATGCAACAAAAGTTTGAAATGAGTGCCATGGGGGAATTACAATTCTTTCTGGGTTTGCAAATCAAACAAAAGGCTGATGGAATTTTCATTCATCAGTCCAAATACACAAAAAATCTTTTGGAAAAGTTTGATTTACAAAATTGTAAACCCTGTTCTACTCCCATGTGCAACACCACACAACTGGATACAGATCAGAAAGGTAAAGTGGTTGATGAAACACTTTACAGATGTATGATTGGGTCCTTGATGTACTTAACAGCTTCTAGACCAGATATTATGTTTGCTACATGTGTTTGTGCTAGATTTCAGGCTGCACCTAAGGAGTCTCATCTGATTGCAGTCAAGAGGATCTTTAGATATCTGCAAGGCACTCCATCTCTAGGTTTATGGTATTCTACTAGACATTCTGGTAAATTAGTTGCTTTTTCTGACAGTGACTATGCAGGGTGTAAGTTGACCAGGAAATCAACTTCTGGTGGATGTCAATTCCTAGGCAACTGTTTGATTTCTTGGCAGAGTAAGAAACAAACCTCAGTTGCTACATCAACTGCTGAAGCCGAGTACATTGCTGCTGCAAGCTGTACATCTCAGGTACTATGGCTTCAAAACCAATTATTGGATTATGGCATAACAGAGACTAAGACCCCATTGTTAATGGATAGCTCTTCAGCTCTTTGTATTATCAAGAATCCTGTCCAGCACTCTAGGACTAAACATATTGAAATCAGACACCATTTTATTAGAGATTGTTTTGAAAAAGGTCTGATTGATCCAAAATTTGTTCCTAGTGCTGATGAGCTTGCAGACATTTTTACTAAGCCTTTGGATAGTTCAACTTTCCACAACCTGGTGTTAAGGCTTGGTATGCTGCAGCTAGAATAAGTGACAACTACTGATGATCTCAGTAATAAATACTGATGATCATTGGTAACCATGTCATATATAAGTACTGATGAGTTCCTTTCCCCTCAGTAGTTTTTATAACTACTGAAGGCTACATTCCTCAAGTACTGAAGTACTTTATTTGTTAAAACAGCTGATGTAGTTACAACAGCTGATGAAATCACAACAGCTGATGTAGCTACAACTACTGATGTCAGAAATGCAGATAAGTACTGATGACCAATGAAACCTCTGAAACTCAGATTTGTCTGATAAGTGTGGAGGTCAGACTGAAACAGCTGAAAAGCTATGAATTGACGAAAACAGCTGATAAGTAATTTCTCTTCAGTTGTTTCTACAACTGCTGTTTCTAAACAACTGAAGCCAAACCTATGTCTTTAGTAGTTTACAACTACTGAAGACTAACACTAAGTCTTCAGCTGTTTACAACTACTGATGACAAACACCATGTCCTCAGTTGTTTCACCACCTGAAGTCAAAATTGTCTTCAGTAGTTTTATAACTACTGAAGACTAAATCAGAGACTTCAGTTGTTTCAACGTCTGACGGTTAAAACCAAGTCTTCAGTTGTTTTATAACAACTGATGATCACACCAATACGTCAGTCATTTCAAACCTCTGAAAGTTAATGCCACGTCATCAGTAGTTTCAACAAATGATGACTAACACCAAAACCTTCAGTCGTTTCATAACCCTACCCTATAAATACCTTATCCCACCTTCAGAGTTTTTCTCACCTCTCTTCTCAAACCTAACGTTCAAAAACTCTGTACCCTCTCTTCATCCATGGCGACCATGCAACTAAAACCACGACACAACTGTGTCGCTCACCTCACAAAATCGCCATACTGGACCAAGTTTCACAACGCCATTGATTTAATGGTTCAGTCACCTTATCAAACAGCTTTTCTATTAAACCCCACCATATATGCCGAATCTCTTAGCCAATTCTGGACAAACGTCACTCTTGTCTCTGAGGAGAATGACACAGAGTCTCTCCAATCGTTTGTCCATAACCAAAAGGTGGTCATTACTCCAGACATTCTTCGCCAAACCCTCAATCTGGATGATGCTGCCTTCCCAACTGGTTATCCAAAGGGCACAACAGATCTGTCATTTGCCCACCATGGATACGAAGGTAACCTGAGTGCCTCTACCATATTGAAGAAACATTTCCAGGTTGCTGAACGGCTCATCTTTCATATGGTAAATGTCTGCCTGGCCCCCAAGACTTCATCATGGGATCAAATGTCCACAAGGTGGCAACAGGAAATGTACTCCATCCTTGAGCAACAACCTTTAAATTTTTCTGAAATACTATTTTTAGAGCTCAAGGATATGGCCCAAAAACAACTTGCTAACCGTTGGATATTATATCCTCGGTTCATAATGGCCATAATTGAAAACCAGCTTCAAGCTGAGGGACTTGTTGGCCTGGGAGTCCCTGCTATGGTTGTATTGCCTGAAGTATACTCCCGGCACAACTCTGACCAATCACTCAAAATGGCTGCCAAGTTGCGCAAACCCACGCAGCTAGAACCCACAGCCACCACCACCAAATCTAGAGTCCCCACCAAACCAAAAACAAAACGACTCAAAACAGCTATTCAGGGAGATGAGTCCCCTGAAGATGCTCCTACACCACCAAGACAGGATATACTTGCTGGTGTAAACCCCCCAGTAGTATCAGAGACTCAACCAGCCACAGCCGCTCAGGATTCCTCTCAAAAGGAGCCTGAAGCAACCAAAGAAGGGGTACCCACAAATCTGGAATCTTCCTCATTTGAGGAGATTGCCATTGAAACGCACCATTCTCCCCAGGTGCATACTGATTTTACCCTATCTCCCCATGAAAATGCCCCCCAAAGTCCAACACTTATAATTGCAAACGTGCTGACTCAGCTGCATGCCTCTCCTCCTCCCCAACAACCACCAAAGGGAAAAACCACAGATATTGAGGAAGAGGATCAACATGCTTCTGACAACCCACATCATAGGGGTTTAAATGTTCTGTCTCCTGGTGTAGATAAGGATATCAGAATATCTGGTGAGGCTGCCACCTCTTCTGCATCAGCACATGATCAGACTGAGGCTGGTAACATTGCTAAGACCTCATCAGAGGCAACAGCTGATGAAGGACATCGTCCTGAGGCTGGAAGTCCCCAGTTCCAAGAAAAAGGGGCACATGCTACAACTGGTCTACACCCAGGGCATGTACATCCTGCTACACGCAGGAGGTCAGGTGATTCCGCATCTGCTGATGATGACCTGGGCTTCTTTTATGATGTTCTAGCCCAGAACACAATTCTTGAGGAAGAAGTCTGTAGACTACAAAGCCTACTTGACCAATTCTCTCAAGAAGCAAGTCCATCTGACACCAACATACACCCACAGATGGCACCTTCACCTGAAGGTCTCCCAAACACTCAGCCAATCAAAACTTACAACCCACCAGCCTCTACTTCTGGCACTGCTTCTCAGGGACAGAACCCCTCTGAACAAATAGCTGCTATCTTACAGCAATCCCTACCTCTCATCACCCCAATGATCACATACATTGTGATCAAAACCATGGATGAGAGGCTTCCCTCAATTATACAACCCCTGGTGGAGGAGATTGTGAGCAAAAGGCTTTCTACTACTCAAACCCTTGCAACCAATGCAACCAAAAAGGGGGAGAGTCAGTTAGTGAAAGCAAAGGGGAAGAGCATACTGAAAGAACAGGAGATTGAGAAGGGAGAGGAGGTTGTGAAGGAGACTGAGAAGGAAGAAGAGTATGTGAAGGGAGCTGACATTGATCAAGTGAGTGAAAGTCACAAAGACTTTCATATCACATATAAGAAGAGGAAGATTGAAAGAAAAGACAAAGAACTCCAAAAAGAACTCAAACTTGATGAGATGATCAAAATGGCGGATGCTACACATAGTAAATCTATGGACTCCATTATTGATCAACTGTATAGACAAGGGTTCGATACTACACAGCTTGACTCAGAGATTAGAAGACTTGAAGTTGAAGAAATTAACTCAAGATGGGCAAGTTATGATGTATTAGAAAGAGAAAGACTGGAGATCATGATCAGATTCATTGCAAAGTATCTTGGGAGATCATTTATAGAGATTAAGTCATGGACCAGGGATAGTATCTTGGCAATAACCACCAAGATCTGTACGTCTGAAGCATACACTAAGGGATTAGTGATTGAAGCACTAAATGAAGTAGGTGCTGGGAACAAAAATGAACTAGCAAAACACTCCAAAGCCTCACTCACTACAAGAATGCTAGAACAACCTGCAAAACCTACCACTTCAAAATCACCACTACCACAACCCATTAAACCAACTCCTTTACCCTCAAAACCAACAGCCGATGATGCATCCAAGAAGAAGAAGAGAAGGATGTTGAGGCTAGAAGAAGAAGAAGAAGAGGATGATGAGGAAGAAGATAGGCTGCCTCTTTCCGCAGTCCTAACTTTGCCTAAGGCCAAACCTATGCCCATCACTCCCACCTCACAGATGGAAACAGTGAGAGTAAAGATAGAAGAAGAACAGCAGCAAAGGCTTCATGATGAGGAGATGCTGAAAAGCATAGACAAAACTTATGCTGCTTCTTCATCAATAATAAGTATGAAGAAAGAAGCTCTGAGACTGTACACCCTTGCCAACACATTTCAATATCAAAAGGAAAAGGTGAGGATATGGCCTGATCCTAGGGTGGCTCACAGAATTGTGAAGAAAGACATTCCTGCGAGATACAAGGGCCAAGTTAAAAGAATCGTAGATGAAGAGATCACTGTGGTCCTTGTAGTATCACCCTGGGAAATTGTAGAAGACTTCAAGAAGGCTTATGAGACTAAACAGCCACCCCAAAAGATGTTAGAGAACAGAGTTATTAAAAAGGGGTTAGTCTACAAGAAGCTTGAGAACTTCAAACAAAATGAGCTCAGTCTGTTACTTGAAGGTACTCACCCAGATGAGTTTGCATACAGACAAATTACAACAGTTGAGCTCAAAAATGGCAAACAAGCCAAGTACATCTCAGAGCTGTATGGGCGTGAAGGATTGTTTGATGGTGAACCAGAGAATCTTACCATGGAAGAACAAATCATGTTTCTCAGAGCATACACCAGAGAATCCTACAGGCTTATACATGGGAAGTGAGTCTCATGGATGGGGGAACAGCTCAGTGTCCAATTCCCTAATACAGAGCTCCCATCCATACTTTGCCAACCAAATCATCAGAGACTTATTTCCAGGCCAGTGCTTATATGGGTCATCTTCTCAACTGATCAAGAAGGAAAAAGACCAACCATTTTGCCAACACTAAGTGGGACCTCAATAAAGTTAAAGGTTTTGGCTGCATTGGTTCAGGGGGAGTTTGTTGGACCAAAAGAACCAATGAGCCGGATCAGAAAAACCTTTAAGTCCCACAGACGTCACAACAACTACTGAAGTCCACAACAGCTGAAGAGAACATCTGAAGACAAAGTCTGAAGACAAGTGCTGAAGACAAAGTCTGAACACAAGTGCTGAAGACAAAGTCTGAACACAAGTGCTGAAGACAAAGTTTGAAGACAAGTGCTGAAGACCAAGCATCAGATGTTGTCATAACAGCTGAAGAGGACTTCTTCAGTAGTTGTGACGGTTTTCTTATCAGTAGTTTTATGTTTTCTCTTTTCAGTAGTTTTGTAAAACGACTGAAGAGTTTGTTCTTCAGTCGTTGTAGTTTCAGTAGTTTCTTTTCAGTAGTTTCTTTTCAGTAGTTTCATGTTTTATACTTAGCACTCTGACATGTTCTCAGTAGTTGTGAACATTTCAGTAGTTTGTTAAGTGTTAGTTATTTTTGTACTAGATCTGCTAGTTGTCACTATCCTGTGATTACAGCAGTGATTGCACTCTATATAAGGAGTGTCAACCTTATTGTAATATTTGAATGATTGAGCAATAATATTTGACATTATTGAAACATTCCTTATCACAGAAATATATTCTCTCGTATTTGTTTACAAATATCAAACTCTTGCTATAATTTGTCTAATTCTTGATCTTATTCCGCTGCATTACTCTCTAATACATCAAACTTGTGATCGCTGATCCTGACAAGATTTTATACTTAGAATATTTCTAGTGCATGGTGTAAAACTTCCGAAGCATTTCTACTTCAGTTCTTTAGTGCATGCTTGTAGAGAGACTTTGGATGTTTTGGCTGCATCAGACTTATAGGATTCCTTACAAACTCCCCCTAGGCTGATGCTACCAAAACATTTAGAAGATCTTCAGATGTTTGTAGTCTTCAGCACAATGATGACCATACCCTTCTTCATTAGATGGTCAGAATCATTCAGACTCTCATAGTATCTTCTCATCTCAAAGAGATCATGCAGAGGTAAGTTGATTATGTCTTGCCATGTATAGACATTTTCAACACCTTGATATCTGATGACATGCCATCTTTCTGGATTAGTAGTGAAGGTCCAGGATAAGATGGGTGTCTCAGCTGCAAGAGGAGCCACTTGACTTGGAGTTGATTGGGCTGCCTATTCATGCACTTCCTCAGGTTGATCTGACTCAGCCTGAGGTGTAGAGGTAGATGATCCAGGCTTCTTTTTTTTAGATTTTTGTTTAGAATCCATCATCTTCTTCCTCTTAGAGGACTTTAACTGAGAAGACTGGTCTACAGCATCTTGTTTATCATCCTTGTCTTTCTCAGTTGGGTGTTCCTCCCTCATAGGTTCAGAAGGAGATGGAGTTTAACCCTGCTGTGAATCAGAAGATGAAGCTTGCTGAGGCTCAGCAGGAGGTCCGGGTTGTGTTGTCTCAGGTTGTTCAACCTTAACCTCCACTTCAGGTGGGATTTGACTTGGAGGAGAGTATAAGTCAATCAGCTCTCCACTCTTGATCTTCTGCTTGATTACCCTGATATGCTCATCCATTGTGGATAGAGACATAGGTCCAAGTCTCCTTTCGGAGAATCCATACAGCTTCAAGAAGCTTATCATCCTTTGTCTGTTAGCAGATTTCTTCATACTCTTTTGGATAATAGCTCTTGACTTTGCAGCCTCTTCCCTCATCTTTCTCTTTGTAGCTTTTTGTTCTTTGAGCTCTTGAAGTTCAAGCTGTTTGAGATACTCAAACTCAATGTACTCAAAGGACAAAGGAAGAAGTGCTGATGTCTGGTAGAGATCTGTGGCACTCAGGTTGTTGATCATGTTTTGTCTGTCTGTTTCTTTGTCTACCTGAGGTTCTTGTGTAGATACCATAGTGTCTTGCACAGGGCTTTCTTGAACTGGGGAGAGAGTAAGAGCATGCTTGTATAGTCTTTTCTGTCTCTTCTCCTCTTTGAATTGGAGAAGTAACCTTGCATCCTTTTTTTCTTTCATCTCTCTTGACACTTCCATGTCAGCCAGTTCATTTAGTTGCTCTAAGGGGAGAGAGAGGTTGTGAGACACCTTCACCAGCAGGTGTTTTATCGAGGGAATGAATTTCTAAAGCAGTTGTTGGTGTGACAGGGCTCTCAGGCTCTATCACTAGGCCTTCAGCTAAGGTTTTCCCTTTGAAGCTAATCTCAGGGTCTGCCTCAGCATCCAGTTGACCAATGACATTACCTGATTGCCTTTGTCTCCTTCTTAGGCTGAACTCTCCAGTAATTCTGTTTTGAATTCTGAGTGCTAACCTGTCAGCTTGTCTTGATTTGCTTGGATTGACAAGTGGCATGTTGACCAGATCAAGACCTTCATAGTAGTTCAAGGTTTGAAAATCAAATACTTCTTGTTGCCCTTGAACTCTGTGAAGAATGAGGGCTCTTCTATTAGCATCATACCTCCACCCAATAATGTAGTTTGAAGTTCCTTGAGGTGGGGATGACATAGCCCTTGGTATACCTTCCTCAAAGAGACTCCTGATGATAGAGTCTATAGAGTCCACATTAATGTGAACTTGAGGAAGTTGCTGAGTATGCACAATTGCAAGTGAGGATGGTGAGTCCTCAATGTCCATACTCTCTAAAGAACTCCTAGGTTCTGTGTCTGTAATGACTTTCTCCCCCTTTTTGGTAGCATCACCCTCTTGCATAGGTGTAAGGCCCCGTTCCCGGGACGCTTACAGTTGGTCATTCATCGCACATAAAACATATAATTACATTACATTAAGAAATCATTGCAGCGGAAACATTCAAAATGACATCACGTTTCATTATAATTACTTTTGCCAAATAATACACCATTATCCGGTTACAAAATTCATGTTTGCATTACATCACAAAAGCTATATAATTGGATGCCATCCCAAAAGAGCCGAGTAGCCTTGCCGTGCCACCCTCAGCAATCATTTTACCTGCCAACTGGAAAATGTAATAAAAGTCAGCGTTGCTGAGTGAGTTCTAGTTTTAATAATAAAACATACTTTACTTTCATTAAAACTATTCCTTTTATCATGCGATCATTCAACATACGTATACACAGATAATGTTATTATTATCTTTCATCTCATTCATTATCTTCCATTCCTTTCGTTCATTCTTTCTTCCGAGTCTTTTGCGACAACATGGTCGCTCACCTCAATGGCAATCTCAATGATTGCTCGCTATCCGAGTCATTTGCACCCCTAGGGTTGCTCACCCCAATTGCCCATCACGATAGCAAGCTATCCGAGTCTTTTACAACAACAAGGTTGCTCACCCCAAGGCAACGTCACGATAGCACTTTACTCGAGTCTTTTGCAACGACAAGGTTGCTCACCTCATAGGCAATCTAAATGATTGCACTTCATCCGAGTCTTTTGCAACACAAAGTCGCTCACCCCAATATATATGCTTGCAAGCCTTTCTTTCGTTCATTCATCATTCATTAATGCATGCATTCTTACTTCGTGTTCCTCTTTCATTATCTTTCGCTTTACATTACATAATACTTCATTCATTCATTCATTCATTCATTCATTCATTCATTAGCATGACATGTAAAGCCACAAGAAAGATAAGCATACAACATAATAAGGAACATATCATACACATTCATCATCATCATACAGGGCAACATCATACATTCATATCATGCATAAACATGCAACATCCTCATCATCATGCCCTACATGCTCTCTAAGGCCATAACCATCCTCTTACATGTTCTTACGGGTTACTTTACGTCAAAACTTACATCTGCACCTTTCCCCGAAGGCCAGAAGTCAAACTACACATTCCTTCGAGTGAAACAGCCCTATTCGGGCGTATGGACACCCTTCAGTCGCATGGCCTCCATGCGACTGAACATCATGCGACCGGACTCATGCGGATGAACATCTATGCGAATGAACATCCAATCGTGCGTATGGACCTTGTGCGAATGGGATTACTGCGAATGGGCACCTATGCGACTAACCTCATGCGAATGGACTCATGCGACTAAGCATCTATGCGACTGAACCCTCAGTCGTGCAATCCCCATGCGACTGGACTCCCAGTCGTGCGATTGAAACCTTAGTCGTGCGATTGAGCCCTCAATCGTGCGAATGAATCCCAATCGTGCGAATGACCTTCAATCGCCCTCATTCGGCCGTATGGCCTTCATTCGGTCGCCTAGCCCTAGCTGATGCAGAATGGAGTTCATCCCGAACCCAATCTGCCATTTTCGGCCTCCAAGCTCATCCAAACCCATTCTAAGCCTAAATTAACCCTCCTGGACCTTAGGAATGCATACCATAACACCATACAAGCACACACAAGCCCGAAATCATACTCTAAACACATCATACACATCACACCCAAATGGGTCAAACACACACACAGAAAAAAACGGGTTTTGAACATCTTCCAGCCCCAAAATCAGTTGAAAACAAGTAAAAGTGGGGTCCTAGAACTCACACAATCGAGCACAAAGACAAGAGCTTCGATTTGGCTTGCTACTCGACGGATTTGGACACCCGAATCACCCGAAACACCACTTTTCTCCCTTTTTCTCCTCTTTCTCTCTTCTCTCTTCTTTGAGCTGAAAATATGTGAAGTGTGGGGAGAGTGGGCTGCCCTCTCCCTACACATATCACCACTTTACCCGACTTTTCTTCGTTGGCGAGTTTGGTCCCTCGACTTTGGACTTTATTTCTTTTCTTTCTTCGCCGCCTTCAAAATAATAAATTTCCGGGTGTTACAAGTCCACCCCCCTTAAATAGGTTTCGTCCCCGAAACCTGTTATTCCTCGAACAAACGGGGATAATGCTGTCTCATTTCTTCCTCAGTCTCCCACGTTGACTCGGATCCCTTCCTGTGCTTCCACTGTACACGCACAAGAGGAACCACTTTATTCCTTAGCCTTTTCTCCTTTCGGTCGATGATTGCCACTGGTTGCTCCACATAGTTGAGCCGTTCATCTACTTCGATATCTTCCAATGGGACAATCATATCTTCATCTGCTAAGCACTTTTTAGATGAGATACATGGAACGTCGGGTGAATTCCACTTAACTCATCTGGCAACTCCAGTCTATAGGCCACCTCTCCTACTCGAGCAATGATTCGGAAAGGGCCTATATACCTTGGGCTCAAGTTGCCCCGCTTTCGGAAGCGAATGATACCCTTCCAAGGTGAGACCTTCAACATAACCCGGTCACCCACCTGGAACTCAATCGGTCTGCGTCGTTTATCAGCATACGACTTCTGTCTGTCTTTGGCTGCCTTCATGAAGGCTTTGATCTTCTCAAGCTTCTCGTCGTAGCCTCAATTACTTCGACGCTTCCCAATTCCTTTTGACCAATATCACCCCAACAAACGGGCGTTCTGCATCTCCTACCGTATAGCATCTCATATGGGGGCATACCAATGCTGGCATGATAACTGTTGTTATATGAGAATTCGGCTAACGGTAGGTGGTCATCCCAACTTCCACCAAAATCAATCACACATGCCCGAAGCATGTCTTCCAGCGTCTGAATGGTCCTTTCTGACTGACCATCAGTCTGGGGATGATAAGCCGTGCTAATATGTAACCTCGTCCCCATAGCATCGTGGAACTTCTTCCAAAATTTAGATGTAAACCGGGTGTCGCGATCCGACACAATAGACACCGGCACACCATGACGAGTCACAATTTCCTTGATGAATAGATCAGCCAACCTCTCAGATGAATATGTCTCGCGGATCGGTAGGAAGTGAGCACTCTTCGTCAAACGATCGACTATCACCCATATGGCGTCATACCCTTTCGGGGTACGCGGCAGCTTTGTAATGAAATCCATGGTGATGTGCTCCCATTTCCATTCCGGTATATCCAAAGGTTGTATCTTCCCATACGGCTTTTGATGCTCGGCCTTCACCTGTAAGCAAGTAAGGCACTTACTCACATACTCCACCACATCGCGCTTCATACCCGGCCACCAATAATCTTTCTTCATATCATGGTACATCTTTGTGGCACCAGGATGAATGGAGTACCGAGTCTTGTGAGCTTCATCCATTATCTTCCCCCGTAGATCCCCAAAACGAGGAATCCACACACGATCGAATCGGGTCCTAACACCAAGTGTGTTTTCACCCAATTCCCCAACCAGACCTCTCATTCTTTCAGAGTTAAGATGATCTTCTTTCAATGCCTCATCTTGAAACTCTTTAACCTGCTTCATCACATCGGAGGTCATGATCAGCTGATACGCTTTCACCCGAATCGGCTCGGGCCTCTCTTTCCGGCTAAGGGCATCAGCCACCACGTTGGCCTTGCCCGGATGGTAGTGGATCTCACAATCATAATCCTTTATAAGCTCCAACCACCGTCTTTGCCTCATGTTCAGATCCTTCTGCTCGAAGAAGTACTTCAGACTCTTGTGGTCGGTGAATATGGTGCACTTCGTCCCGTACAGATAGTGCCTCCGAATCTTTAATGCAAAGACCACGGCTGCCAGCTCCAAGTCATGAGTAGGATAATTGACCTCATGAACCTTCAACTGTCGGGATGCGTAGGCTATAACCTTTCCTCTCTGCATTAACACGCACCCCAACCCCGAGTAGGAAGCATCGGAATAAACCACCAAATCTTCACTTCCATCGGGTAATGACAGAACAGGAGCTTGAGTCAATCTCCCCTTCAGTTCTTCAAACGCCTTCTCTTGAGCTTGACCCCATATGAACTTCACATCTTTTCGGGTCAACTTGGTTAGTGGAGAAGCAATCTTAGAGAAGTCCTGGATAAACCTTCTATAGTAGCCCGCCAAACCCAAGAAGCTACGAATCTCGGATGGCGTCTTTGGTGACTTCCATTGCATAACCGCTTCCACTTTCGCCGGGTCCACCATTATCCCGTCGGGATTCACCACGTGACCCAAGAACTGAACTTCGCGCAACCAGAACGCGCACTTGGAGAGTTTTGCATACAACTTCTCCCTCCTCAGCGTCTCTAGAACCTCCCGAATGTGTCCGGCATGCTCTGCTTCGCTCTTCGAGTAAATCAGGATATCATCGATAAACACAATCACTGATTTATCCAACATAGGTCGACACACACGGTTCATCAAATCCATAAAAGCAGCTGGCGCGTTGGTCAAGCCAAAGGACATGACAAGAAACTCGTAGTGACCATAGCGCGTACAGAAAGCTGTTTTAGGAATATCTTGCTCCTTCACCTTCAACTGATGGTAACCAGATCGAAGATCTATTCTCGAAAACCAACTAGCACCCTGAAGCTGATCGAACAAATCATCTATCCTCGGTAAGGGGTATCGGTTCTTCACTGTCAACTTGTTCAGCTCGCGGTAGTCGATACACATCCTCATACTTTAGTCCTTTTTCTTTACAAACAGGACCGGAGCACCCCAAGGAGAGATACTCGGTCTAATGAACCCCTTATCAAGCAACTCTTGCAACTGCTCCATCAACTCTTTCATCTCGGTCGGAGCCAACCGATACGGTGCCTTGGCAACAGGTTGGGCACCCGGTATCAGATCAATCTGAAACTCGATCTCTCTGTCAGGTGGCACTCCTGATAAATCTTCTGGAAACACATCTGGAAAGTCGCACACAACCGGTACATCGGCTAGTTGTGGTGTTGGCGTATCCACATCCTTTACATAGGTCAAGTAGGCACTACATCCACGCCTCATACACTTTCCCGCCACCGCCATCGAGATCACTTTCGGAATCGTAGTAACCCGATCACCATACACTGTCACTGAACTACCATCAGGCGCCAACAACCGAATCATCTTCTTGCGACACACAATGTTCGCCTCGAAGTCCGCTAACCAATCCATCCCAAGAACCAAGTCAAAACCACCTAAGGTCATCACAAACGGTCTAACAGGAAACTTAAGACCCTCGAGTTCCACATCACAGTTCTCTATCATCTCAGAAATCCTGGTAGACTTACCTATGGCAGTTTCTACATCGAAGGGCGCATCAACACATCTACTACTAACAGGCAGCTTAGCACAGAAAGCAGCAGAAATAAAACTTTTACTCGCACCAGAATCAAATAACACAGAAGCTAAAGTTTGGTTCACCAAAAACGTACCGGACACGACGTCAGGGTCCGTTCTAGCTTCCTCCTGTGTCATGGTGAATGCCCTGGCGCTCGCCCTCAGTCCATCACCTCCCGTCCTCTTTGCCCCTGAACTCTCAGCCCTCGGCTTCTTACAGTCTTTAAGCATGTGACCCTCCTCACCACAGTTAAAGCATCGGACTGCACGACAGTCCTTTGCCATGTGCCCCGCCTTTCCACACCTGAAGCACAAGTTCGACCCAAACCTGCACTCCCCGCTATGCTCCCGTCCACATTTACCACACCTTCTCGATCCCGCACCTGACATAACCACACGGCGATCATCCACCCGTGCCTTCTTATTACCCGTCGAGGCATTACCCCGACCAAACCTCTTCCCCTGCCAGCTTCGTTCACCACTGCTCTTCCTGCCACCATCAGTCACCACCACCGTCCTCTCATCATACAATCTTCCCGCCAAATCCACCGCCGACCTAAACGTGCTCGGCCGGGCGGCGATCATGTGCCTGCGAATATCCGCCGGCAAACCCTGTATATACCTCTTGATCTTTCGGGACAGAGGCGTCACTTGATCCGGCACCAGACGTGCCATCTCGTTGAACTTTGTGGTGTACTGTTGGTGTGTCATGGTTCCCGCCTCCAGTTGCAGAAACTCCCTTTCAACCTTATCCATTTCCCGATGAGGACAAAACTCCTCGATCACCATCTTCTTCAGTTCGGGCCACCTCATTCTCCCGATCGCCCGATTACCCTCTGCTTGGACAATGTTGTCCCACCAGCATAGTGCCGAGTCCACAAAGGAGTGGGTGGCAAACTTTACTTTCTGATCTTCTCGGCACTCGCTGATGTCGAGAACAGCTTCCATTTCTCTCACCCATCGGTGAGCAGCGGCAGCATTGCCATTACCGTCAAAAGTAGGGGGCTTGCATCTCATAAACACCCCGTAGTTACAGCCTCGTGCCACCTCTCGCACAGGCTCCTCTTCCTCTTCCTCCTCATTATCAGAGAAAATCGTTTCAGGTTCCGGTTGCTCCCTCGAGGTCCGGTTTCTCTCCTTCCTTTCTCCCTCCTTCACAGCCTTGATGACTTCGGTCACCACAGACGGTAAGATTGTCTGCATGACCTGATGTACTTCTTCAACAACAGCCTCCTTTACCGAGGCCCTCAAGTTCGCGCTCTCATCCCCAGCTTCTGGATGAGGAGTCTCAGGTTCTGCAGGAACCTCTTTCTCAGCTCTAGGCCTTCCTCTTTTAGAGCGTGGTTTAGCAACAGGGCCATCACGGCCTCCACCCCTAGATGCTCTAGAAGATCTACCACCAGCCATTCTCTAACACACTGAAAGATTCAAACACCAACACGGTCATTCAAGGAAACAACTCAGTTTATGTCAAGTATAGTAAGTCTCTAATTACAGTGGCCAGTTGTGATTAGTCACTTACTGTACTCTTCATACCCCAAGCATTACCTGTCCTGACTACATCAGTATTCAAATCTACATATAACACATAACATATACCATGCGCACATAAACCGGTTAACTTTAAGAAAATACCTGATGGCACGCAGCTACTCAGTTTGGCATCCCATTCCCTTTTTCGTCCCATTTTCAGTTTAAGTTAAGGTTTATTTTGAAAAGTTACCCATTTCACTTAAACTTTGGCTCTGATACCAACTTGTAAGGCCCCGTTCCCAGGACGCTTACAGTTGGTCATTCATCGCACATAAAACATATAATTACATTACATTAAGAAATCATTGCAGCGGAAACATTCAAAATGACATCACGTTTCATTATAATTACTTTTGCCAAATAATACACCATTATCCGGTTACAAAATTCATGTTTGCATTACATCACAAAAGCTATATAATTGGATGCCATCCCAAAAGAGCCGAGTAGCCTTGCCGTGCCACCCTCAGCAATCATTTTACCTGCCAACTGGAAAATGTAATAAAAGTCAGCGTTGCTGAGTGAGTTCTAGTTTTAATAATAAAACATACTTTACTTTCATTAAAACTATTCCTTTTATCACGTGATCATTCAACATACGTATACACAGATAATGTTATTATTATCTTTCATCTCATTCATTATCTTCCATTCCTTTCGTTCATTCTTTCTTCCGAGTCTTTTACGACAACATGGTCGCTCACCTCAATGGAAATCTCAATGATTGCTCGCTATCCGAGTCTTTTGCACCCCTAGGGTTGCTCACCCCAAACCCATCACGATAGCAAGCTATCCGAGTCTTTTGCAACAACAAGGTTGCTCACCCCAAGGCAACATCACGATAGCACTTTACTCGAGTCTTTTGCAATGACAAGGTTGCTCACCTCATAGGCAATCTAAATGATTGCACTTCATCCGATTCTTTTGCAACACAAAGTCGCTCACCCCAATATATATACTTGCAAGCCTTTCTTTCGTTCATTCATCATTCATTAATGCATGCATTCTTACTTCGTGTTCCTCTTTCATTATCTTTCGCTTCACATTACATAATACATTCATTCATTCATTCATTCATTCATTCATTCATTCATTAGCATGACATGTAAAGCCACAAGAAAGATAAGCATACAACATAATAAGGAACATATCATACACATTCATCATCATCATACAGGGCAACATCATACATTCATATCATGCATAAACATGCAACATCCTCATCATCATGCCCTACATGCTCTCTAAGGCCATAACCATCCTCTTACATGTTCTTACGGGTTACTTTACGTCAAAACTTACATCTGCACCTTTCCCCGAAGGCCAGAAGTCAAACTACACATTCCTTCGAGTGAAACAGCCCTATTCGGGCGTATGGACACCCTTCAGTGCATGGCCTCCATGCGACTGAACATCATGCGACCGGACTCATGCGGATGAACATCTATGCGAATGAACATCCAATCGTGCGTATGGACCTTGTGCGAATGGGATTACTGCGAATGGGCACCTATGCGACTAACCTCATGCGAATGGACTCATGCGACTAAGCATCTATGCGACTGAACCCTCAGTCGTGCAATCCCCATGCGACTGGACTCCCAGTCGTGCGATTGAAACCTTAGTCGTGCGATTGAGCCCTCAATCGTGCGAATGAATCCCAATCGTGCGAATGACCTTCAATCGCCCTCATTCGGCCGTATGGCCTTCATTCGGTCGCCTAGCCCTAGCTGATGCAGAATGGAGTTCATCCCGAACCCAATCTGCCATTTTCGGCCTCCAAGCTCATCCAAACCCATTCTAAGCCTAAATTAACCCTCCTGGACCTTAGGAATGCATACCATAACACCATACAAGCACACACAAGCCCGAAATCATACTCTAAACACATCATACACATCACACCCAAATGGGTCAAACACACACACACAAAAAACGGGTTTTGAACATCTTCCAGCCCCAAAATCAGTTGAAAACAAGTAAAAGTGGGGTCCTAGAACTCACACAATCGAGCACAAAGACAAGAGCTTCGATTTGGCTTGCTACTCGACGGATTTGGACACCCGAATCACCCGAAACACCACTTTTCTCCCTTTTTCTCCTCTTTCTCTCTTCTCTCTTCTTTGAGCTGAAAATATGTGAAGTGTGGGGAGAGTGGGCTGCCCTCTCCCTACACATATCACCACTTTACCCGACTTTTCTTCGTTGGCGAGTTTGGTCCCTCGACTTTGGACTTTATTTCTTTTCTTTCTTCGCCGCCTTCAAAATAATAAATTTCCGGGTGTTACAATAGGTGAGCTAGAGGTTAGGTCAACCACATTCACAGGTTATTGTGTTCTTGGTGTAACTTTTCTTAAATGTCTCCCAGCTAGTTTTTCCCTGAGATAAGATATCTCAAGTTGCTGATCATTGACCCTATTGTGAAGGGTAGTCACCTGAGATTCAAGGTGACTAACCTTAGAGACTAAATAGGAGCATGTTTTTTACAGTTTTTACACCTTTAGTCTCAGATTCCCCTCTTCTTCATCAGAAGAATCATTGGGGGATGAGATGATTGGACCAAAGTCCTCTCTCTCACCACCAGCTTCAGGTTCTTGGCTGCTGGATTTCCTCTGCTCATTGACATTCTCAGTTGAGATGTCAATGGGCTGAGTTGCCATGGTTGAGGTCTTAATAATGTAATCACTTGCAAAAGTGAGAGCCTCTTCCATATGGATATCCTGAACAGGTTCAATAGTATCCACCTCAGTTATGGGTGACTGATGTGGGCTAGACTGAGGAGATTCAGGAGTACTCATCTCTCTTTGAGTAGGGGAAGAGAAGAGAGACTCATGATACTCACTGAAACCTAAGTCTTCATCAGTATAGAATGAGAGGTTGGAAATGGGTTGATTTAGATCTAAAGGCTGGGGATGGTAACTGTCCCCTGAAGGTTATTCACTTGAGTGTTGAGACTCAGAGTGAAGGCTTAAGGCAGTTGAGCTTGTGAGCTCATCAGGGTGAGCATGAGGAACCTCAGCCCTGATTGTTGAAGAGATGGGAGTGGTTTGCTCTTCAGGGGAAGTAGGAGCTCTAGTGTCCACTTCCTCCTGTATAGGTGAGTATATGGGGACCTGCACAGACTCAATAGCTTGAGCAGGGGTTCGTTTGGATTTTCTTTGATAGGTGAGGGTTACTTGTGGCCTTTTTGGTGGTAAAGAGGTAGAAGGTGTGGGTTCAACACTAGCTTGTGTTGCTAGGTTGTCACCTTGACCAATGAGCTCTAACATTTTGGGGACAAGGGCGGTTTCTATACCTGAGAAGCCTACAGTTGGCTTCTTCATGATTTTAAAGATGTCAGGCTTCATCTGTCCCAATTTAAGAATATTATCTGTTTCCCTCAACTGTGAGCCTAGTTCACAGTTGAGAATGTGTTGAACATATCTAGGAAACATATAATACTCTAAGGAGTCCAAGTTAGCAAGCAAATTTGTATAGACAAATTGAGAGTACCTGAACTTGACCCCTTGAACCATTCCATGCACTATGAAAGAGAGATCCTCAGGAATCTGGTCCCACCCTCCATGCTTGTTTGACAAGCTGTGGATAACCACATGGAGTAGGTATTTCCACTGAGATGAGACCTTCCCTTTCCTGAAGCTCTTTACAGAGAAATCTCCCTCATAGCCCATCTGCTCAAAGGAATGATTGACAGCTTCCTTTGGGAAGGACAACTCACCTTCTTCATCATCCAGCTGCAAGTGAGTGTTGATGATGGCCGGAGTGATGAAGATTGTCCTCCCTTGCACTGTGGCAGACAATGTCTTCTTCCCATCCATGATGACCTCTTGGCAGGTCTTCCAAAATTCAAGCAGATGATCCTCAAAGAGAGTAGGATCAATGGTTAGGGAGGTAAAGTAATTTGATAAAGCTAAGAAACGGAAAATCTCTGAGAAACTATCATCTTTCTCAGAGCTTAACAGAGCAACCTGGTTGTGTTGCCTGTGAAGTTGCATGGAGAAATCTGGGTTGTTTCTACGGTTAAGGTTGGCCATTTGAGGAGCTTAAGGATGAAGAAAGATGAAAAGCGAAGGCGGTTTGGGAATTAGGTTTGAGGAATAGTAGAATTGAAGAAGATAGTGAGGGAGAGGGGGAACCGTTGGGTATTTATGTGAAAAGAATTTGAACCAAAGTTAATGAAAGAGGATAAACTTTGAAATCCAAATGTCGGTCCCACCTCTGAAAAAGTAGTTTACTTTTGCTCAAAAAATAGTTTTCTTGGGATTCGAAAAGCTTCCGAAGGTAAATTATCTTCGGAAGTTTTAATGACAAAGCTTCCGAAGCTAAAATGACTTCGGAAGAATTTCCTGAGAGTTTTGAAAATTTTGCTTTGGAAGAGAAATAAAAACTTGAATGCTTTGTATATAAAACAACAAAGCTTCCGAGAGTTAATTTTGCTTCAGAAGGAAAAAGTTCTTGAAAACAAATAAGTGTCTGAGACAAGTATTTAAGCTTCAGAAGATAGATTGAAACCTCTTCCGAAGGTAAAATTTCTTAGACAGTTATTTATTTTGAAGACATGATTTGCTTCCGAAGATAAAAATTTATCTTCCGAAGGATCAGAAAATTTTAAAGAATCTAAGGAAAGTCTTCAAAAAGGATTTGATATCCAAAGAAAACATGAGCTTATGAAAGTGATGAACTAGACAACTTAGGACACACCTATTTTAAGAAATAAGTAGAATTAGTTTTAAGAAAAAATCTACTCAAAGTTAATCATCCCAATAGCTGATATTAGATATTTAAATCTCAGTTCAACAAAAGCTTTTGTAAACAGATCAGCATATTGGTCATCTGTATGAACTTTGACTAGTTTAATTAATCCCCTTTTATAGTTATCTCTTATTAAGTGATACCTGA
The DNA here is from genome assembly GCA_025215565.1 of Flaveria ramosissima. Lineage (NCBI taxonomy): Eukaryota > Viridiplantae > Streptophyta > Magnoliopsida > Asterales > Asteraceae > Flaveria > Flaveria ramosissima. Next base: position 15,791,074 of record CM046033.1, on the reverse strand, counting down.
TATTGATGTGTTTGGTCCTTGAGTGCTGCACATTCTCAGTGATAAAGATAGCACTATTGTTGTCTATGTGAATGGGAGTCTCCTTGAAGTTAAATCCATAGTCCATCATCTGATTTTGAATCCAAAGCACTTGAGCACAGCAACTTGCAGCAGCAATGTATTCAGCCTCAGCAGTTGATGCAGACACACAAGATTGTTCTTGCATTGCCATGAGACAACCCTTCCACCAAGGAACTGACATCCCCCAGATGTAGACTTTGCAGTCATATTGCAACCACCATAATCACTATCTGTATAAGAATACATATTGAAGTCAGGATTCTTTGGATACGTACCATAAACCAAGTGTTAAAGCACCTTTGAGGTATCTTAGAATCCTCTTGACAGTGATAAGGTGAGACATCTTAGGGTTGGCTTGATATCTTGCACAAATACATGTAGCAAACATGATATCAGGCCTGCTAGCAGTAAGATACATAAGAGACCCAATCATAGCCCTGTATAAGTGTTCATCTACACACTCCCCTTCAAGATCAGGTCCATGGGAGTGGTTTCTGGCTATGGGTGTCTTAGCAATCTTACAATCAGTTATGTAAAACCTCTTGAGTATGTCTGAATATACTTTGGCTGACTTATGAAGATACCATCTTCAACTTGCTTCACTTGAATTCCCTGAATTCCCAGATAGAACTTGAGTTCTCCCATTGCACTCATTTCAAATCTGTCTTTCATCAGCTTCTCAAAGTCTTTGCAGAGCTTTGGATTAGTTGAACCAAAAATGATGTCATCTACATACACTTGAACTAGCAATATGTCATTTCCCTGTCCTTTGATGAAGAGAGTTCCATCTATAGTACCTCTCCTGTATCCATGTTTGCAAAAATACTCAGACAATGTCTCATACACTTCCTGGGTGCCTGATGCAGCCCATAAAGAGCTTTGTCAAGCTTGCAGACATAATTAGGATGATCATGGTCTACAAAACTAGGTGGCTGTTTCACATACACCTCTTCTTCAATCACTCCATACAAAAAAGCACACTTCACATCAAGTTGAAAGACCTTGAAGTTCTTGGATGCAACAAATGCCAGGAATATCCTAACAGCTTCTAGTCTTGCTACTGGAGCAAAAACATCAGTGTAGTCAATCCCTTATTCTTGTGTGTATCCTTGAACAACTAGTCTAGCCTTGTTCTTGATGATAACGCTTCTATCATCCTTCTTATTCCTAAACACCCATTTGGTTCCAATGGTAGTCTTCCCATGAGGAAGAGGACAAAGGTTCCAAACTTTTTGCCTTTTGAATTGAAGCAACTTTTGTTGCATAGCTTCAACCCAACTTCTATCCTTTAGAGCCTCATCAACTTTCTTTGGCTCTATCTGGGATCAGAAACAAGAGTGAAGACAAACATTTGCTTCATGGATTTGTCCTCTTGTTCTTACCCCTGTGACAACATCTCCAATAATGTTTGTGGTGGGGTGAGACTTGTGGATCCTAAGCTGAGGGATCACAGCAAGTTGCTGAGAAAGATCTAAATTTGAGAAATTTAGATCTGGCATAGATGATTCACCCTTCACATCACCACACTTATCAAGATTGACTTGATCCAATGAGTGTGTGACATCATTGATGTTGTCATCTATGGTGTGGTTATTAGTATCAAGGAATTCTTGATCACTTTCACCATCACTATTATTGTCTTCCACAATTGAGGTATCTTTATCTGGTTGTGGAGCCTCTGAGCTGGAATTTGAAGGCACCCCAGATGTATCAGCTGAGTTTGTCATTGTAGTGCTGATGGAAACCTCATTTGCTGAAGTAGTTTCAACTGGAGCTTAAGATGTATGAGTTGAAGGTCTTCTTAGCTCAAATCTTGGATCAGGATCACCTATATTTAAATTTTCTACAGATCCTGATACATTCTCACAAGACTTGTTAAAATAGTTGGTAACTAAATCAAGATCAAATAGCCAATCAGAACCAGAACCAGCCACACAGGGTGTGTGTTCATTGAAAGTCACATTGGCTGACTCCTGAACAATTCTAGTTCTGAGTTGTATACTCTATAAGCCTTAGCCTGAGAAGAGTATCCAATGAAGTGTTCATCATCTGATTTCTCAGCAAATTTGACAATTTGATCTTTGGTATTCAAGATGGTGCAAGGACATCCAAATTACCTGAGAAAACCAATGAAAGGTTTTCTCTTGTGCTAAAGTTCATAAGGAGTTGATAGGATCGGATCAATTAGGTTTGAATTATGCAGCGGAATATCACGAATTGAGATCGAATTTAAGCAAGAAAGGTAATGAATATGCAAGACAATCAATCACAATTATAGAGAGAATATTTCTGTTAAAGGAATGTTTTCATTCACATGTAATGCTTCGGTTGGAAATACAGCTAGGTCAACATCCCTTATATAGAGGAATGTGACGTCTGCTGATGTCACTTGACAGTGACATCTAACAGAATTAATAAAACAACTGAAATATGCAAACTACTGAGATGTTCTCAACAACTGATTACATCTCAGTGAATGCTAAGTACAATTACATAAAACTACTGACTAATAACTACTGAAACAATAAACTACTGAAATATAAAGTTACAAGTACTGAAAAGTAAAACCATCACAACTACTGAAGTTAGCAACTTCAGCTGTTGTGACAACTGCTGATCACTCTAGTCTTCAGCCTTTGTCTTCAGCACTTCTTCTTCAGACTTTGTCTTCAGTTCTTTGCTTTCAGACTTTGTCTTCAGTTCTTTGCTTTCAGACTTTGTCTTCAGACCTTTGTAATCAGCTGATGTCTTCAGCTGATGTGATTATCTTCAGCAGTTGTAATGTCTGTGAGACTTAGAGGTTTTTCTGATCAGGCTCATTGGTTCTTTTGGTCCAACAAACTCCCCCTGAACCAATGCAGCCAAAACCTCTAACTTTATTGAAGATCCCACTTATTCTTTGGCAAAAGTACTCTCTTGATCAGCTTCAGAGGTAAACAAATGAGCACAGGCCAGGAAAAGGTTTCTAATCATTTGATTGGCTAAGTATGGAAGGGAACTCTGTCTTGGGGAAATTGGACACAGAGTCTTGTCCCAACCATGAAACCTATTTCCCATTTATGAGTCTGAAAGACTCCCTTGCATAGGCCTCAAGGAGAACAACTTGTTCCTCCTTAATGAGTTCTTCTGCTTCTCCCTCAAAGAAGAACTCAGGCCCATAATACTCAGACAGGTACCTCACTGTCTTCCCATTCTTTAGCTCAACAGTAGTTATCTCTCTATATGCGAATTCATCTAGATGAGAGCCTTCAAGTAACAACTGGAGTTCACTCTTCTGAAGATCTTCAAGTCTTTTGTACAGCAACCCCTTCTTGATCATTTTGTTCTCAAGAATAGACATAGGGGTTGATTTGGATGTGTGAGCTCTCTTGAATTCTTCAATGATTTCCCAGGGTGAGACTACCATGGCCAACATGATTGCAGCATTCAAAGTCTTTCTTACTTGGCCATGATATCTACTTGGTAAATTTTTCTTGTGAATTCTAGAACTTACCCTGGGATCTGGCCAAATCCGCACTCTCTCTTTTTGATGTTGAAAAGTATGCCTGAGAGTGTACAGCCTTTGAGCTTGAATCTTCATGGCTTGAATGGATGAGGACTGAGGGAAGTCCTTGTCAACCATCTTAAGAAACTCCTCATCATGCTGCTTCTGCTGTTCTTCTTCTTCAATTTTGACCTTAACTGTCAGCCTTTGAGTTTCAGGAGTTATTGCTTGTGATTGACTCCTAGGCTTCAGTTTCTTCATTTCAAGAACAGCAGATATTGGCAGATTGTCTTCTTCATCCTCTTCTTCTTCTTCTTCCATCCTCAGCAACCTTCTTTTTCTTTTTGGTGCTTCACTGGTGGACTCTTGGATAGGTTTCTTGGGTGAAGGGATTGGTTTAGATGGTTGTGAGGTTGATTGTTTTGGAAGTTGAGAGGTTGGTTGTTTTGAAGGTTTAGATGTAGGCAGTTTTGATTGTGAGGTTGGCTTGGAGGATTGTTTTGGTAAGGGAGATTTGAAGGGCTGCTCTATCATTTTGTTGGTGAGGGTGGCTTTGGACAACTTGGCCATATCAGTTCTCTTCCCAGCACCAGCTTCATCCAGAGCTTCAATGATTAAGCCTTTGTTGAAGCTTTCAGATGAGCATATCTTGGTAGTTATCTCCAAGATGCTATCTCTGGACCATGACTTAATCTCAATGATAGGTCTTCCCAGATGTTTAGAAAGAAATCTAATCATAGCCTCTAGTCTCTCCCTTTCTTCTTCATTACAACTTGCCCATCGATCTTCAATTTCTTGAATCTCAAGTCTCCTGATCTCTGAGTCAAGTTTTGCAGTGTCAAATCCTTGCCTAAAGAGCTGATCAATGATCCTGTCCATGGATCTGCTGTGTTGGTCATCAGCTTCTTTGATCATCTCATCTAACCTCTTCTCATCTTCAGTTTGATCACCAATACTTTTCTTTCTTTTGTAGGTGATGATCTCTTTGCCTTTGTTCTCTTCCTTATCTTCTTCCTCTTCAGCTCTTTTCCTTTTATCATCCTTTGCTGACTTAGACTCCCCCTTTTTGGTTGCATTGGGTTCAGGGGTTTGAATGTCAGAAAGGTGTTTGGACACATCATCTGTCACAAGTGAGGTAATATCTGAGGAGAGCCTCTCATCAATGGTTTTATGAACTATAGATGTGATGATGGGTGTGATGAGAGGTAAAGAAGATTTGAATGCAGCAACCATTTGCTCAGAGGGGTTCTCTCCCTGAGAAATAGTGCCTGAGCCAGAGGCTGGTGGTTTGGATGATTTAAGTGGCTCAGTGTTTGGGGAAGCTTCAACAGAAGCTGCCATCTGTGGGTTTATTTGGGCAGATGGTCTTGATTCCTGAGGCATGATGGGAAGCAGATCTTTCAATCTACAAACCTCAGCCTCAAGAATAGTGTTTTGGGCTAGGACTTCAAAGAAAAAGCCCAGGTCATCATCAGTATAAACTGAATCACCTGACCTCCTGAGTGAATCAGGATGAACATGTGCTGAGTGTAAATCAGTAATCACATGTGCCCCTTTGTCTTGGAACTGTGGACTTCCTGTCTCAGGAGCATGTCCTTCATTGACAGTTGCCTCTGGTGAGGGCTTAGAGATGATACCAGCTTCATCCTGTTCATGTGCTGAAACAGGGGAAGAGGTAGCCTCACCAGATGTTCTAGTCTCCATATTTACACTAGGAGACTGAACTTGATAATCCCTATGCTGTTGGATATCAACTACATTTTGATCCTCTCCCTCAGCTGTTGAGGTTTTCCCAGTAGTAACAGGTTTCTGGGGAGGGGTAGAGGAATGTAGCTGAGTCAGCACTTGTGCAATGACTGCAGTTGGGCTTGTAGGGGCGGTATCAGTGGGAGATGGTGGTGAAAAGGTTTGCACCTGGGGAGAGTGGTGCTCTTCAATGGTAATCTTCTCAAGTGAGATAGATTCCAGCATGTGGTTTCCCCAATTTTGGTTGCATCAGGATCCTGTTGAGAGGATACCTGAGCGGTTTCAGCTGGTGAGTCATTGAAACTACAAGGGGATTAAGGCTTGTAGTCTCATCCTGCGTTTGTGCTGCAGGGGCATCATCAGGGGACTCAACTCCCTGAGTAGCCTTTTTGGTTTTCTTTGGTTTGGGTTTGGAGGGGACTTTAGATTTGGAGGTGGAGCTGTGGGTTCCCTCTGCTTGGGTTTGAGCAGTTTGGCAGCCTGTTTGAGTTGTGGGTTTGAGTTGTGCCTGGAGTATACCTCTGGTAAAACCAACAGAGCAGGGACTCCAAGGCCAACAAGGCCATCAGATTTTAATTGATTCAAAATGATTGCCATAAGAAACCTTGGATATAATATCCATCTATTTGCCACAGGTTTCAATGCCAAATCTTTAAGTTCCAAAAAGATAATATCAGAAAAATTTAGATTTTGGTGCTCAAGGATAGAATATAATACCTGTTGCCATCTGGATGACATTTGATCCCAAGAAGATGTTTTGGGAGCCAGGCAGACATTGATCATGTGAAATATGAGTCGCTCAGCATCATGGAAGTGCTTCTTTAGTATGGTAGTAGCACTTAGGTCACCTTCATAACCATGATTGGCAAAAGAAAGATCAATGGTGCCTTTTGGGTACTTGGTGGGATAGGTGGCATCATTTAGGTCTAGGGTTTGACGAATGATCTCAGGAGTGATGATCACCCGTTTCTGGTTAACAAAAGCCTGGAGAGTGATGGTGGCATCATTCTCATCAGTATGAACGGTAACGTTCGTCCAGAACTGGCACAGGGTATCAGGGTAGATGGTTGGATTGAGGAGAAAGGCTGTGCGGTATTGGGAATCAACCATCAAGTCGATAGCAGCATCAAACTTGTTCCAGAATGGTGATTTGGTAAGATGAGCAACACAGTTGTGTCGAGGTTTGATTTGCATGGTCGCCATTAATGGAAGATGAACGTTTGGAAAGTGGGTTATGAAAAGGTTGAAGTTAGGGTTAGGTATATATAGGTTATGAAACAGCTGAGGTAAAACAACTGAAAGTGTTGGTGTTGGTCATCAGGTGTTAGAAAACAACTGAAGACATGGTTTTAACTTTCAGATGTTGTAAACAACTGAAGACTTGGTGTTGGTCATCAGTAGTTGTAAAACTACTGAAGACTTGGTTTTGGCTTCAGTTGTTTGGAAATGAAACAGTACTTGTCGTCAATTCACAAAGGTCAGCTGTTTCAATGACCTTGACACTTACTCATCAGATCATCTGATTTTCAGATGTTTCATTGGTCATCAGTACTTATTTATTACAAAAGACATCAGTAGTTTAAACTACATCAGTATTTTTAAACAAACAAGATACTTCAGTACTTTTAAGTAATTAAGTCTTCAGTAGTTGTAAAACTACTGAAGATAAAATGACTTATCAGCACTTATTTTTGACAAAAGTATACTAATGCTCATCAGTATTTATGAACTAAGAGCATCAGTAGTTGTCAAATTATTCTAGTTGCAGCATACCAAGCCTGAGTACAAGATTATGAAATGTTGCACTATCCAAAGGCTTAGTAAATATATCTGCAAGCTCATCAGCACTAGGCACAAACTTTGGATCAATCAGACCTTTTTCATAGCAATCCCTAATGAAATGATGTCTGATCTCAATATGTTTGGTCCTAGAATGCTGGACAGGATTCTTAACAATACAAAGAGCTGAAGAACTATCCATTAATAATGGAGTCTTAGTCTCTGTAATGTCATAATCCAATAACTGATTTTGAAGCCAAAGTACCTGAGATGTACAGCTTGCAGCTGCAATGTACTCTGCTTCAGCTGTTGATGTAGCAACTGATGTTTGTTTCTTACTCTGCCAAGAGACCAAACAGTTGCCTAGAAATTGGCATCCACCAGAAGTTGATTTTCTGGTTAACTTACACCCTGCATAGTCACTATCAGAAAAAGCAACCAATTTACAAGAGTGCCCAGTGGAATACCATAGTCCTAGTGATTTAGTTCCCTGCAAATATCTAAAGATCCTCTTGACTGCAATCATATGGGAATCCTTAGGAGCAGCCTGAAATCTAGCACAGACACAAGTTGCAAACATAATATCTGGTCTAGAAGCTGTTAGGTACATCAAGGAACCAATCATACATCTGTAAAGAGTTTCATCAACTGCTTTACCTTTTTGATCAGCATCCAGTTGTGTGTTGCTGCACATGGGAGTAGAACAGGATTTACAGTTTTGTAAATCAAACTTGGTTAACAAATCTTTTGTGTATTTTGACTGATGAATGAAAGTTCCATCAGTCAGTTGTTTGATTTGTAAACCCAGAAAGAACTGTAATTCTCCCATAGCACTCATTTCAAACTTTTGTTGCATCAATTTTGTGAATGCATCACACAACTGGGGATCAGATGATGCAAAAATAATATCATCAACATAAATTTGAACAAGGAGCTTATGCATGCCAGCTTTCTTTATGAATAAAGTTTTATCTATGGAGCCTCTAGTGAAATTATTTTGAAGAAGAAAATTAGATAATGTTTCATACCAGGCTCTGGGTGCTTGTTTCAACCCATAAAGAGCCTTATCAAGCTTATACACCCAATCAGGGTGTTTATGATCTTCAAAACCTGGTGGTTGACACACATAAACTTCTTCTTTTATTTTACCATATAAAAATGCACTTTTGACATCCATTTGAAAAACTTTAAGGTTATGAAAAGCAGCATAAGCTAAAAACAAACGAATTGCCTCCAGTCTGGCTACAGGGGCAAAGGTTTCATCATAATCAATACCTTCTTCTTGTGAAAACCCCTGTACAACCAGTCTGGCCTTGTTCTTGACAATTTGGCCTTTTTCATCAGTTTTATTCCTAAACACCCATTTAGTGCCTATTGCACACTTACCTGGGGGTAGAGGAACCAGTTCCCACACTTGCTGTTTTTGAAATTGAAGAAGCTCAAGCTGCATGGCTTCAACCCATCCATTGTCCCTTAAAGCAACATGATAATTTTTGGCTCTTGCTGACTGATGAAGAGAGCATAGAGACAGAAGTTGGACAATTGACTTCTTGTTGAAACACCAGCAGTTATGTCACCAATGATCTGGGACACAGGATGATTCTTCAATTCTTGATATGCAATAATATCTGTGCAAGTGTTTGTAGAAGATTCAGTAACAGCAGATGTTGATGTAGACTCTTGAAACCTAGACTGAGATGGCAGTTCAAATGAAGTAGAGGATTCAGATATTTCATCAGCATTTGTTGTGGATGGAGCTACTGAGGCTACAGGAACATCAAGTGTAGTAGAACCAGGCAGATGATCACTACAACTTGCATTTGTATCTTCAGTTGGAGATGATGGATCTTCAGAGACCATAACAGGTGGAGGCTGATATGGAACATATTGCAGTATGTCCAAGTCAAACATCTCAACAGGGTTTTGAGGAATCTTGTCTTTTGGGGATTCATTGAACTTGACATGCAAAGTCTCTTCAACAATCTTTGTTCTGCAGTTGAACACTCTGTATGCCTTGCAAGTAGATGAATACCCAACAAAATACCCTGCATCCACCTTGGAATCAAACTTCTGAAGGATACTTTTTGTGTTAAGAATATAACAAGGACACCCAAAAGCTCTAAAGAATGAAATCAAAGGAGCCAAATGATGTAAGAGCTCATAAGGAGTCTTCATCAACCTTTGATTCACTAATACTCTATTCTGAACATAGCAAGCTGTATTGACAGCTTCAGCCCAAAAGGTTAGTGGCAAACCAGAGTCAGCCAACATTGTCCTTGCAGCTTCAATCAGGGTCCTGTTCTTTCTCTCCACCACTCCATTTTGCTCTGGAGTTCTTTGAATACTATATTGTCTTTTGATTCCCTTAGACAAATAGAATTCATCAAGAGTGTGATTCCTAAACTCTGTCCCATTATCACTTCTCACACACTTAACTGGAAGTGAATGCTGCTTCTCCACATATAACACAAAATTGATAATACTTTGAGCTGCTTCATCCTTGGAGTGCAAGAAGAAAGTCCATACATATCTAGAGTAATCATCCACAATTACCAGACAGTACTTTTTCTTTGCCATGCTCATTACTCTCACAGGACCAAAAGATCCATGTGCAGTAATTGCAAGCAGGCTGTGGACTTAGGTTCTTCTATAGAAGGGAATGAAGCTTTGTGTTGCTTTCCTTTCAAGCAAGCTGGGCAGGTATCATCACACTTGAACTCCTTCAATGGCAAGCCTCTCACTAATATGATGAATGAGCTGATTCATGTTCTTGAAATTCACATGACCCAGCCTTCTATGCCATAGTTCAGATTCTTGAGGAGAGGCTTTGGAGAACAAACATGGATGGCCTTTTAGATCAATTTTCTTTGATAGATCTAAAGCATATACTCTTCCAATCCTGTTGGCTTTCAGGAGAGTATACTCATCCAATATTTTGTCAATCTTGTGCAAAACTGTGGAAGACAGAATCCGACAGTTTTGACTTGTGAAAACAGCAACATGCCCTTTATCACACATTTGACTGACACTCAAAGATTGTATTTGAGGTTCTCTACATGGTTGACATCATCAAATCTTATCTCCCCATTTGACACAAAACCCTTCCCAATGATGTAACCTTTGGCATCATTTCCAAAAGAAACAAACCCCTTCTTCCTTTGGGAATAGTCATGAAGAAGAGAGCTGCTCCCTGTCATATGCATGGATCCTCACTGTCCACATACCAGATGCTTCTTTGGCATGATGAAGAACCCTGCATTTAACACAAACATTAGTTAGCCTTTGAGACCCAAACCTTTTTGGTTTTGGGTCTGTTTTCATCAACAGATGTTAAACTAACAGGTTGTGCATGATTAACAGCTTTTGAAGATGTAGATGATGCTGAAAAGGATTCCTTGGATTGTTGCTTGGGTATCCTTTTCAGTGGTTTAGTCACAGAAACATCTAATTGGTTAACTCTCCCCAATAGATGTTGAACCATCATCACAAGTTGTGTCTGATTTGTTGACAGAGTTTTCAACTCAGTTGACACATCAGTACTTGTGGATGATTTGTTCTTGTTATTCTCTACACCTTTCTTTTGAAAAGACACAGACTTAGTCTGAGTTTTCAATATTCCCTGAGGAATATTTGCAGCTGTTGTTTGAAAAACCCCTTCTTTCTTAGTGACATTTTGAGAAAGCTTAGGTTTATCAGAATGAGATGATTGAGGTACAAACTTGGTTTGAAATTCATTTTTCATTTTCTGCATTTCCTGCTTAATGATTTTCTTTTTATTGAATTTTAAACCCTTGCTATACCAGCATTCATCAGTTAGATACCACATATTTCACATGTTTTTCTTTTCATCTTTTCTTGATCAACTGCTGAAGCTGAGGAAACTACTGAAGATTTGCTCTTCAGTACTTTCTTCCTTTCAGTACTTTTAGGAAGTACTGAAGGATTTTCAACAACTGAAGAGTTCTTCTTCAGTGGTTTGCTATCAGTATTTTTTAGAATCCTGAGAGATTCTTCAGCAGTTGTCAAAGATTGCTTATTTTCTTCTGATTTAAAATGCTCTTCAGGTGTTGTGTTTTGCCCTTCGGTACTTTGAGTACCTTGTGGAACAACACCTGAATTTCTCAGCCTCTTCTTGATTAAGTGTTTCAAAGTAGAGGGATCATCAGTTATTTGATTAACTGAGATACTCACACTATCTTCACCTCAGATTTTGAATTTTCAATAGAGGATGAAACACATGATGATGTGGTTTGGAAATGACTCTCAACCTCAGATTGTACTTCTAACTTAGGAGTAAAATCTATGGGAGGTATGGTATGATTATACCCAATCCCAAACTTCACATTGGAAGCAGTTTGCTTACTGAGAAGCATTTCAAACCCCTTGCAGGATGTTACCCATCGTTCACAATCAACTTGGGTAGCTGCAAGTGTTTCCTTGAGATTCTTGTGATTTTCTAGAATGACCTCTACCTTAGCCTTTTCATCAGTAATTTGACACTTAAGCTTATAAATCTCTTCATCCTTTTCTTTTAAAACCGACTCAAACTCAGATTTTCTTTTGGAAATTGCCTTTTCTAGGTCAAGATTTTGATTAATTAAAGCTACATTTGCTTCCCTAATAGAAACAAAAGTAGCTATGCATGATTCAGAACAGATCTTGGCCTTAGCCTCAGAAGATACCTGTGGTACCTATGATGATGAAGGATTGTCATCAGTAGATTCCAGGGCCATTAAAGCAAGGTTTCCAAAAGGATTGTCACCACCATGTTGACCAGCACCAGCAAATTGCTCAGAATAACCAGAGACATCATCTGGTAGGCTGCTCCAGTCAACAACCTCAGGGGTGAAAAAGCTCTGATGAGATTGAGGTTGAGATTGCTGATTTGATTGAGAAGGCTGAGGATCAGGTAGAGCATGTGGTTGTTGAGCCATTGGTACAGAAACTTGACCAGACTGAGGCATGTAAAAACATGGATAAGGATATGGCATGGGGCTTTGAGGGACAAAGTATGCAGGAGATGATTGATGTTGTGAATGATGATCAGAACTGGTAAGATGTTGCCCTTTGGATTGTGAATTATTACTTGGAAAAGTCACAAAGGGTGCAGATGAGTTAGATACAGATGATCTACACTCTCTAGCAAAATGTCCAAGTCTGTGGCACTTGTGACATCTCAACTTACTCTTGTCAAAACCAACCTTGGTTTTGCCAGAGAGACCAGGAAATTTCCTACCTGTTCTCTTATAAAACTTTTGAGATCTGATATTAATCAATGCCATTTGGCTCAAAATATCCATCTCTTCAAGATCATCATCAGCAATTCCTTTCAGATCATCCATCATAAAACACAAATTATCAGCATTAAAATTTGAGTTTCCCTCAACTCCAACAAAAGCATGATTTCCACTGTTTGAAGAGAAATCAATATGCTCATCATATGAACTTTCAGATGAAGCATATTCAGACTCATGACCAACCAGAGCAGTATTACCTGGTACAAAGTCATCAGTAAGCTTTCCAGATGAAGATAGTTTCCTTTTCTGTTCTATCTCTCTCTCAAAAGTTAAGAGTTTCCCATGAAGTTGGGTGAGAGATAGAGTATCCAGATTTGCACTGGAGCGTAGGACAATGGTGTAAGTGTCCCATCTCTCAAGCAGGGATCTAAGGAATCTATTATTCATCTGGCTGTTTGTGTATTCATGTTGAACCATTTTAAGCTCAGAGATTAAACATGAAAACCGCTCAAACTGTTGAGTCAGTGTCTCACCCTTCCTATGAGAGAATGTCTCAAATTGCTGGGCAAGGATTTCTCTGTTGTTTGCTAAGACCTCATCAGTTCCTCCAAATTGTTCCTTTAGAGCAACCCAGAGATCATAAGCAGTTTCATGATGCATGAGCCCAGAATAGATTTCATTAGGCAGTGCCATGGCCAGAATTCCATGGGCTTTAGCATCAATCTCAAACAGTTTTAAATCCTCATCAGAATATTGTTCCTTCTTTTTAGGAACCATCTCCTTGGTTTCAGGATTACTCACCATAGGCTTGTATGGTCCATGAACCACAGACTTCCAACAACCTGAACTGTTAACAGACAGGTGATGGAGCATTCGGCGTTGCCATATGTTATACTCACTCCTAACAAGCATAGGAGGCTTAGTTGAGGAGCCAGTATTGTGAGGATCATTCATTGAGGTAGTCATTTTCACTAATTCAATTGAAGTCAAGGAGATTAAAATGGGTCTAGTTTGAAAACTCAACAACACACTTAGAAAACACAATTAGAATCACAATTAATGAACCGGAAGCACAGAAAATTAATCTCTATAATCAATTCTTGCAAAACTACTAATTCGATCAACCTTTGCTATCAAAAGAACAGTTTCAATGATCAATTGTTAGATCGATCAATGATTAACCTAGCTCTGATACCATTTGATAGGATCGGATCAATTAGGTTTGAATTATGCAGTGGAATATCACGAATTGAGATCGAATTTAAGCAAGAAAGGTAATGAATATGCAAGACAATCAATCACAATTATAGAGAGAATATTTCTGTTAAAGGAATGTTTTCATTCACGCGTAATGCTTCGGTTGGAAATACAGCTAGGTCAACATCCCTTATATAGAGGAATGTGACGTCTGCTGATGTCACTTGACAGTGACATCTAACAGAATTAACAAAACAACTGAAATATGCAAACTACTGAGATGTTCTCAACAACTGATTACATCTCAGTGAATGCTAAGTACAATTACATAAAACTACTGACTAATAACTACTGAAATATAAAGTTACAAGTACTGAAAAGTAAAACCATCACAACTACTGAAGTTAGCAACTTCAGCTGTTGTGACAACTGCTGATCACTCTAGTCTTCATCCTTTGTCTTCAGCACTTCTTCTTCAGACTTTGTCTTCAGTTCTTTGCTTTCAGACTTTGTCTTCAGTTCTTTGCTTTCAGACTTTGTCTTCAGACCTTTGTAATCAGCTGATGTCTTCAGCTGATATGATTATCTTCAGCAGTTGTAATGTCTGTGGGACTTAGAGGTTTTTCTGATCAGGCTCATTGGTTCTTTTGGTCCAACAGGAGTCTTACCATGTGTCTTAACTACTAAAACTCAGTTTTGCACATAACAAGCAGTGTTTACTGCCTCTGCCTAGAAGGTGATGGGCAGTTTAGAGTCAGACAACATAGTTTTTGCAGCTTCAATTAGTGTCCTGTTTCTCCTTTCATCAACACCATTTTGCTGAGGAGTCCTAGGAGCACTATATTGTCTTGTAATACCTTTTTCATCACAAAATGTATCAAGGGTTTGATTCTTGAATTCAGTCCCTTGATCACATCTTATGGTTTTGACCTTGTGATCACTTTGATTCTCAATTTTTAAGATGAAATTCTTCAGAATCTCAGGGGTCTCATCCTTAGTTCTAAGAAAGAAAACCCAAGTGAATCTTGTAAAATCATCTGTGATCACCAAACAATAAGAGGTCCTTCTAGACTCATTACACTAGTGGGACCAAAGGGATCCATATGTAATAAGTGTAGGGGATTAGTGATAGAGTTCCTTTCCAGAGGCTTGTGAGATACCTTATGTTGCTTCCCTTTCAGCCATGCAACACAATGATCATCACTTGTAAACTCTTTCTTTGGCATTCCAGTTACCAAATCATGTTTAATTAGTTTATTCATGTTCTTAAAGTTTACATGGAACATTCTTTTATGCCATAGGAAAGACTCATCACTATTGGCTTTAGACAGAATGCATGAAACTTCTCCAGAGGGAGATGTTTCTTGCAAGTCCATCTTGTACATGTTCCCTTTCCTGGGGGCTCTAAGCAGGATGTGCTCATTAGGAATAACCACTCCAGGCTTGAGAACAATGCACTCATGCTCAGTAAAGAGCATGTTATGACTCTGATCACAAAATTAGGATACACTCAGAAGATTGTACCCAAGCTCCTTGACAAAGTTTACCTTTTTAATGCTGAGCTTACCATTTGTGACCTTGCCCTTTCCAGAAATGTAACCACCTTCATCTCCTCCAAAAGCAACTGGTCCTCCATCAATCCTTTCAAAGTTATGGAGTAGTGACCTATTGCCTATCATGTGTCTGTAACAGCCACTATCAATGATCCAAACATTTTTGTTTGTCTTGAGCTGTTCCTGCACAAAGAGAATGATTAGTTACATTTGGAAACCCAAGCCTTATTTGTCTTAAGCTCACTAAGTATAATAGAAGGTAATGCAACAGTAATAGATCCTATGGTTGTGCTAGGAGGATCTTGAGCTGTTGTTGATGGAGAATTTTCAGTCACTTGGTGTTTCTTAGACTTCCACACCACCTTTGGAGTCTTGGACTTGACCTTCAAAACTTTGGAAGCTTTTTGGACTTCGGAAGTTTCGATGACTGAACCTTCGGAAGATTCTGCAGTCACTGCAGCAGACTTCAGTGCTTCGGAAGAATTCCTTTCTTTCGAGACCAACTTCTCTTCCGAAGGTAATTTTCCATTTGCCTTCTTCTTAGATTTGGAGCTTCCGAAGGAAACAGATTTTCCTTCCGAAGCTTGAATCTTCTTTGAACTCTTTGAAGTCTTTGTCTTGGTCATATGGACAGTACTTTTAGGATTGTATGGACAATCCTTAGCAATGTGAGAGGTACTTTCACACATGACACACACCATTTTCTTCTTCACAAGAGTTTTCTTATGAGAACAAGACTGTCTTTGATCACATCCCTTCTCCACCTTCATCTTTGCAGATACTGAGATAGTTCTTATGGGCTGGGAACTGTTCTTGGAGTTTGATGGTCCAGGCTGTGCAGCAGTGGTACACGGCAGATCAGTCTTCTTCTTGGTACTGAGATGATTTGAACAAGAACCAGAACTCTTAGTTGAAGAGTTTTGGTTGATGTCTTCAGTCTTTACTACTTCAAACCCTGCAGAGATAAAAACTTATTTCT
The DNA here is from genome assembly GCA_025215565.1 of Flaveria ramosissima. NCBI lineage: Eukaryota > Viridiplantae > Streptophyta > Magnoliopsida > Asterales > Asteraceae > Flaveria > Flaveria ramosissima. The sequence continues at coordinate 15,775,039 of CM046033.1, read as the reverse complement.
GCTTAGAGGCAAAAGTAGCCTTGATCTCTTGAGCCTTCTTTGCTTTTCTTTTGCTCTTTCTGATCAAGTTCTTTCTCATTGACTTGGTCATCACAGTAATATTTTTCTTCTCAGAAGGATAGTGGCCCTTCTTAGAATCTTCCTATTCACTCTTCTTAGAGGAATTCTTCACTATCTCTTCTTCATCCTCTACATTTATAGGATCTATGAGAGGAAGCTCATCTTCACAAGTTTCACACCTAGGAGATCTTACAGACAAGATTGTGTGTGGAGGAGCTATCTCATTGGATCCCAGTCCCTATCTATTTTGATAACACACCTTGTTGTGCAGGGATGAGGATATCATGTTCTTGAAGGTCTCTTCTTCAAGAACACTCTTTTCTGCCCTGGCTTTGCTGATCACAAGCTCAGCCTGGCACTCAGTCAGCTTGGTTATGAGATCTTTGATTTGAGTCCTAAAATCTGTATGCTCATGTTTTAGAACTGAAATGGTTTTCTCTAAGTCCTCTATCTTTAGTTTATAATCATTTTCAGACTTTCTAAAATTAGATTTTAAAATGTTTAAGGACTCAAGATCAGATCTCATCTCCAAGTTATAGGACCTGTATCTATTAACTTTAGCAATGTATTCAGGAGTACAGAGATGTTCCAATACCTTGGCTTCTTCATGATCTGCCATTAGTGCTTGGTTTGGAGAAGCATCTTCCACCTGAAAGCTCCAGTCAAAGCCTCCTTCTTCAACAGCAACAACAACTTGTTGCTTTGGCTTCTCATTCTGGAGGGCTTTCTTAGTGTAGTTTGGTCTGGTTTGTACTTCGCCACCATTTGTTCTGGGTGCCTTACACTCTCTGGCAAAGTGGCCCATTAAGTTACAGTTGTAACACTTGACCTTGCCTTTGTCCAAGCCAAACTTTCCACTGGTTGCATTGCTTGGAAACTTCCTTCCAGTTCTCTTGTAGAACTTCTTGGCTCTGTGAGTGAGAAGAGCCATCTGCTGGACTATTTCCATATATTCCATATCATCTCGATGGATACAATCCATGTCTTCAAGAGTGAAAAGAGAGTTGCCATAACTTTCATCAGAAGACACAAAGGCTTGAAAAGAGCTTGTCTCTTGGAATGGGCTTCCTTGAGTGTAGTTCTCCCTGGGTGTCTCTGGGAAGGTGATGAAAGGACCCTTTGGTGAATTGTCAGGGTAACATATGAGATGATGTTGGGGTTCTATGCTATCCCTTTCAACCACGTGCAGGGCTGAACCCAATTGATTGTTAGAGTTGCCAGATTTACCTTGCATGTTCATCTCCATCTGGTAGCCACTAAGAATCCCATATAACTCTGTCAGAGTAAGAGTTTTGAGATTTTCAGTCCTCTTGATTACCACACAATAGTGTGTCCATTGCCTAGGAAGTGAGGACATGAACTTCCTTACAATGTCTCTATTCTCAAGAGGAACTCCTCCATCCACAAGGGTATCCACTATCTCAACATACTTGAAGTATTGTTGAGTCATGGTTTCACCTGTTTTGAATGTGAAGTTTTCAAACTGCTGCTTCAGGAGATCCTTCTTGTTCTCCTTGGCTTCAGAGGAGACTTCATACATCAGTTTTAGTGCATCCCACAGCTGTTTTGCACTTCTTGAAACCTTTGTACACAGAGTTTGGAAGGGCAGTTTGAAGAGCTATCATGGCTTTTCTGTCAATCTCTACTCTCTTCCTATCTTCATCAGAGTAGTTAGCCACATCTTTGGGGATCATACTAGTACCAGTAGCAGAAGGAGTGCTGGGTATGAAAGGTCCATTTTCAACAGATTCCCACATTCTTGAGTCTAGAGACCTGATGAAACCTTCCATTCTCATACACCAAGTATCAAAGTCATCAAGAGTGATCAGTGGGGACTTGTTCATGGTTCCAGTTTCCATATCAGTCTTGGAAATGGCTGCCATTTGAAAAGTTTAGTATTTGTGTGTGTGAGAGATCTTAAGATGGTGAGATCTTATATCAAGAGCCTGAAAAGCTCTGATACCAATTGTAGGACCGGTGAAGGGTGGTCACTTACAACACAACAACACAAAAAGGAGATTAACCAAACTTAATCAAACAGTAAACTGGATTAACCACAAGAATGATACTAAGAACACAAGTAATAAGTAAGAGACAGAACAAGAGAACACAAGATATTGGGTTTCAAGGATGTAGTATATTGCTTTCTCAAGTTCTATTATAAGTGTTACAAAGCATAAAGAAAGATACAAGAACATGGAATACTTATACTACAACCTACAGCAGGCTATACTTTGAAAGCCAGCTGGATACAATTGACTAGACACAAACAAAATCAATTGTAGAGTCAAAAGGCATATCTGCCTTTTGACTTGTGACTATGGCATGCCATAGCTCACATCCTAATATATTATAAAAAGGATAAAAGTACATAAAGTAGAAAGCATGGACTCAAGACCTCAATGTACAGTTACCAAAAGCATGGACCTTTCACCAACTTATGTAAGTTGGTGACTTTACAGAGTTGCAGCGGAAAGGTGGTCCAGCTTTATGGTAAAGTACATCAGATAAAGGCATATCTCTAAAAGTCTTGGAAGAAATCTGTCTTCACTAATTGGCTTCGGAAGACTTTGTATTTGAAGCTTCGGAAGACTTCACTTTTGGCTTCGGAAGATATTGGTCTTGGCTTCGAAAGATTTTACACTTAGAATATTTCTAGTGCATGGTGTAAAACTTCCGAAGCATTTCTACTTCAGTTCTTTAGTGCATGCTTGCAGAGAGACTTTGGATGTTTTGGTTGCATCAGACTTATAGGATTCCTTACAACTAATTAAATGAATAAATCTTAAAAAGCAAATAAAAATAAAGCTTATTAACAAAATGAAGTTAATATTCTAATGCTAAGTGAATATTGACGTTAATTAGGCTTTATTGGATCTTATATGGAGATGGCTACTAACCGCTAAGTGACCCAGTTTAAATCAGAACCAAACTGGCCCAACAATTTTGAGATTAACTGGTTAATCGAGTAAAAACCTATTGGGCCTCACATTTTTAGTCGCATTTTTAGTTCCATACGTGTTAACCTATATGATCATCTATTTTTGATGTTAAATGAGTCTGTGCTTGTCATGTGAGGACAAAATGGTCACCTTATACCTGTTAACCTAAAACTTAAACTTAAACTTAAAATTAAAAAGAAAACTAAAATTATATATATGGTCCACAAACCCACTCTCATTTTCACAGCTCTCCCTCCCTCCCTCCCTCTCTCAACCATTTCTACCTGAAAGTCTTCTCTCCAGCGACCACCACCGTCGATGTCTCCGGCACCATTATCACTCACTGTTGCGATGTATCTCTCCTTCTTTCTCAATCTTATGGCTGAAGCCCTAGATCTAAAGAATATTTTTGATTTTACAAATCTAAATATGAGGGGATGGTGGTTTATGGGGATGAAGGTGACGCTAATGGTGATCGGCTAGTTACAGGTGGGGTTGATAGATGTACAATGGTGGTGGTCGGAGTGATTGCGGGTTGAAGGTTTATGGAGGTGACGATGTTGGTGGTTGGGTGGTTGCAAGTTCGCATTTGATGGAGGTGACAATGGTGGTGATTGGGTGGTTGCGGGTTGGGGTTTGATGGGGGTGGTCGGGTTTGCATAGGTTGGGATGGTCATGATTTTCAAATGTGTATAATTGATTTTAAGTTTTAAATCATAATTTGGGTATGGATGATGATGATATGGGGGCGAGGTGGCGACAGTGGTGGTGGTGGGTGGTGGTGATTGATGTGGATTATTATAGTATAATTATAATTTTTTATATCTAAAGAGGGTTTAGGTTTATTTTATAGTTTTGATATTCATATGGGTTAAAATGACTAAATTGTCCTCATGTGCCTTGCACATGACCTGATTTAAGTGTAACGTCCGTAGAGGAAAGAACGATTTATTCAAGATTTTTTAAACATAAAGGAAGTTTACATTAATTTTCTTAGTTTAAAAACAAAACCTAAAATTTGCTATAAACCTAAAGGACGCAAAGTGTAATTTACTTTGAAAATAATTTGATAATTGCATGAATTTGAATGATTGAAGTTGGTCATATTTATAGGAGGTGTGTATTTATTTTTAATTTTAAATTATATTAAAGTTATTAATGAGCTTAGAGAAATGTATAACTATTAAAATTTTATTCTAATTTATATAAATACTTTTCTAAAATACAAAAATAAATACAAAAAATCAACACATATTAGTATTTCATTTTTTCCCTTGAACTCATAGTATGCTTTTAAGGGCAAGAGCCCATAAAATCATTTTCTTTTATCATACAAGAAAATGATTATATATTTCGTATTATGATTCATACAAGCATGAAATGCCTAAAAGTCTTGCGTGAAGATAAACTGTTAAATATTTCATAGGTTCTTAAGAACTTTGTAATGGAGATTTTATCGTTATTTGATAGTAATATCTTGTTTGTAAGTGTAAATTCTTGTTTGGTTAATAAAAAACATATGATCATTAACTTTTTTGTATTTGTGATCACGTGCAAAATTAAATCAATATTTTTTTTCTCAAACACTAATATATAATATTAAATATTACTAATACACCTCATAAATGGTAGCTTAAGAGGCATAAAATTATATAAATATCCCATTCTGATCGATCTGGTACAAGATTTATAGTCTATTCGTAAGTCACCTTATAAACATTTTTGGAAAACCAAAGCTGAGCCATATTGCTACAGTCAATTATATTTAAAATTTTAAAACAACAATTGCATGACCACACGGTAAACCGAATAATTTCCATTGACGACAACGACATGTTTGATTGTGCAAATTAACCAAATCTTTTTTACCATATCCGCAACCTCAAACGAATAATCAATGATGCATGTTACCGTCCATGTCACACTTTTTTAATTCTTCTCGTAATTTTATTCCCAGCCCATTTAGTAAGTGTGTGTTGTAAATTTACTGTCATTTAAAATGAATAAGTAAAATAAACATACAATTAATATGCTATTTAAATAAAATATAAATTACCTTCAAGCTGTCTACGATTAAAATACCACTTCTGTAGATACTCACGGAAAACTTCAATAAGGTCGGTGATTAGGAGTTTTTTTGTATGTCAAGATAAAGCATTGATAGACTCAACACTGTTAGACGTAATGATATTGTATCGCTTACCAAAGCAATATGCTCTTGATCATTTTTCTAAATTTATATTAAATAAATTATTTTGAACACAAGGAAGGGTGGAAGTTAGTCTATACATTCCTTTCTCAAAATTAGATATTCTGTAAGCTTTGTAAGTTTACCATCATAATCACTCAAAATTGTTTCCTTTCATTGACTTAAGTTGTAGGTTTATCATCAAATGATGACAACCTAGGCCGTGAAAGACCTCGGGAAACACTTTTTGTATTGCTATATCAATTGATGCAGCCCTATCAGATATGGTTGCTAAATGCAGATTACTACCAATACACTCTTTAAGTTTCATGAAAAACAAGGTCCATGTTTCCCCGCTCTCGGTTTTCCCGACACCATATGCTATTGGGAGAATTTAATTGTTGCCATCCATTCCTATTGCAAAAAACATAATACCCAAATACGTACTTTTTAAATGTGCTCTGTCTATGACTATCAAAGGATGTAAATATCTCATAAAACTTCAAATCAAAATAAAATTACATAAAATTATATAAATACTACTATCAAATAATGAATTGTAATTTTAGAAAAGTATAACAAATTATTAACCGCAGCATCGGTAGCCATAAAAAAATTTTCAAACCACCCAATTGCATCTGTTGCAATGTGAGTCACCGGACTGGGGTTCGTCTTTTCTAGATTATAACAAGAGTTAAGTTTAATTTTACTCCTTGAGGTTTGTTAAAAATAACTAGTTTCCTTCAAAAGATTAAAAATATCAATTTACCTCCAAAAGTTTCATAAATTGTTTCAATTTAGTCCAAAAGTTTATTAGTTGTTTCAACTTTATCCAAGATAATAAAAGTTTTGGAGTAAAATTGAAACAACATATGAAACTTTTAGAGGTAAATTGATATTTTTAATCTTTTAGAGAAAAATAGTTACTTTAGTCAAATCTTAGGGTGCAAAAATGAAATTAACTCTTATAACAATAAACATGTCGTTCTTCAAATGACTTTTGGAGGGAAGCATTTAAAAGTTCAAGAGCATAATTTTTTCCCCTCTAAGCTTGTAGATATGAAAAATCAACTTTATAGTGTAACCTAAAATCGTTTATAATTTCTTTACCCGGTATATTCGCCCATTGTCTATAAGTTGAACTTTAATAATATGACCAACAACTTTCTTGTTTGCCTAACGAATATTGGGATGAGTTTGTATTCTCGAACAAGTATGATTATCGTTAAAATATCTAACTTGAAAAATGTTTGAACTTTCGAATTCATATGCCCTGATACGCTAACTTCAGTCGTTGTTAAGACATGATGCTTCAAAAATTTTCTTTGATGATTGCTTGACTTTTAGTTCAAAACACTTACTAACACACATTTTACCTAGTTCCTATTAAAGATCATCTTTATTATTAAAACATTGACCAACTTTCACATTTGAAGATGTTGACTTATAACTTTTAAGTTCATTATCAGTAGGATCTGGCAAAGACTCGGACAATAAACAAAAATTTTCCACTGAAACTTTATACTCATAACCTTGATGAATAAAAGTTGAAAATTCAGCCTTTTAAAATCATCATTTAAATCCAAATTTTTGTTTTCCAAAACATGATTTTCTTTAATTACTGAGTTACTACCAACATCGTTCTCCTCGGTAACATATCATATAAAAATATGATATAGATCATTAACAACAAGGTTTATAAAAAATAAACAATCATTATCATTCAATATGTTAATTGAATGAGTGTACGTAAACATTTTATAACATAAACATATACGTTTATTAAAACCAAATATATTAAAGATAAGATTTTTCAATTCTTGAAATGTAATATTCACCGGTAGAAACACAACCTGTCTATTACATCGAACATTTACAAATACATACTCTTTGGCTTCATTATCAAACTTTCATATTCCACCACTACATATCACAAAGTTGACATCCATAATTGAAGTTTGGAATGAAAAAATAAAATTGTTGAAAAGTTTGTGAATTGAGAGAATCAATAATTTCCTTGAAATTTATACTAAAAAACTATTCATTAATTATGGTAGTTACTCATTCATTAATTATAAAATCTAATTAATTAAAAAAATGAAAATACTTACATCCCAACCCATTTTTATAAGTCATAAGAACTAGCTTAATAACTAAATTACATTATTAATTTTCTATAAATTACATATATTATTAATTTTGTAAAATTACATATATTATTAATTTTCTATAAATTACATATTTTCTATAACTTACATATATTATTAATTTTCTTTAAAATTTTTAATTATTTAACTATTTGATAGTTATTCTTGGGGATATGTATCGCTCACCGGCGATACGACGGACCAATTGCTCCTGACGATACAGATCACCGATTGGCGACACAAAAGAGAAATTAATTTTTTAGCGATATAGACCCATGCTGTATCACCCTTGAGCGATATACGTAATTTTTAAGCGATAATCGGGCGATACCACATGCATAGGTATCGCCGATCAGTACAATCCGGTGATACCACATGCATTGGTATCACCGGTTGGAGATATTGCCATTTGATTCGTCAAATAATTTGGTAAATTACAAAATTAATGGCTATTAATGAAAACTACTTTGATCATATGGCCAATCTCATAAAAATTCCTTTATTTGATTGTAGCCCTACGGCAGGAGAAAAACAAAATTACGCCAATAAAGATTTTTAAATGACAGTTTTGGTCATTAATTTTTTAAATATAGTATTACTTTTCCCATGATGACAGACTTGCACTATTTATCATAGCACAAAGAACATCCATTATTCTCTCTCATATACTAAACACCTCTTACTAGCTAGTTTAAAACAAGCACCACAAGTTAGTGCTATATATATATAGGGTTCTAATATGCTTAAATTGATCTGGCCTTCATGTTGTAAGGTACAAAATACACATCATGTAACTTTTATCCCTCACTGTTTGGTGCAAGAGGCGTCGAACCATTGGTGACGCCAAACAATTTTGAAAAGAAACGATCAGCTAAAACAGCGTTCGCAGCATCAGACGGATGAAAAGCATCCCAAAATACATATTCGTGACGGTTTTTACACACTTGTGCATTGGATAAGCACAATCCTCCTATAGCCGTATCAACGTTGCAGCATGACGTATTGGACACCTTGAAACCTAGGAGATCGAAACACACATCCAACAAATGACAATTGTTTGTTTAGAAATGTTTCCATATTTAGAATGACTGTCGATCAATCCACGTGGCCTTACCATACTTAGAAGGGTTGTCGATCAAATCTAGAACATCTTGATAAGTGTCCGCGAATGTAAGATGTGCGTTCTTGAGCTTTACATTTAGAACGTTTATCAACTTTTGCACTTTAGAGTTAAACTGAATCACCCATTCGTTTACGTTATGTAAGCATTGATTCTTGCTTGATTTCGCTCGTTGTGAAGGAATGCATCCCAGAGGCCCGAGTCCATGAAAAACCATCTTTCGTGCCCCGAGCAAGTAAAGCCTCTTTCACCACCGCAAACAAAATATCCATCAGCCTTTTATGAAGCATAAACATTGACGAAACCATAACTTTTTAGTCAAATAATTGTTATAAGATTTTCTTATAACTCTTACCGTGAATTGTTCGGCTAATTTTAAGTTTAAAATCTCTAGAAATTCATCAGGTGTGTACTGTTGAGCATCGGGAAGAAACGGCTGCAGGAAGTTGTTAATGTAATCGTTGCTACCTGTCGAAAACATAATTAAACTTATGATCTCACTATATAATTTCTTATAAAATTGATGTTTTTTCTTCTTCTCGTACCCATTCCAATGAAGTAAATTGCCTCATTTAAAAGATTATTAGCAGCTTGTTCTCCTATCTTTGCCTTGATCACCTTTGTTGTGTTCTCAAAGTAATCTATTTGATCGTCGAACGACATTCTTTGAATCTGTTTTCCAACGGTTAAAGTAACATAAATAAATAAATAAATAAACAAACGTAACCAGTAAAATCTCACTTATGAAAAAAACAACAATTAGAGTCTGATAAACAAATTAAATCTTACAAAATAGAGTCCTGTGTCATTCAGAATACCAGCACCACCAGATGCATAGTTAACCCCTTTCAGGATCAGATCATCAGTTGGATTCAACGAAAGATAAGGCGGTGGAGACGGAATTCCAAGCTTCTCAGCTGCAACAACAGAAAAAAATCATAAAAAATAACATAAGGCCTCAACTTATAACCGCGAGAGTAACATCATAATGTACATACATATGATATCACCAATGGTCCGCCCATTACTGAACCGACCCGTGGGTTTTTGGTTCTTGTAATCGATACCATAAAACGGAAAATCTGATCTAGCTAGAGAATATGGCAAGTGGTTATTGTTGCCAACTTCTGTTAAAGAATCACCAAACACGAAGGTGACGAGTGAAGGGGTCGTGACAACAGAAGTATGGTCGGCTTGTATGCCCGCGATTGCGGCTATGAAAAATGCTAGAGCCAGTGGTATAGCCATGGTTAAGTGAGTCTTGTTTGTTGGCATGATTTTATAGCATATTGTTGAAGAGGAAGTTGGTGGTGTTGGCCAACTGATGTTAGTGAATGTAGTCAGAAGAGTCAGTGTGGTTAGGTTTTATTTGCAGGATTTTGTGAGAGTTTAGGGGTTTCTTTATTTGGGTTGGAAATTAATATTTGGGTCGGTACAAAAATGCAACTTGTTATAACAAAAGATTTAAATTCTAACTTATTGTTTGATTAAAGAAAATACTAAGGATTTCTTTCATTTCTCTGTGGGTTTACAACTTAGAAACAAGGAAAGACTAGGAATGAAGATATATCATTATTGGTTTTGGTTATTTTGTAATGCTTGTAATAAACCGGCGGTGGACCCAAAAAAATTTTTACTAGATTTTTAGGGGTTTATTGTCTATCATCAAATAATAATTTTTCGTACGGTTTAGGACAGGTCGGGTCAGATCATGCAATATAAAGGATAAAAACCAAATTAAAACAAATAATCTAAAAATTGATCTACTAACATGTTTTGCTTTTTAAACTAACATTAACAATTAACGCTAAAGTTGTAAACGAGTCAAGCCTTCTACATGAGGCGAGCTTCAGCATGTGCTTGAGTGCTCTTAAGGAAAAATAAGCCCAACAAGAACCTAGACAAGCTTAGGCTCAATTTGACTTCTCTACATTCTTACATAACACTTGGGTTTGAATTTTGTATAAATCATTAATTGGTAAATTGGGTTTTGTAAAATGGGCTTGATAAGTTAAAAACTAAAGAGTTAAGTTCGTTTTTGCTCCTTGAGGTTTGACAAAAATAACTATTTTTATCCAAAAGATTAAAAATATTAATTTACCTTCAAAAGTTTTGTAAGTTGTTTCAATTTAATCCAAAAGTGTGATCAACGTTTTAACTTGAATCCAAATAATGAAAATTTTGGACTAAAATTGAAACAACTTATGAAACTTTTGGACGTAAATTAATGTTTTTAGTTATTTGAAAGAAAATGGTTAGTTTTATCAAACCTTAACGAACAAAACTGAAATTAACTCAAAATTAAAGGAGCTATGAGCTTAGTAGTTAATTGTTTGATTGCGATTTTAAATGATCCAAATAGTTTTTAATGAACTTTTGGTCCAAAGTAATAGATTTGTATTAGTTAATTATTTAATAAAGGCCAGTTTTAAAATTAGTGTTGGTCTCAAAATTTCTTCGGGTCACTGTTAACATTTTTTGGGGCTGGTTCAATATTTTATAGGGGGTTGGTATAAAAGTTTCATGAGGTTCGTCAAGATTTCTTCGTATAGATAGAAATAGAAAAAAAATTTCACGGGATGCGAGCGACCCCATTCTATCCGTCAATGTAATAAGCATAAGATACATCGAAGTTTACAAATCAACTTTTTTTATGGTTGTAACAACACCATTTTTATCCACACACACATTGACAAATAATAGTAACGTGATTCCACTTCTAGAAGCTTTTTTTACTATTAATATCTAACTAGAAGATGAAATCTTCATCTGTTTGAGAATATAACATGATACTTCTCAAATTCGGCATATGGTTCCTATCAGCAGACCTCTGCAACAGCACTTGATTATGTTCGTAACAAGGACGAGGGTAGTCGGGTGAAGCTAATATGAGTAGGAAACATTCACTAAATTTAACGTGGAAATACTAAAGATAACAATAAAAGAATTAAGAAACAACTAAGATGCATTACATGTATGCATATTAACTAAACTTTTTTTAATTAATACATTAACTAATACATATTATTAATATGTTATTTAATAGTATGAGACTATTTAATCCACTACATTATATATTATATTATTTATAATAATTTAAATTAACATTTAAATTTATTAATAAATATTATCTTATTTGAATACTTAACTATATAAGTACTAAATATTCTTCAAAATAATAATATTTATTATTATTATTATTATTATTATTATTATTATTATTATTATTATTATTATTATTATTATTATTATTATTATTATTATTATTATTATTTATTATTATTATTATATAAAATTTATAAATAAGTATTATCTTATTTAAATACTTAACTATATAATTACTAAATACTTTTTAAAATAATGATGATATAATAAGTACTCATTTTGTCTTTTTAAAAATTTTATATTTAAGCCTTCCAGTTATATTAAATTTACATTTAATCGCCTAAATTTTTTTAAAATTTTATACTTAAACTTTCAAGTTATGTCAATGTTACATTTAATCAACTTTTTTTTAATTTATACTTATGCTATCAAGTTATGTGAAATTTTCTTAGAATCAATTTACAATAAATCTCGTTAATTATAGTAAAGGCACAATTTACGCATTTGCTATTTTTCTTCTCTATTTTGCGGTATTTATTTTTTTATAGTACTTTTATTCTATTTTACTTTTTATTAGCGTTTCGTAAGTAATCTTTTTTTGAGTGGTTAGTACTAACTATAAATCATCGGAATGAAATCTTTTAACTTTTATACGACCGCTGCATAGCGCCGGTCACACATGAAAGTAAACTAGATAGTAGGTTTAGTGGGAAGAAGTAACTAATGCTTTCATCATACCATGACATAAGTACTTACAAGAAAAATAGGTAACCACCCAACTACTTAACAAATGGCCTATCTTCATTTCTGGGTGTCCCCTTAGGTCTTGTTAATACATCACACTACGCTCAAACTTGACAACCCCAAACTTCTTAATACCATATTAATAAAACTTAATTACCCTTGCTAGTGCTAGTAAGAATGTCCACCTTTTGCCCTTTAATCATCCTCACAAACGCTAAGGGATTAACTTGTTCCTTACATATTTTTGTATAAGATGAAGACTCATATTGACAAGTTAGCTTATTCCTTAAAACACTAGATTAGTCATCAATGTGATTGTCAATGTATTGTCAACATATCATTGGTTTTGTTGCCACAAACTTAGCTTCATATGAGGATAATACTACAGTTCTTTGTTTAATTACCTACCGTATGATGACATTCTCCCCAAGGAAGATAACCATACGACTAGTGTTTTGATAGTTAGTAGATTCACCATCTAGATCATAATAAAAAGCCTAAGAAGTGCTTGATTATCTTGCCCACATTTATACTTAACTCTATAATTTATTGTATTTAGTATCAAAGAACTCTCCTTGATGCCTTTTGATGTAACACTGTCGGTATTTGCACATAATGACCGATTAATCCTAGCCAATATTAAATAGAAAAGAAAAGAAATAGGGACGGGTATGTACGAGTCAAATACTTAAGCTACTTAAATCTATCTAAACGGGCGTGGTCATTAGATTATCCATTTCATCTTTCCCGAGTTTCACTTTAGCTTTAGACGAGATGCTAACCAATTACATTCTTTCACACCGAGCTCCTTGAAAAATCTTTTTGCACAAGTTGTTTGTTTAACTGACACACCTTCATTCTCTTGTGATGCCTTTATTCTGAAATAATAAGTAATTCAAGATAACTCGATTTGAATACGTTCTCATTTTCTCCATGAATACTTTGGTTCTTTATCAAAGAGAAGTTGTAAAACTCGAATCACTAGTACTGGTATACAAATAAGGGTAAGATGAGGGTTCAATTCCGTTGGGTCTTGGTAGTGCTTGAGAGAATCTAAATAAGATGAAAGATATGTTATTCTCACTACATGACGGTGTCTTCTACGATCAGACTCAGCGTGAGAATAAGTTATATGTTCTTTGTAGGGGATAATAAAAAGAAAGGATCAGTAATATAAAGTATGGATGCTAAGAAACGAGATGGTATATATACCTGTCATACCAAAGGCATCCTTATACATGGAGAGTTTTCGGCCCAAGGCAACCTTTGGTGGGACGCTTCTTTCTACTTATGGTAGTCTGATCCTACTCTTTTGTATTGCAAGATGGGACATTGGTATAATTAAGAGTCTGTAGTCCACTAGTGGGACAAACACACCCCTTCCCAGGTAGTTATGTACATCAATGAATGTGTTTTCTTATATGTGTTGAAAATAAAGATAATTTGCAGGCTGTTATCGCAAGATGCACGTTAGCTATGCCATCCTTTGGCTGCAGAAGCTGGCTTCATTCATTTGCTTCATGCATTAACCAGATCAACACACTACTCATATCATCAGCCTTCGGTTAGAGGTGATTATTGCATAACTATGGGGGATCTGACTTAGCTTCTATCATTTTATCAATTCAAAGCTTTTTTGCTTCATTCATTTTACATTTGATGATTTTAATATGATGATGTGTCATTACTAGGTGACAATTATAATCTCTTTGGAGACAGATGTCCTTCGATTCTTCTGCTCTTTTGCCAACTTTATTCATTTATAAATTTTAAATTGCTTTAAAAGGAGTTTCTTCATTATACATCAGATCTTTCGCATTCATATTCAAAGAGAAATCTATCTTTAATTTGTAATTTAAATCCTCTAGCATTCTTTAAAAATGGAATGGCTACTCAGTGATCAAAGCTTGTTCAATATTATGTTGAGGAGTTTTGCTCCAAACAAGGGATTGATTTCAAGTTTAATCATGTTACCCTTGATTCTAAGTGCTAATGCTGGTTAAATTGTATTATATTGAATGTATTTTTCATGTAGTTTTATAGTTACTCTGTACCACTATGTAAATGTTTTCTCTATTTAAAGTCTTCATATCCCATTACTTTGGGATACAAAAAGTTACAAAACCTTCATGGTATTAGAGTCTTGTATCCTAGAGTGTCAACTGGGCTAGGTACCTTGAAACACATCGCTCCACCTTTGGTTTTTTTTAATTTTTTTAGGTGGAAACCTTGTATCCTAGGTGCCAAGAAAAAACCTACTGTTCCCGCTCCAGCTGTGAGCCAGAATACCATACAATGGCTAATGCAGCGGTTGAGATTATTCGGATAACACATTTGTTACGAGAGTTACATGCGCTACCCCCGAACCGTTCGACTATCTTATGTGATAATCAAAGTGCCTTGTTTTTATCTCAGAATCCTATGGCACACAAGTGGGTAAACACATAAACTTGGATTACCACTTTATTTGTGAGCTTGTAACATATGGAAAACTATGTACCAAGTTTATTTCCACCAAGCTTTAAGTGACGGACATATCCATAGAAAGTCTCCATTGGCCTCATTTTGAGTTCTTTCGTACTAAACTATGCCTCGGCCCGCCACCCTTTCGCTAGCGGGGGGATGTTAACATTCATTAAAGTGTATCATATTAAATGTATTTTGCATGTAGTTTCATAATTCCTTTGTACCAAAGTGTAAATACTTTCTCTAATTAAAGTCTTTCAAATCCCATTACTTTAGGATAAAGAAAGTTACAAAACCTTCGCTAAGAAATATATCGTTTGTGCTCCAAAAAGGTCAATCGCTTGTATAATATCCCTTTTATGTGTTTTTTTAATGTTCTTGACACTTTGGCACTTTGTATCAGGCATTAAGTCATGAGCCTAATATTTTGATGTTTCGTTGCTTTTTTTCTTGCCAAGAATGGCGAATTGTAGATAATGAAGAAAACCAATGTTGAATATGGTTTGATTTCTACGTACAATTGTTGTTTTGCTTAATTCTTGAAAGGATCATTTATTTTGGGGTTCTGAGGATATTGTTCCATTCAAAATAGTTTGGATAAAGTCTGATGGTGTTTTGAGTGATAAAGAACCTTCCGTTAATAAATTGGATCATGATTTGTTAACCAAATTTTGTTCGTTTTCCTCTCATGTTTGTCCCTTTTCCCAGGAGTTGTTAGTTATGTTGAATTAAGGGCTGTTTGGTAGTCTCTTAACAGTCAAATTTTGCTTGTTAATAGGGATGGAATGCTTCTACTTTGCTTCTTGCATATTTGAGTGCTTTGGATTTTATCAAATCGATGTTGATTATTGTGTAAAGGAAGTAGTTGAATATTGTGGATTTTATCAAATCTGATCATACGTGTTAAGCAGGAGTTTGTGAATAAGTTGGTGTTTTGGGTGCTTCTAACATGTTATCAAAGCCTCTTGTTGGATCATCTAAAGTTGTGATATCCAAGGGTAAGAAGAGTGCAAGTTCTCGTCACTCTAGTTAGGGACTTGCTTCTACACAGGTTGTTGCATCAAGATATAAGGCTACCGAGCCTATTATGGATCTGAGCAACAATGATGCTGATGATTTGAACTTTTTTGCCACTTATATTGGTCCTATTGTTATATATGAAGAAGTAGTTGATTGATTAATAAACTTGCGATTAAGTTGAGGAGGATGGTGAGGCTTCACCGAGTTAATTCCTCATGAGGGGGATAAAATATATGTTTATGATTAGCCGGTGTGTAGTAAGGATCCCATGAAGAAGCAACCGTTCGCCTGGACATGTATCATTTTTCCACACCAACTAATGGGGATGTTAATCGTGCTGAAGATGATTCTGCCATTACAAAGCTTTTATTTAATAATATGAACCTAGACCAACACCACCTGGATTAAAAGAAACGTCAACCTAATTCTTATTCATTACCATCATATCATGATAATCACCATAAGCACTAAAATCTTAGAATGCGTAACGTTGTCTAGCTTTATCCATCAAATAGCAAAGTCAAGTATGATTATGGATAATTTTTGTGTTCTATTCATTAAATATCAAAAAAGAAAAAGTAAACATACAATGATACATAGATTGATTGGCACAAAATAAAGATGTAACGAGAAAAAAAATTACTACTTATAGTTTTCTTCACTTTTAACCAATTGATCGACTAAGATTGATTTATGTAACTCTTAAACATTTTGGTGATATGTGTATCAACTACTAAATATTATCTTTAATTGAAAATTTCCATTCAGCAAAAACACAGCCAACTGAAAACCATATGAGATCTTTAGAATTTACATGAAAAGAATAACCGGGGTGCCTTTGTAATGCTCTTGAACCTTTTGTTATATGCACATAAGTCCATCAAGAATCAACTATGTATAGAAGCATCCTTCAACCTTTTTTAAACTACAACTAATAATATGGACAAGAAATGTTTATTGTACGTAAGCCAGAAACATAAAACTACAACAAATAATAACATACATCACGAAATAACAGTGCATCAAGAAACATTTAGAACAATTACTACACTAAGATATATTACAGGAACAGTAAAACTGCAACAATTTCTTTTGTTTCATAAATTATCGCTATAAACTTCTTCTCAAGCAATTGCATGCTCGGCAGCTCGGGTAAAATGATGACCACGATGTGATCTCAAGAATAATCAACCTAGACAAATGCCACTCACGTTCAAGATTATGATCCTTTTATGCACTAAACGTTTTACAGTTGATATATTTATAATTGATGACATAATCACATAAGCCCTTCAGCTTTTAATAATGTGCGCATAAGTCTTTCTAGAATCAAGTACTAACAGAATCATCCTTCAACCTTTTAACATTATAGTTTTATCCTGAAATTTAGGCATTTTATATATAGATTTTATTAAGGGTTGAGATATTTAGATACCTCAAGATTTTAAATTAACACTCCAAATTTCTATACGGGTTGTCTACCACCATACGCGTCGTATAGGTGGTCGTATAGCCTCGTACGGGGCGTCTAACCCCTCTAACAGCCCCCTGAATTTTCCTCGTAGTCAGTGTTGAAATTTGCTATAAGCGTCGTATAGCCCTATTTGTGTTGTATATGGGGTCGTATAGGGTTATATGGGACGTATAGACCTCCAACAGTCCCCTGAATTTTTCTCATTTTCATTGTTTTCGATCCTGTACGGATATGATGTTGTACAAAATGTATAAGAAGGTGTCGATTTATAAAGTGTGGTCTCTGTATTTTAGGATCCATTATTAATGAATCTAAAGTTATGTTAATTGAGTTGATGCTTTTATGCTCCATTTCTTTATACAAGATCCGTTTCTTTGTTAAAAGAAAAAAATAATATTCCTTCATTAATTATACAGGGAGTTGAAAAGCATCTATTTTTTCCACGTCTTTGATAACATCCATGGTTGCTTTCCATCTTTTTGGTATTTGCACTTATACTTGTACCTTATGTTATAGAGGTTATAACTTAATTATTTGAACTTTCCTTTTGATGATTGTACATTATTGACCTATTGTAGTACCTTAGAATCTTTTTAACTTTGCCAAAGGTACTTTGGTAGTGGTCTGACCGATTTAAAACTACAGGCACAAATTGTTAACTAATTTTTTTTGAGAGGTGAATTCCTCTCCAACACATATTACTTTACACATTATTATTATTATTATCAAATAGTATTTGATTATATTTCACGCTCGTCTAGAAGTCTCACATTTTAAATAACTATTTTCCTTATTACATACTCGTTTGGTTATATATAAAATATCAGTGTCATGTATTTTTATTCTTATATACTACGTGCTCGTATCGAATTCAAGATTAGACGTCTTAATTATTGTACAAAATTCAACCTCAATGAATAACTCTCATTTACAAGAAATAATATATAGAGAAAATAAAAACAAAATTAAGGAGAGAAATACTCCTTTCCATACATACAACATTGACTAGAAAATATATATAAAGAATGCATAATTATCGGCTATTACCCCCCTTCAATCGAAACGGTGGCAGTCCAAGACGAAGCATGTTGCGAAAGACTTCAAATTGTGCACGTGGTAGACTTTTGGTAAAGAAATTAGCCACTTGAAGATTGGTTGGAACAAACTTAGTGTAAAGTTGCCCAGAATTAACAAGCTCCCGAATAAAATGATAATCCAAGTCGATATGTTTTGCACGCTTGTGAGAGACCGGATTTTGAGTCATGAACAGAGCGCTCTTGTTGTCACATAAAAGTGTAGGGCGAGTCGGAGGAAAAGCATGTAATTCACGCAGTAGATGAGTAATCCAGACAAGCTCTGCGGCAGTGTTCGCCATGGCACGATACTCAGATTCACAACTGGAGCGGGAGATAGTAGGTTGCTTCTTTGCACTCCAAGACACTAGATTCCCACCAAGAAAAATGGAATAGCCGTAAGTGGACCGACGGGTGTCCAGACAACGCGCCCAATCGGCATCAGAATAACCAATGACACAAGATTTGTGTGGACGGCTGTAAGTAAGACCAAAGGAAATGGTCCCTTTAACATAGCGAAGAAGACGCTTCACTTCCCTGAAGTGATCAATAGTGGGATTTTGGAGAAACTGAGAGAGTTGATTCACTGCGTAAGACAAGTCTGGTCTAGTAATTGTTAAGTATTGTAAGGCCCCGACTAAGGATCGATATAAAGTGGGATCTGAGAATGGCGTCCCATGAACAGTAAAGGACTCGTGTGGAGCCAGTGGAGTGCTTACGGGTTTAGATTCATACAGCTTTGCACGAAAAAGTATATATGTGGCATACTTGGCTTGTGTAAGAAAAAGACCAGTGTTAGTGTAAAGAACCTCTAAACCCAAAAAATAGCTGAGATCCCCAAGATCTTTAATGGCGAACTCACGATGCAAACGAGAAATGAAGAGGCGAATCCCATTTTCATCATTACCTGTTAGTATGAGATCGTCTACATAGACGAGTAGATACATGATGTGAGAATCCTTTTTGAGAACAAAAAGAGAGGTGTCGGCACGACTGCAAGTGAAGCCATATGACAGAAGAAACGTGCTAAGACGTTGAAACCACGCTCGAGGGGCATGCTTTAGGCCATATAAGGCCTTAGATAATTTGCAAACATGGTTTGGAAGTTGTGAGTGCACAAAATCGGGTGGTTGCTCCATAAAGACGGTTTCTGTTAGATTGCCATTTAAAAAGGCGTTCTTAACGTCTAGTTGGTGCAATTTCCATTTGTTAAGCACTGCAAGTGATAAGACAATACGTACCGTGGAAGCTTTAACCACAGGACTAAAGGTATGAGAATAATCCAACCCCGGTACTTGTGTAAAACCTTGAGCCACTAAACACGCCTTGTAACGCTCAATAGAGCCATCAGAATGATATTTCACACGAAACACCCATTTTGAACCAACAACATTTGTAGAGGAGGGTCGTGGAACTAATGTCCATGTGTTGTTTTGATGAAGAGCATTTATCTCCTCGTTCATAGCTTCCATTCATTTTGAATCTTTGGAAGCCGACTTGAAGCCCCGGGGTTCAACAATAGAAGTTAAAGCCACATGTAAAGCATGAGAGTGTAAGGAAGCAAGGTCTGCTTGATATTTAGGTTTATAAATACCCGCCTTGGCTCGTGTTTGCATGGGGTGAGTGTTTGAGGTGGGTGTATGTGGGATAGGGGCAGGAGGATTGATGTTTGGTTGGGATGGTTCGGTTGGGGTAGGTATGGTTGATTGAGATGGGTCGATGGGTGTAGATGTAGGTTCGGTTGGTCTAGGTTGGTCTTGTTTGGTAATGGGTTCAGATTCGGATTGGTCAGGATGGTCTATGGGTTGTGGTGTAGGTGTAGGTTCGGTGGGTAAGTGTGGGCCGGGTGGAAGGGGTGAAGAGGTGGTATCGGTTAATGGGTTTGTAGGTAGTGGATCAGTTGGGTGGCACAATGGACATGTGGTTGGGCTAGGATTTGGGAGTGGTGTGTGAAAAGGGTTTGGGCTAGTTTGAGTTGAAGGTATTTGAGATGTACTAGGCACAACAGGTGGGTTGGATATGTCATGGCAAAAGGAGGTAAGGATCAAGGTGTGAGGTGATGTAGAAGTAGTGGTTTTAAAAGGAAATAGAATTTCATTAAAGCGAGCATGGCGAGTAATAAAAACCCGATTGGAACCCGGATCCAAGCATCGAAATCCTTTGTGTGTAGAGCTATAACCAATAAACACACACGGGAGGCTTTTGGGTCAAGTTTATGTTTTGCATAATTACGTAGATATGGAAATACTTGGCAACCGTAGACCCGAAAATTAGTATAACACGGCATGTGATTGAATAATAATTGAAAAGGGGACTTGTTATCGAGTAGAGGACTTGGCACTCGATTAATAATATAGGTGGCCGAGATAAATGCATCTGTCCAATATTGAGCCGGAACGTGGGAATTAAATAACATAGCCAAGCCAATCTCTACAATGTGACGGTGTTTCCTCTCAGCACGCCCATTTTGTTGTGGCGTGTATGGACATGAGTATCGATGAAAAGTCCCATTGTCCTCAAATATTTTGCGAACTATGTGATTTGCAAACTCAATGCCGCCATTTGAAAGACCTTTATTTTTCTAAAGCATTGAGTTTGAACGAGCTTGATAAATGCAGATAAAACTGCATAAAATCCTGTCTTGGTTTTAAGAGGATAAAACCAAGTGAACCGTGAGTAATCATCGATAAAAATGACATAATAACGAAAGCCATCAACAGAAGTAACAGGCGTAGGGCCCCACAAATTCCAATGCACCAAGTCTAATGGAAAAGAGGCACGTTTGTCATTAGAAACAAAAGGTAATCTATGTCCCTTAGCAAGTTGACACGGTGTGCAAATATCAGGTTTGGGTAACAAAGAATTAACTGATAAAAGACCACATTTATTCAAAACAGAAATAACATCAAAAGAAACGTGGCCCAAACAGGCATGCCATAATTCATGGGAGGCTTTATTGGAAACACCCGCAACAAAAGCTTGTGGTCCATCGTTCAGCAAATAAAGTCCATCAACGCACCTCCCTTTTACAAGAACCTGTCTTGTCTTGCGATCCTGAATATGAAAATAATGTTGAGAAAATAAGACATCAACAGGATGATCGGCAGTCAACTTGCTTATAGATAACAATTTCTTTGTGAGATTTGGAACAACAAGCACATTACGCAGATTAATATTGTTGCAAAGTTTATAAGACCCTGTATGAGTAATTGGAAGTTTCTTACCATTACCAAAAACAACCTAATTAGTACCTTTGTATGGAGTAGAGTAATGAAGACACTCTTCATCAGGTGTCATATGGTCGGTCAGTTGCGCTAGAATACCCGGTCCAATCAGGGGTGTTATTGTGAACATGACATTGGGCATGAAACGCCTTAGCTAAATCATCATTGATATTAGGAGCTTGAGTGGCGAAAGTATGAAGTTTTGGACACGAGGAAGCATAGTGACCGGTGGTTCGACATAACTGGCAATGAGGAGGTCGTCGATTACCACGACCTCTAGTAGAAGTACCCCTGGAATAACTGCCTCTGGAAGAAAAACCACGACCCCGGCTAGGCGCTGAAGATTCACGTTGGTTCTGAGCGTGAAACGCAGCCGTGGGAGTGGTGGTACCATGAAGAGATTAAAGAAACATCTCATGACTCTCAGCCTGAGCCACAAGGTCACGAAAAACTGGGGCAGGTTTGGTAGCCCGTATAATAGTAAAAAAGACCTCATAAGATGGTCCGAGGCCACAGAGAAACTAGTGGAGTTTATCTATTTCAGCCACCGTGTGCCCAATCGCTGCAAGCTGTTCACAAACAGACCGAAATCGACGAGAGAAATCACTAACAGAAGACATACCTTTTGAAATCTATCGAAGAGCATCTCGAAGAGACTGAACCCGTTCGACAGAAGCGTTGCTATACGCCTGTTCGAGAGCCGTCCAGATCTGTTGAGCAGTGGTGAGTCCCAAGACTTCAGCAGCGGCTTCCTCTGTTAAAGAAGAGAGAATCAGAAGAGCCGTTTTCTGATCGTCGAAGGACCAGGAAGTGTATAAGGGATTCGCAGTAGTTTTGTTGTCAGTTTTTACGGTTTCAACCGGCGGGGTACTAGTGCCGTCGATGTGAGCAGAAAATTTGTGCAGGGAGATAAGGAGTTTCATGTGGTTTCTCCAAACAGGATAATTAGAAGATGATAACTTAATGGGTGAAAGATGAGGGACAGAGGCGGCGGATGAGTTGGGAAAAATTTCAGAGGGGGCAGCCATGGGAAGATGATCGCAGGAAGAAGGAAAGGGGAAAGAATAATTAAATTTTAGAGTGAAAAGGATCTGGCTGATACCATGTATAAAATTCAACCTCAATGAATAATTCTCATTTACAAGAAATAATATATAGAGAAAATAAAAACAAAACTAAGGAGAGAAATACTCCTTTCCATACATACAACATTGACTAGAAAATATATATAAAGAATGCATAATTATCGGCTATTAATTATAGACATCAAATTGAGATCATACAATCGTATAACTTGCTTAAGCTATTTTACATTTTTGTTTCATGTCTCACTATTATAATTGTTATACCAAAGTACGGGATACTACATTCTTCCCACCTTATAAAAATGTTGTCCGTTACATTTATGTGAGAAGGTGTGAACATGTGCTTTTCATCTCACCTTCTTTTTTCTATGTTTCTTCTATTCATCTTTTAGCTTCCCATTTAACTTAAACCAACAATAACTCTTTGTTTTCTAACATATGTAATCTCAAAAAGATCCAATATAATGTGGATTTAATTTTTCCTTCTTGCCGAACGGATAATGTCTTTTCAAGATGAGACCTTTAATAGCACCTTATCCCCGAGTTGGAACTCTATATGTCTCCTTTTACAAGCCTAGATTTTTTTGTCTATTTCTCGTAGCATTTATCCGTTATGAGATTTGTATGATCTTGTTAGTGATTTCTTTAATAATCTCTTGTCCAACTAATGGTATTCTATAGACCTTAGTCCAGCAGACTTGTGAATGACACTACACTCCATATGATGCTTCAAATGGAGCAACCTTCATGCTCAAGTGATATTGTTGTTATATGCAAATTCTAGGATCATCCTAGTTTCCTCCGATGTTTATCACACGTGCCCTGAGCATGTCTTCCATTGTTTGTATGGTGCTTTCACTTTGTTCATCCATTTGAAGATGATATGCCTTACTTAGGTTTACTTTTGTTCACAATTCTTGTGAAAAACTTTGCCAAAACCTTAATGTAAAACGGCTAAATTTACACCTTGATGTTTGTAGGTACGTCGTGCTTAGTAACAATTTCTTTGACATGAATTCTTGACGATTTTTTTCTAATTTATAGGCTTCTCGAATCAAATAAGTGACATACTTAGTTAATCAATCTACTATTACCTAAATAGTATCATGCCCATTTTTAGTTTGTGAGTTTGGTGATAAAATCTATAGTTATCATCTCCAACTTTCATTCAGGGATTTTAGGTTGTTGCAAACATCCTGTTAGTTTCTGGTGTTCGATTCTAACTTCTAAACAGGTTAGGCACTTATCCACCTACCTATTAATATATTTCTTTGTTCCTAGACACCAATATTCACTTCGAATATTTTTGTACATCTTTGTACTGTCATGATGCATGATGTACTTGGATCCATGAGTTTCCTCCGTTATTCTATCTCTTAGTCCCCTAATAGTAGGTATCCAGATCCTATTGTGAAATCTTAATTTTCCTTCCCCTTTGGTGAGGAATTTCTTCTTTCCCACCATTCTTTCTATTAATCTAATCACGTTTTACCTTTTATTTGAGTTTATATGCATAAGTCATCAACTACAAACTCTATATGATTTTCAAATAATGAGAAATAGTATACTTTTCTCTTTTTCCATTTTCACCGCTAGAGTTTTGCATTTTTGTTTTATGGGCATGCGTGCTTTTATATATAGCCCTTGCATTGCTTTTGTTCTTTTTAGAGAGAAAATTTTAGGAGAGGATGGTCAGAGTTATCTTTGGCGTGACCTCAGCTTTTGAGATGGGTTGGCTTTGGTTGCCGGTTTATGAGTTCGATTGTCGCCACCTCAGTAGCATATCTCTTCATATACTACCTCCAACTATCATTTCATTTAGAGAAAGAGAGATGGGAGGAGGTTGACAGAGGATGGCTAAAGTGGGTGTTTGGGATTGATTATTGAAAACTCTTTTTAACTTTTGAAAAGGAGATAGTGTGAAAATAGATGAAATTGTGTTTGGATGGAGATGAAGATGTGAGGAGAAAAAAGAGTTTTTGAGAAGTTACAAATTTTAATTTCTCAAAACTTCTTTTGAGAAGCCAAAATAAGATGTAAATAAGCAATCCCAAACATGGTCAAAGTTGTTCTCTCCAACGAACATTCGCCTATGTGATTGGTTGGTTTTGGTGGCTACCGATCAATTAACTTTGCAATTCCTTTTTCCTGATCATGTTTCCTTGATGCCATCTACACAAAGAAAGAAGTACAACTCGAGGGTTACAAGACATGATCATGTTTCCTTGATGCCATCTACACGGAGAAAGAAGTACAACTCGAGGGTTACAGGACATGTACTCTCTTGTGTGTCTCTAACTCTATGACGTGATTCATAAACAATTCATGACATCTTAAAATCCACCACGTGTAAAATTTTCTTTATTTTATCATCCAATACACTAGCTTAAGTTGTAACCTATAGACCTAAAATGTGCAAAATAAATAGCTAACAACAACAAGATCAAATATGACCATAAGATTTACGGAATATAAAAGAAAGAGTCTAACTTTAAACACTTTAGTAAAATTCCATTTTGAAAGAAATTTGATATGTTCACATTTATATGATTATTTGAACATTATGTGTATAATTGATTATCAACATCAATTTGGTGGTGGTACAACAATACATAAGTGGGCAAGTGGCACAACTTTAACCTAAATTAATCGACACAAAATCTAATACTAAAAGCAAAAGTAGAAACATGATAATGAATTCTAATAGTTATAAACATAACTTTGATTACAATAAAAATAAAGCACAACCAAAATTACTACTAGTTTCATGGTTTTCTCCAATCTATTGACTGCAATTGATTTAGATAATATTGTCTATATCAAATTTTCTATATCAACTACTACATAAAATTAAATAGTCTTTTGATGAAACACTCCATTTAGCAAGAAAACAAACCAACCATAAGAGATTTTCAGAATTTACATTAGAGAATAGATGCATCACAACACACAAATGCACTTGATAATGAAAGCTAAATTACAAGAACAAACACCCTACCAACATACAAAACAAACTAATAAAGACACCCTTCCAAGGGCTTTTTGTTAGATAACTCCATTTTACAGAGACGAAATTCCCAAATCCAGAATACTGTCACTCCACCTCCTCATCAAACCACATCTAGACGTACAAAACACTCTGAACTTAAGAATTACTAATCTGGAAAAAGAGCCTACACCCCTATAGTCTTCATCATCTATCAAGTTATAACCAACTCAATTAGCTTCAACACCGGTGAGCTCAGGCTGCACCTTGCGTGGTCGTCCTCTGGGACGACCAGTTTTCGAAGGCGGCGTCGGAACCGACGCCGCCTTCACTTTCTTAGCCGATGGGGGAGCATTGGGATCCTTTTTCGGTCGCCCTCTCCCCCTCTTGGGTTCAGACCCGGGCTGAGCCGATGCAGGTTCCAGTGCCGGGTCCACTTCCGGCACCGGACCCTGAGCATCAGCCTGGGTTTGGGTGTCCTTGGGTTTGGGAGGGCGACCACGACCACGCTTGGCTGGTACACTTGTATCCGGCCGAGTGTAGTTGTTATTCAACAACACCAGCTCACCGTCTTCCACCATTTTTTTCAACTGATCTGCAAGAATATTATTGTGGTCCTCTGGTAAAGACCCACATGTCGATTCGATGTAGGTTGAAATCGATGATTCACTTGCACCTTCTTTTTCTTTTAGAGCATCAACTGCTGCAAAAATCATCTGCACCAAAACATTCAACAAAATACAAAATCACCTTCAGAATACTTAGTAAATTGAACTTAAGTTTTACTAAAGTGTGGTAATATTACCTCTGTGTATGGGGGAATTGATGGGGGTGGGTTGATTCCTTCATCAGCCATTGATGGAGGTGGTTGAGAGAGTACAGAGAAGATGGAAAGTGTATGTCAGGATGAAAACAGTAACAAAGTGAGTGTATGGGTGAGACCTTTTGGAGGTGATTTATGTGTGGAGATTATGAGTTTATGATGGCAATTGACGGTGGAGATATTATGGTGGTGATTGGATCAACGGTTTTGGTGTGTTTGGGTAATAAATCATGCGGATCGGTGACATGGCTTTTGTGAAGTGTTTTTGTTGTAGGTGTGAGTTTCGCCTTTTTTTTATTTTGTTTTTTCTCTTTAGCTTTGTAAGGGGGTGTTTGATATCGGCTGACCCGGCTGATCCGGCTGACTCGGTCAGCGGGTCAGCCTGTTTGATATGCGCTTCATCTCAGCTGACCGGGCTGATCGGGTCCAAGATGGCTGACCCGGACCTGAAAATTAAAAAGGCTGACCGGGTCACCCCACCCTCCTGCGCGACCGCGACCTCCTGCGCGACCGCGACCCCTGCGCGACCGCGACCCCCTGCGCGACCGCGACCCCCTGCGCGACCACCCACGACGACGACCCGCCGCTCCTTCCCTCCCGCCCTCCGCCGCTTCTGCCCTCCTTCCCTCCTTCAGCCAGCCGCTTACCGCATAAAGAAATCGGGGTTGAAGATTTTGGGTTATAATCTGGGGGTTGGAGATTTTTTTATTGTAATCTGTGGGCATAAAAAATCGGGGTTATAATCTATTTGTTCTTATCTTGATTCCTAAATTGTTGTAAAGTTGTGGGCAAAATTGTTGCACAGTGGTTATTTTTCTCATTCAGCAGAGTCAGTCAGATATTAAATCAAATATCCAAGTTTCAGTCAGATACAGACCTAGTCAGAACTTTTTACTGGGTCAGCTTTTGACTCAGTCAGATCTTACTCAGTCAGCAGTAATAAAACAGCCCCTAAGCGTGAAAAGAAAATAATATAGCTAAAAGGTTTTACTTTAATGTTATTGAATGAGATGCCAATGAGTAAATTACATGATTCTCCCTTGTTTTATTCGAATTTTGTCTTTCTATCCTACGTTAAAATATTATGGATTTCATATCTATTGTTTTCTTTTCAACCAAAAAAAGTTCTTAACAATACTTGCATTTTCCATTATCACCATGTTTTACATTTTTTTATAAGAAGCACATTCTTTTTACGTATAATTAACTTTTATTTTGTGTTATAAAAAAGTACATTCAAACTTAATGACATCTCTAAAATAACTAAATAGATTTTCGAACATTAGAAAATTAAAATTAACAAAAAAAACTACATGACTAAACAAACATTAATAAATTTAAGAGTAAATTACTGTTTTGGCCATTCTGGTTTAGGCCGTTTAACCCTTTTAGTCCAAAAAAAAATCTTTTGATAAATGCCTCTAAAATTGCATTTTACAATGGTTTTGGCCCTATTACTAACTCCATTAATTCATTAGGTTAAATATAAAGGTATTTTGAACTTTTTACATCTCAGCGGCTATTTATGTGAATTAAAGTATTTTTAATAATTAGTGGGCTATTATGTAATTACTTAAATTTCTAAAAACAACCCCTAGTTTTTCTTATCTTCTAAATAAGTTTTTTGGTTTGTTTATTAGAATTTTCTTTTTAAGTTTTTATTCTGTTTATGTTATTTTGATTTTTAATATATTTAAAAAAATATATACAATTTCAAACATGGTTTGTATAAATAAATTCAACTTTTTCAAATCGTTTTTTATAAACATTTTTTTTCAAAATTATTCGTTTTTTTAATTAATCTTTCAACCGTTTCAATATCTTTTGTTTCATTATACGATACAAGTTACAAATATATATTGCTATTTTGGTTTTCTTTCGTTGTTGTTGTTGTTGTTGTTGTTGTTGTTGTTATTATTATTATTATCATTATTATTATTATTATTATTATTATTATTATTATTATTATTATTATTATTATTATTATTATTATTTATTATTATTATTATTATTATTATTATTATTATTATTATTATTTAATAAAACACTTTTTAAATATATAAAAATAAATACTTCTTTTTTTAAAGATTTTGTTTTTGTATACTTTTTTAAAATCATTTGTTAGAAAACTTTCAATTTAATTATGCAGTACAAGTTATAAAATTTCAAAATCTTTGGTTTTTTTTTAAATCTTTCATTTAATTATACAATATAAGTTAGAAGTTTTTATAATGTTTAACTTGATAAAGTATTAGCAATTTAAACAAGTAAAACATAGTTATTCCAAAAATAAACACTAGACATATATTTATTGAAAATACATATAATATTATATAATTTACTTATAGTCGTTAAAAAATATAAGTTCAAAAAATGAATGATTTTAAAAATCCAAGGGATTAAAAAATCAAACAATTCCAAGCAAACAAAAGATGTTCAAAATAAATATTTTTAAAAAAATATTTATAGAAAAGAAAGGCTATTAAAAAAAGTGGTTAAAAATGAGATTCTAAAAAAATTATTTTAATAGACAAAAAGTTTTATAAGATGAATAAATTTTGACAAATAAACGGATTTAATAAACAAATGATGAAAAAAATGAAAAAACTTTAAAACGAATGATTTAAAAATAAAGTTTGGAAAACAAATTAAAAAGATGTTTATAAAAATAAAAGCTTTAGAAAAGATGTTTTTTTATATTTAAAACATTTTTTATATAGAAATTATAAAGGTAAAGGAAAAAAATAACAATAACAATAAACAGCTTTGAAAAATTAAATATAAAACTTTTTTTTTAGATATTCAAACAAAAAAACTCATTTAGAAGAGAAGGAAACTTAGGGGGTTGTTTTTCGTAATTTGGGTAATTACATAATAGCCCTCTAGTTATTAAAAGAACTTTGTAATTTACATAAATAGCCCCTGAAGTGTAAATGGTCCAAAATACCCTTAACTTATCATTCTGAGTGTTTGGTCTGGGGGTTGCCCTGATAGCAGCTTCCATAAAGCCTGAGGACCCAATAGAACTTTCTCCTCTTAGCTTCCTCTTCTTCCCTCTCTCCTCCTCCTCAATCTCCTTAGGAGTCAATATCCTTTTCCTTTTGTCACCCATAGACCTTTGTGACACAGGGTGGAGAGAGCTTTGGCCTTCATTGTCTGATGTAGCAGTCAGACTCTGTCCAGAGAGAGGCTCTGAAGCACCTTCACCAGCTGGTGCCTCATTGAGGAAAATGGGTGATGAAGAAGTTCATGTCTCAAGGATCACAGGTTCAACTACTAGGCCTTCAGTCAAATTTTCCCCTTCGAAGCTATTCTTAGGGTCCACCTCAACATCTAGTTGACCAATAGCCTTACCCGCTAGCCTTTGTCTATAGAGCCTTGATCTTAGTTTGAACTCTTCAAGCACTTTTTCTTGAATCCTATCTGCTAACCTTGCAGCTTGTCTGTGTTGGCGTGGGTTGATAAGTGGAAGGTCAATCAGATATATACTCTCATAGAACCTCAGGTTTGAAAAATTGAAGATTTCCTGTTGCCCCTGAGTTCTGAGATTACCAAAGCTCTCCTATCAATGTCATACCTCCATCCCATGATTGGATTCTCAGAGTGATAGGCTGGAGTAGGCATAGCTTTGGGTATACCCTCTTCAAACGGGCTTTGAATGAGTGAGTCCACATCAATATGAACTTGAGGAGGTTGCTGAGTATGGATAACTGCAAGTGAGGGTGGTGAATCCTCAGTGTCCATACCTTGTGAAGAACTCTCGGTTCTGTGATTGCATGGACTTTCTCCCCTTTTTTGGTAGCATCACCCTCTTGCATAGGTGAGCTAGGAGTTAGGTCTATCACATCCATAGGGTCTTGTGTTCCTGGATGAGCTTTTCTTAAAGGTCTCCCAGCTAGTTTTTCCTTGAGATAAGAGATCTCAAGTTACTGATCATTGACCCTGTTTTGTAAGGTAGTCACCTGAGATTCCAAGTGGCTAACCTTAGAGACTAAGTAGGTGCATGTTTTTAACAGTTTTTGCACCTTTAGCCTCATGTTCCCCTCATCTTCATCAGAAGAATCATAGGGGGATGAGAGTATAGAACCAAGGTCTTCTTCCTCATCACTAGCATATTGTTCTTGGCTGCTGGTTTTTTCCTGCTCAATGACAACTTCAGATGAAGTGTCAATGGGCTAGGTTGCCATGATTAAGGTCTGAATGATTTGTAATCACTTGCAAAAGTGACTTTGCAGGACTGTTAAAGGGTTGATCAATACACTTAGTCTCACAATGAGAAGAGTACTTAGAACACTTAACAGATCAAATAGGGAACCTGGACTTTGTTTGTGATGCTAAGTACACACAAGTAAACTAGAGACATAAACTTAAGAACAACAAGACAGTTTGGTTTTCAAGATTGCAGTATATAGCTTCTCAAGTTCTATTACAAGTGTTTACAAAGCATAAGAGATAAGTTACAAGGACTTGAGATACTTTATACTACATCCTACAGGCGGCCATACTTTGAAGGCCAGCTGGAAACATTAATCTAGACAACAAAATAAATGTAGAGTCAAAAGGCAGATTGCCTTTTGACAAGTGACTATGACATGTCATAGCTCACATCCTAATATATTAGAAAAAGGATAAAAGTACATAAAATAGAAAGCAACAAACTCAAGACCTCAATGTACAGTTCCCAAAAGCATGGACCTTTTCACCAACTTGTATAAGTTGGTGAGTCTTCAGGGTTGCAGCGAAAAGTGGTCCAGCTTTATGGAAAAGTACATAAGATAAAGCATGTATTAAAAGTTGATCTTCGGAAGAAATTTGTCTTCACTTCATTGGCTTCGGAAGACTTTGTCTTTGAAGCTTCGGAAGACTTCACTTTTGGCTTCGGAAGATATTGGTCTTGGCTTCGGAAGATTTTACACTTAGAGTATTTTTGATGCAGGGTGTAAAACTTCCAAAGCATTTCTACTCTGCACTTAAGTGCATGCATGTAAGAGAGACTTGGGTTGCTTTGGGTGCATCAACCTTTCATTAAACCTTACACTCTTCCATATGGACCTCCTGAACAGGTTCAGAGAGATCCATCTCAGTAATAGGTGAATGATGTGGGCTAGACAGGGGAGAAGCAGGAGTACTCATCTCTCTTTAGGTAGGGGAGGAGTAGAAAGACTCATGATACTCACTGAATCCCATGTCTTCATCATCATAGAATTTTAGGTTAGGAATTGGTTGGTTAAGATCAAGAGACTGGGGATGGTAACTTTCCCCTGAAGG
Source organism: Flaveria ramosissima (assembly GCA_025215565.1). Classification (NCBI taxonomy): domain Eukaryota; kingdom Viridiplantae; phylum Streptophyta; class Magnoliopsida; order Asterales; family Asteraceae; genus Flaveria; species Flaveria ramosissima. Next base: position 15,743,314 of record CM046033.1, on the reverse strand, counting down.
TTGTTCACTAGAGTTTTGATACTCTGAGTGAAGGCTTAAGGTTGTTGGGGTTATGATCTCATCAGGCTAAGCATGAGGAACCTCACCACTGATTCTTGGTGAGATCGGAGTGGTTTGCTTCTCAGGAGAAGTGGGAGCTCCAGTGTTCACTTCTTCCTGTATGGTTGGTGATATGTGGGCCTGCACAAGCTTAGTAGTTTGTGTAGGGGTTCGTTAGAATTTTTTTTGGTAAGTGAGGAGTATTTGTGGTTGTTTTGGTGGTTGAGAAGTAGAAGGTGTGGGTTCAACACTAGCTTTTGTTGCTAGGTTGTCAACTTGAGCAATGAGCTCTAACATTTTTAGGACAAAGGCTGTTCTACCCCCCCGAGAAGCCAATTTCTACCCCCCGAGAAGCCAACAACTAGCTTCTTTATTGTCTTAAAGATGTCGAGCTTCATCTGTCCCAATTTAAAACATTACCTGTTCCCCTCAACTGTGAGGCCAGCTCACAGTTAAGAATGTGTTAAACATATCTAGGGAACATGTAGTATTCCAAGGAGTCTAAGTTAGCAAGTAAATTGGTATACACAAATTGTGAGTACCTGAACTTGACCCGCTGAACCATTCCATGAACTATGAAGGAGAGATCTTCAGGAATCTGGTCCAATCTTCCATGCTTGTTGGACAAGCTGTGGATGACTACATGGAGTAGATACTTCCACTGAGAAGAGACCTTTCCTTTTCTGAAGGTCTTTACAAAGAAATCTCCATCATAGCCCATCTGCTCAAAGGAGTGGTTTACATCAGCTTTGGGAAAGGACAATTCACCTTTTACATCATCCAGCTAAGGGTGTGTGTTTATGATGGCTGAAGTGATGAAGATTGTCCTCCCCTGCATAATGGCAGACAATGCCTTCTCCCCATCCATGATGACCTCTTGGCAGGTCTTCCAAAATTCTAAAAGTTGATCCTCATAGAGTGGAGGATCAATGGTAATGGAGGTGAAGTAGTTAGACAAAGAAAGAAATCGACAAACCTCTGAGAAACTTAAACCTTTCTTAGAGTCTAACAGGGAAACCTGATTGTGCTGCCTGTGGAGTTCCATGAAAAAATCAGGGTTGTTTGCGATCAAGGTTGGCCATTTGTGAAAGCTTAAAGGTGAAGGAATAGAAGAATAAGGTCGGTTATAGGTGAATTTAGGTTTAGAAAAAGTTCAGATGAAGAAGAGAGTGAAAGAGGAGGGAACCATTGGGTATATATATGAAATGGATCTGAGACAAAGTTAATGAAAGATGATAAACTTTGAAATCCGGATGTCTAAAATCTTCCGAAGTAAATTTTCTCTTCGGAAGTTTTGATAAAAAGCTTCCGAAGCCAAAATGACTTCGGAAGATATTTCAAAGAGTTTTGAAAATTTTGCTTCGGAAGAGAACAAGATTCAGTGATTTTATTCTAAGGAGAATAAGACTTCCGAGACTTAATTGCTTTTGGAAGGAAATTGTTCTTCAAGAACATATAAGTACTCAAGAATGATTTTAAGCTTCGGAAGATATTTTGGAAATTTCTTCCGAAGGTAAATTTACATAAGTAGTTATTTGTTTTGAAGACATAATTTTCTTCCGAAGGTAAATATATATCTTCCGAAGAAGAAAATGATCAAAATTTTCAAAAATTAAAGTAATAAAATTTTTTAAAAATATTTTTCTTTCAAAGTAAACATGGGCTTATGAAGGTGATAAAATAGACAACTTAGGACACATAGGTTTTACCAAAAATATGAGTTAAGTTTAAAAAAAGACTCAAAGTTAATCATCTCAATAGCTGATACAAGATATTTAAACCTTTGTTCATCAAAAGCTTTGGTGAACAGATCAACATATGTTCATTTGTGTTAACTTTGACTAGTTTGACTATGTTGGAGCTGTACAAGATAGTCTATATTATCAACACAGTCAAAGTCAACAAAAGTCAACGTCACGGTCAAAGTCAACAAAAGTCAACGTCACGGTCAAAGTCAACGCAAAAGTCAAACCCGACATGTTCGAGACGAAGAACCGAGACGAGACGTTGAAGATTTAGATGACTAGGATTTTTATTGTAATAAATATATTTTGTGTCAACAAAATATATTTGAATATGTTTTAGTCATTTTATGTTTTATATGTAATTTCCATTAATTAGCCTAAGTCTAGGGGGTTAAGTGCAATTAGTGAATATTATATTCATTATAAATAGGTTAATTGTAATTAGAGTTGACTAATGGTTGAATGACCAATTGATTGAGGGATTTACTTGTAAACAATATTATTAGCAATCAATAGAGATCAAAGGGGTTTTGATTGTGTTTATCATGTTTTGATCTATAATCTTCATGATTTGATTCAAGTCTGGGTTAAATTAAATGAAGCTTTGAAAGAAAATGATCATTTAAAACGAATCGTTTTGGAAAGAAATGTTGAGATTAACACTTTGACTGAAAGGGTTGCACTTGCTGAATTTGAAATAAGCAAACTTCAGTCAAAGCTCGATATATGGATAATATCAGGGATGAAACATGATGATTTATGCAAATCTCAAAGGGGAGCTAGGATTAAAACAGGTTTGGGCTATGAAAATGCTAAGGTTTATCTCCCTCCCAGTACTTACTGTTATTCTCCTATGCTTGTTCCTCATCCTTCTAATGATTTGATCACAATAGATACTAACAGTATGTCTGCAGGTTTAGAAGGTGTGAACACTATGCAAGTTCGTGAGGACTACGATTATGGACCGACTAGCGGGCTTGGATGCATTAGTCTTAGTACACCTGAATCTCAGCATTCTATCTTAGACCATAAATCTAGTTTAAATTATGTTTTTGTTTCTAGTCAATCTGTAACAGACACTGTCTCATCTTGTTCTAGTGATGTTTCTATTTCCTCTTTAAATGATGTGGATTGTAATGATGATAGCTCTTCAGATTGCGTTAATATTGTGAATGATTCCACCGTGAAGAGTAACGAGAAAATTAAAAATAATTTTTTTGAAAAATTCTTTTCTCACGCTATTCCATTTTTTACCCCAACGAATATTTCTATATCAAGTGAAAGGGTAACGTCATCATCTGAGGCAAGTACAAGTACTACATGTGTTTCAGATGAAAACTCATCTTCTTTTGTAAATAATCATTCTTTTTCAAATAAAAACAGACCTAGAGACATGTATGAGACTTACAGTAATGTCGATTCTAGATTGTCTGAATGTGATAAGGAAATATACATTGATAAAATCCCTACCTTGTTGCATAACAGACCTAGATTAAAACCACACTGTTTTCGGTGTGGTAAAGATGATCATGTAGTTAAGCATTGTCCTGAGCTACATCATAGACATGTTAATAGGAATTCATTTGGGAGTAGATTGACTCAATTGGTTAATAATTTCTTTTATAAGAAACCAATCTCTCCTAAACCCAAAGTTGTTCAAACTTGGGTTCTTGTTTCACCTGGTTAATTTGTTCTTTGATATTTTTGCAGGAGTCATCCACTAAAGTTGTAAACAGTGTATGGCATGTTGATAGTGGATGCTCCAGACACATGACGGGGCTAAAAGATCTATTGACCAGTTATCGAATAATCAATGGAGGTTATGTCGCATTTGCCGGCGACAAGAAAGGAGGGAAAATGGTTGGACAAGGGGAGGTTTCCAACGACTCTCTTACTCTAGAGAAAGTCAACTATGTACCTGAACTTGCTTTAATCTGTTGAGTGTCTTTCAGATTTGTGATAAAGACATTCCGGTCTTGTTCAAGTCCAATGAATGTATCTTTCTGAAATCTGAGATTGATATTCGAGATAAGATGGTACTAATGCGGGCTCCAAGAAAGAATGACACATATCTTCTTGACATGGGTTTAAGGGAGTCAACGTCTACCGTCACTTGTCTTTTGTCCAAAGCTTCCACTTCTGAGTCTTTCCTATGGCATCGCAGATTGGGCCATGTTAATTTCAAAAATATAAACAAATTAGTTAAAAACAATCTTGTTAGGGGATTACCTTTAAAGGAATTTTCAGTGGTTGAAAAATGTATGGCGTGTGCCAAGGGAAAACAACATAAGAAACCGCATAAACCAAAAATTTAAATAGTATATCTAATCCCCTCGAGTTGTTACATGCTGATTTGTTTGGTCCAATCAGTGTTAAATCAATTGCTAAAATATCTTTCTGTCTTGTGGTTACAAATGATTTTTCCAGGTACTCCTGGGTGAGATTCTTGCCCACAAAGGAGAGGCTGCTGAGGAGCTACAGAAGTTAATTCTTTCAATTGAGACGATGAGCAAGAGGAAGGTTATGGTGATTAGAAGTGACAATGGTACTAAATTCAGAAATCAGATCTTTGATTCTTTCTGTGCTGGTAAGGGAATTTTGAGACAGTTCAGTGCTGTGAGGACTCCTCAACAGAATGGTGTGGCTGAAAGAAAGAATCGCACCCTTATTGAAGCTGCTCGTACAATGTTGATTGAATCCTCCTTACCCATCATCTTTTGGGCATATGTAGTGAATTATGCTTCATATGTTCTGAACAAGGTATTGATAGTCAGAGACAAAATGAAGACTCCTTATGAACTGTTTCATAAGAGAAAGCCTTTGATTGACTTCTTATGACCATTTGGTTGCTCATGCACTTTATTGAATACCCAGGCGCACAAGAAGAAATTTGGTGTTGTGTCTGATGAATGTTACTTCGTCGGCTATTCTTCTTCTCAAGAAGCTTATCGGGTGTATAACAAGAGAACCCGTATTGTGCCAGAGTCCTTTTATGTTGATTGGCAGGAATCTAATTCCTCCGATGTTCGATCTGAACCAGCATGGTTCTTTGTCTCCGATACGGTGTTTAACTCTTTTAATCTTCCAGTTTTCAATGATGATGTGTCCATCTCCAATGTCCAAACAAACATCATTCCTCTAGCACCATTACCTGTCATTTCTCAAGCCCCTCCCACTACATCTGCAAACGATGCTACATCAGTTGACATTGCATCTTCCTCATCATCCTTTGACCTTCCACCTCCACCTGTTTCTGCATCTCTTCCCTCATCACCTACATCTACCTCATCTCAGCCGGTATCACCCATCTCTCCAATTGACTCTACCTTACATCTTCCTCACCTTCATCTACCCATCAACAACCCATCAGCCAACCGTCTTCAAATACCCTACCCATGCCCACTTATTTCAAAACTTTGAAAGATCATCCCCATGATAACATCATTGGATCTATCACCGATGGAGTTCGGATGCGGAGTCAATCTGGTTTGATTAATGTATGTCTTTTCTCTTGTTTTATATCCCAAATCGTCCCTAAAAATGTTCATGCAGCTCTTCAGGATCCTTGTTGGGTTGAATCGATGCAATTAGAGCTGCAACAGTATAGGAAACTCAAAGTGTGGACCCTGGTTGATCTTCACCAAACAAATGCCCAATTGGCACGAAATGGGTGTTCAAGAACAAACCCGATGACCGTGCCATTGTGGTAAGGAATAAGTCCCGTCTGGTGGTTCAGGGCTTTGCTCAAGAAGAAGGGATAGACTACACGGAAGTCTTTGCTCCCGTAGCCCGTCTTGAAGCTATCGGAATCTTTCTGGCTCATGCCGCTCACAAGCAGTTCAAAGTCTATTAGATGGATGTCAAATGTGCATTTCTTTATGGAGACATTGACGAAGAGATATACGTGTGTCAACCACCAGGTTTTGAGGATCCCGACTTTCCTGACAAAGTCTACAAGCTTGATAAGTCCCTTTATGGTCTTCATCAGGCACCTCGAATCTGGTACGAGACTTTAACACAGTATCTCTTAAGCAATGGTTATTCTCGTGGCACCATCGATATGACATTATTTAAGAAGGAAGTGGATGGTGAGATGCTGATTGTACAAGTCTATGTCGATGATATTATTTTTGGCTCCACCAATCCGAAGTTATGTTGGAAGTTTGAGGAAGTCATGCGTGGTCGCTTTGAAATGAGCATGATGGGGGAGATGTGCTTTTTCCTCGGGTTGCAGGTTGAACAAAAGCCAGAGGGAATTCTCATTCATCAGGAGAAGTATATTAAAGACATTCTGAAGAAATTCAAGATAGATGATACTTCTCCTGAACTCACTCCTTTCACTGCTCAAACTTGCCTCATTCCTGACGAGAACGGGAAATCTGTTGATCCTCATCTTTACAGATCAATGATTGGTTCCCTTATGTATCTTACAACGAGTCGTCCTGTGTAAGGCCCCGTTCCCGGGACGCTTACAACTGGTCATTCATCGCACATAAAACAAATAATACCTTTGACTTTCATAAAATATTGCAGCGGAAACATTTAAAACTTCCTTCCATTTCAATATAATAGCTTTTTCCAAATAATACATCATTAACCAGTTACAAAATACAAGTTTGCATTACATCATAAAAACATTATAAATGAATGCCATCCCAAAAGAGCTGAGTAGCCTCGCAGTGCCATCCTCAGCAATCATTACCTGCCAACTGGAAACACATAAAAAGTCAGCGTTGCTAAGTGAGTTCTAGTCTTATAATAAAACATACTTTACTTTCATTAAAACCTTTCCTTGCCTCATGCGATCATACATCATACGTATACACAGATAATATCATTATTATCTTCATCATTCATTCATACTGTAACATTTAGATTCTTTAATCATTACAACTTTTCCCTATTTCCATCAACCATAAACCTTACTCTTCTGTTCATGGTACTGGACCTAGGCCTATCATAGACCTTCTATAATGGTGCACCGCACCTCATGGCCACATCACCTAGGATAAAGTTTAGGTGTACTATGCAATACCTTTCTATTCATGGTTCTGGACCTAGGCCTATCGTAGACCTTCTATAACGGTGCATCGCACCTCGTGGTCACAGTACCTAGGTATGAAAATCCATTGCCATATGCAATACCTTTCTGTTCATGGTTCTGGACCTAGGCCTATCGTAGACCTTCTATAACGGTGCGTCGCACCTCGTGGTCACAGTACCTAAGGTATGCAGCAATAGTTCTATTCAAATGGTCAATCACAAAGAAAGACCCCGATGTGCATACCATGCTTGCAAGACTTTCGTTACTTTCATTACTCATTAATGCATGCATTCTTACTTCATGTTCCTCTTTTCTTTATCTTTCACTTTACGTTACATAATACTTCATTTTATTCATTAACATGACACGCAAAGCCACAAGAAAGATAAACATACATCATAATAAGGAACATATCATACACCGTCATCGTCATCATATAGGGCAACATCATACATACATAACATGCATAAACATGCAACATCAACATCATCATCATGCCCAACATGCTCTCTAAGGTCATAATAGTCATCTTACATGCTCTTACGGGAACCTTTACGTCAAAACTTACATATGCACTTTCCCCCGAAAGTCAGAAGTCGAACTACACTTTCCTTCGAGTGCAACAGCCCTATTCGGGCGTATGGACACCCTTCAGTCGCATGGCCTCCATGCGACTGAACATCATGCGATTGGACTCATGCGGATGAACATCTATGCGAATGGACACCCAGTCATGCGTATGGACCTCATGCGGATGGAACTAATGCGAATGAGCACCTATGCGACTGACCTCATGCGAATGGACTCATGCGACTAAGCACCTATGCGACTGGACCCTCAGTCGTATGACTCCCCATGCGACTGGACTCCCAATCGTACGAATGGAACCTTAATCGTGCGAATGAACCCTCAACCGTGCGAATGAACCTCAATCGTGAGAATAAACCTCAATCGCCTCTCAATCGGCCGTATGGCCTCCAGTTGGTCGCCTAGCCCTAGCTAATGCAGAAAGGAGTTCATCCCGAACCCAATCTGCCATTTTCGGCCTCCAAGCTCATCCAAACACATTCTAAGCCTAAATCAACCATCTTAGACCTTAGGAATGCATACCACAACACCATACAAGCACACACAAGCCCGGAAACAAACTCTAAACGCATCACACGCAACACACCCAAATTGGTCATAAACACACACATACAAAAATGGGTTTTTCATGCTTTCCAGCCCCAAAATCATTTGAAAACAAGTAAAAGTAGGGTCCTAGAACTCACGCAAACGAGCACAACGACAAGGGCTTCGATTTGACTCGCTCCTCAACGATTTTGGCCACTCGAACCAACCCGAGCCAACTTTTTCTCTCTTTTTCTCTTCTTTCTCTCTTCTCTTCCTTTTTGGCTGAAAATATGAGGGTGGGGAGAGGGTAAGGGCTGCCCTCTCCCTTTATATACCCCCACTCACCCGTCTTTCTTTCGGTGGCGAGTTTGGTCCCTCAACTTTAGACTTTATTTCTTTTTCTTCACTCGCCGGCTTCAAAATAAATAAATAACCGGGTGTTACAAGTCCACCACTCTTAAATAGGTTTCGTCCCTGAAACCCGTTATTCCTCGAACAAACATGGGTAATGTGCCTCATCTCTTCTTTAGTCTCCCACGTTGACTCGGATCCTTTCCTGTGCTTCCACTGTACACGCACAAGAGGAACCGTTTTATTCCTCAACCTCTTCTCTTTTCGATCAATGATTGCCACTGGTTGCTCCACATAGTTGAGCCGTTCGTCTACTTTGATATCTTCCAGTAGAACAATCATATCTTCATCTGCCAAGCACTTCCTTAGATGAGATACATGAAATGTCGGGTGAATTCCACTTAACTCATCCGGTAACTCCAGTCTATAGGCCACCTCTCCTACTCGAGCAATGATTCGGAAAGGGCCTATGTACCTCGGGCTCAACTTACTCCGCTTTCGAAAGCGGATGATACCCTTCCAAGGTGAGACCTTCAACATAACCCGGTCACCCACTTGGAACTCAATCGGCCTGCGTCGTTTATCATCATACGACTTCTGTCTGTCTTTGGCTGCCTTCATGAAGGCTTTAATCTTCTCAAGCTTCTCAGTCGTAGCCTCGATTACTTCGACGCTCCCCAATTCCTTCTGACTAATATCACCCCAACAAATGGGTGTCCCGCATCTCCTACCGTATAGCATCTCATATGGTGGCATACCAATGCTGGCATGATAGATGTTGTTGTATGAGAATTCAGCTAACGGTAGGTGGTCATCCCAACTTCCCCCAAAATCAATCACACATGCCCGAAGCATGTCTTCTAGTGTCTAAATGGTCCTTTCTGACTGACCATCAGTCTGGGGATGATAAGCCGTGCTAATATGTAACCTCGTTCCCATAGCGTCGTGGAATTTCTTCCAAAATTTAGATGTAATTCGGGTGTCACGATCAGACACAATAGACACCGGCACACCATGACGAGTTACAATTTCCCGGATGAACAGATCAGCCAACCTCTCAGATGAATATGTCTCGCGGATCGGTAGGAAGTGAGCACTCTTCGTCAAACGGTTAACTATCACCCATATGGCATCATACCCTTTCGGGGTACGCGGCAGCTTCGTATTGAAATCCATGGTGATGTGCTCCCAATCTTTAAGCTTTTGTGGTCCATGAATATGGTGCACTTCGTCCCGTAGAGGTAGTGCCTCCAAATCTTTAACGCAAAGACCACGGCTGCAAGCTCCAAGTCATGAGTAGGATAATTGACCTCATGAACCTTTAACTGTCGGGATGCATAGGCTATAACCTTTCATCTCTGTATTAACACACACCCCAACCTCGAGTAGGAAGCATCAGAATAAACCACCAGATCTTCGCTTCCATCGGGTAATGACAGAACATGAGCTTGAGTCAATCTCGCCTTCAATTCTTCAAACGCATTCTCTTGAGCCTGACCCCATACAAACTTTACATCTTTCCGGGTCAACTTAGTCAGTGGAGAAGCGATCTTGGAAAAGTCTTGAATGAATCTTCTATAGTAGCCCGCCAAACCCAAGAAGCTACGAATCTCGGATGGCGTCTTCGGTGACTTCCATTGCATAACCGCCTCCACCTTTGCCGGGTCCACCATGATCCCATTAGGATTCACCACATGACCCAAGAACTGAACTTCACGCAGCCAAAATGCGTACTTGGAGAATTTTGCATACAACTTCTCCCTCCTCAACGTCTCCAGAACCTCCCGAATGTGACCGACATGCTCAATCTCACTCTTCGAATAAATCAGGATATCATCAATAAACACAATCACTGATTTATCCAACATAGGCCGACACACACGGTTCATCAGATCCATAAAAGCAGTTGGCGCATTGGTCAAACCAAAAGACATGACAAGAAACTCGTAGTGACCATAGCGCGTGCGAAAAGCTGTTTTAGGAATATCTTGCTCTTTCACCTTCAACTGATGATAACCAGATCGAAGATCTATCCTTGAAAACCAACAGGCACCCTGAAGCTGATCGAACAAATCATCTATCCTCAGTAAGGGGTATCGGTTCTTTACCATCAACTTGTTCAGCTCACGGTAGTCAATACACATTCCCATGCTACCGTATTTCTTCTTCACAAACAATACCGGAGCACCCCAAGGAGAGATACTTGGTCTAATGAACCCCTTATCAAGTAGCTCTTGCAACTGCTCCATCAACTCTTTCATCTCTGTCGGAGCCAGCCGATACGGTGCCTTAGCAATAGGTTGGGCCCCCGGTATCAGATCAATCTGAAACTCGATCTCTCGGTCAGGTGGCACTCCTGATAAGTCTTCTGGAAACACGTGGGGAAAGTCACACACAACCGGTACATCAGCTAGTTGTGGGGTTGGCGTATCCACATCCTTTACATAGGCCAAGTAAGCGCTACATCCACGCCTCATACACTTTCCCGCCACCGCCATCAAGATCACTTTCGGAATCGTAGTAACCCGATCACCATAAACCGTCACTGAACTACCGTCAGACGCTGTCAAACGAATCATCTTCTTGCGACACACAATGTTCGCCTCGAAGTCCGCCAACCAATCCATCCCAAGAACCAAATCGAAACCACCTAAGGTCATCACAAACGGTCTAACAGGAAACTTGTGACCCTCAAGTTCCACATCACAGCCCTCTATCATTTCAGAAATCCGGGTAGACTTACCTATGGCAGTTTCTACATCAAAGGGCGCATCGACCCGTCTACTACTAACAGCCAGCTTAGCATAGAAAGCAGCAGAAATAAAACTTTTACTAGCACCAGAATCAAATAACACAGAAGCTAAAGTTTGGTTAACTAGAAACATACCGGACACAATGTCAGGGTCCGTCCTAGCCTCCTCCTGCGTCATGGTGAATGCCCTGGCACTCGCCCTCGATCCTTCATTCCCCGTCTTCTTCACCCCGGAACTCTCAGCCCTCGGCTTTTTACAATCCTTACTCACGTGGCCCTCCATGCCACAGTTAAAGCACCGGACCATGCGACAGTCCTTGGCTAAATGCCCCGGCTACCCACATTTGAAGCACACATTCAAACCCAACCTACATTCTGTGACATCCGGTAAATTTCTGTTACCAAACTCCGTTAGTTTCGTTAAGTCTTGCATACACGTGTCGTGAACACACACTAGTTGTCGTTTAACGTTGGTGACCTAATAATAATTAATAATGTTACATTATTGATAATCTAATTGATTATGTGATTATTGTGTTATGTTTATGTGCTTGCATGTTTTTATATGTTAATTGGGAATTAATCGCGTAACGTGGAAACGTGTGTATTAATTCGTATGTTTGTGTTTTATAAAAATAAAACATATAATTGTTACCATGAGTTATATGTTTAGTATTGTAGTTAAAAATCATTTAAAAGTATTTAAAAGAGTGCCTTTTAATAAAATGCAAAACACAAGGGTTTAAGTTGTCATTATGCAAAGTTAAACTAAACAAAACACCTCTAACCCTAGCCCCCACCCCTAATCGGCCGTAACCCCTTCTCCCACCCCTCTCCTTTGCGAAATCAGCCAAGAACAAGCAAGGGAACATCGATTTGATTCGGTTTCAAGCAATACAACCCATAGAAAGCATCACTTTGCAAGTCGAATTGGCTTTAAAGGTTAGATTTTCGAGTTTTTATGTGTTGTTTATCTTGGCCGAACCTTAATTACGAAATTGGTCTTCATGGAGTCGATTTGGATGTTGTTTGATGTTGTTAATTCGTTAGTTAGATTGTTTACATGTTGTTTAACGTGGATTATGTATGAATTGGATGTTTCTAGTGGATTGATCATGATCTTTGGTGATGTACAAACCCTAGTTTGAAAATAGCTTGATTATACATGATGGATGATTGTTTGATGAATGTTTGATGTTTAATAGATTGTATGGATGCTAGATTACATTGATTTTGCAAGAAATTGGTGAATTGATGTTGATGTTCATAGGTTACTAAGAATAGTAACTTTATTTTGCATGTAATGTTGAATTGGTGATGAATTGATGTTATGGATGTGTTCATGGTGATGATTAGATGTTAGATTGTTGTTGTGAGCATTGAGAATTCAAGAACACATGCTATAGTTCATACCTTACTAAAGATAGTAACTTTTTAGGATATGAATTGATGGATTATGATGTTTGGATGTTGTTGATCATGCTTAGATGTTGATATGAGCTTGAATTGGTATATTATTAATGAATCCATGAATGTATAGGATGTGTGATAGGTTTTGGGATGTGCTTTCCCAAAAGGGAAACTTTATTTTTGCAACATGTGAAAGATGATGGTTTGATCATGTTTGAGATGCTAGGAGCATGTTAGTAAGTTCATAGATGAATTCTAATGTGGTTGGAACATGTTAATATTGTTGTATGAGATGTTTGGTTAATCATGAGTGGTGTTAGTACTTTGATGAGCATGTATAATGTTGATGTGGATTAGTAGTAAGATATCATGCTTGGGATTGGAAATTGATTGTTGTGATGTATGTTGAATGTATGAAATAGTTAGTGAATGTGAATGTGATCATCATACACACGTGCGAATCTGAGGCCCCTACTTAGTAGGATTGGCAGGGTTTAGGGTGTGAAGTCATGAGTGGCTTCACATGGCATGTGGTGCATGATTTGATCCTTGTGTGACATGTTAATTATGTTGTAATTAGTGGACATGTTAATGTTTAGATTCGCATGACTTGTATGATACTTGGTTGTATGATGATCTATGTGATACACCTGGATGATGTAGCATACTCATGAACCATTTGAATGTAAAACTTGTATGATATATGTGTATGGTTGTTTAAATGGGTTAAAACACATAAAGTCACCAACGGGTCAAACGGGTCAACTGAGTCAAATGTGTTATTTTCTGAAACCTGAGTCTTTAGTTGTAGTGTACTTAGGGTTTCACATATTCTCTGTTGCACGTACTCATATACTTATATGATCTAGGTAACCTCTGAGGGTTGTCTGTTCACTCTGTCAGTCAAGTCAAACTCTAAGTATCTATACGCATATCAGGTGAGTTCATGCCCCACTCTTTACATAATCTCTTTTGGGGGAGATAGCATACTGGTAAAACTACAAACGCTTTATGTATATTTTAGTTGTGCATAATATTAATATAGTGTTGTTTATCATGGGAAAGTCCTCACACTTTCGAATTGTTAATATTGAATAGCGGGGAAATTTGGGTAGTACTACTGGGTCTGACGAGCCCCACCTGTGTGACTTGAGGTCAACCGGGTGCAATTTGTCCTATTGAACATTGTCACGACCTGTTGAGTCGTGATAGGAGGCAACAACGTAACACAGTCAGCTTCAATTGCGAAATCACTATGCATTAATATTTATTTGTTAATGGACTAGCTATCTGTTGCAATGCACTACTAGTATATCTCGATTATTAAACTGTTTATGTTTGAATATTAACTCTTGAACTCACCAACCATTGTGTTGACATTTTAGTATGCTATTCTCAGGTCATTAGCTGCTTGCCTCTAGGAGCACTCCACGGTTCACTTGCATACTAAAACTTGGTTTTCAAGACATTTACCAATTTAATGATTATGGTTTACTCTTTTGGGTTGGCACATGTTTTGCCATGGTTATACTTTTATTTATTTGAGTTGTTTTCAAAACGCTTCCGCACAATTTAAAGTTGAACTTTGGTTGTTTTATTTTAATCATGGCATATAGAGTCGTTCTGAGTAACTATTGACTGTGATCCTGGTTTGTTCACACGCCTCGCGGTAAAACTCCGCACGTGGATTTTGAGGGTATGACAGATTGGTATCAGAGCCATTGGTTATAGGGAACTAGGTTGCATACACACTAGACTATAACCGCACACAGTTAGTTAGTTACCTATACTTTATTTTCATCTACTGTATACTCATTGGCATACACGTCACACTGTCTGCAGCATGGCATCGTCATCAAGAGCTTCTGGTAAACGACGTGCATCACCTACACGATCCGAGTCCCCACCTCCCGCACCTGTACCTGATGATGGACTCGACTGGCCTCGTTTAGATTATCCTCGAGGGGAGTTTGACTGGGATCAACCTTTCGCGTTGATGAAGCGTGACCCCCCAAGGGACTGGAGTTTTTATCCTAGGTTTGTCAATCACATCATGTATAGGGAACGCGTGCCCGACCCGAGACCCAGAACGAGAGGTAACTCTGATCAAGCATTGCCTTCACTTCCCCGGACGGTGCAGTCCAACGAGCAGTTGATTGCTGCATTGGTGGCAGCACTAGATACAGAGCAGCATCGAGTCAGGCGACTCACGAGCGACGTTTGTACACTACAGACCGAGGTGTATAAACTAAGGCATAAGGTGGATGAACTCGAGGAGCGCCATAGAAAGACCCTAAACGGGTGTTATCAAATGGAAGATGGGATCGTAGCACTCAGAGGACGCATGGCTGCTCGCGAGCAGAGGGATGCAGTGGCTGATGATAGGATTGCTACTTTGGAGGCACAGCTAGCAGCACTCCAGATTGCTATAGCTCCTGCTCCTGCAGTCGACCCTGAGGATGAGGAACCTGAGGAGGAGGAACCTGAGGAGGAGGAACCTGAGGAGGAGGAACCCGAGGAGGAGGAGGATGAGAGTGATGGATCTGATATTGTCGATTGATTTTCTCATATGACATAGACTACGTAGTGTTTTCTTTGAAACCTATGTGGGAAGGGTTGTTTCCCCACTCGAACGACAAACTTAAATTTTGACATTGATGAATACATTGTGACTCATTTGCAATTTATTTACTTTGGTTATTATTTTTGTTATGAATGTTGTGGTTGTGATGATTTATTATTTCTTTATTGTTTACTGTACTTCAATGAGATAAATGTGTTTGATGTTACTCATTATTGTATTTGTGGATGTAAAGTGAACAATGGACGCACGTGGACGTGGTCGCGGACGTGGTCGTGGGCGCGATCGTGGGCGTGGCGCCGGAGAGCATGGCGCCGGAGATCATGGCGCTGGTGCCGTGAACATGACCCCTGCCGAAATAGCTGCCCTGATTCAGGCAGCGGTGGCTGCTGCCCAAGCAGGACAGCCAGCAGGTAAACAATGATTGAAAGTTAAACCGAATATCCTGTATAATCGTATAGGTTGTCTGATCAATAATTGTTGTGTTAAAGCAGGACCACCGGCATGTACTTATAAGTCCTTCATGGACTGTAAGCCCCATACCTACAGCGGTACTGAAGGTGCTGTGGGACTAGTACGCTGGTTCGAGAAGACGGAGTCCGTATTCTCCAAGTGCAACTGTCCACCTGCTGATCAGGTGAAATATGCCACCGGGACCCTGGAGGGTGCCGCCTTATCCTGGTGGAATGCACAAGTCCAGATGTTGGGGCAAGCACTGGCTAATGGACTGCCGTGGGCTGAGTTTAAAACCATGATGACCGAGGAGTACTGTCCTCGCAATGAGGTGCAGAAGTTGGAGATAGAGTTTTGGCAACTGAAAATGCAGGGCTCAGAAATCGAGGCCTACACCACCAGAACTCACGAGCTAGCAACACTATGCCTGGGAATGGTGAATGAGATGCATAAAAGGATCGAGCATTACATATGGGGACTTGTACCCGAAATTCAGAGTATGGTAACTGCTTCTAACCCAACCACCATACAGCAAGCCATTCAGTTAGCCCATAAGCTAACTGACCAAGCCGTGGAACAAGGACGTCTACCCAAGCGGGGCGCCGTGGCAAGCGTGCCCGATAACAAAAGAAAGTGGGATAGTACTAGCAACGCCAAAGCAGCATCATCTTCTGGCGGTCAACCTCAACCTCAGCAGCAACAACAACCGGGCCAACAACAACGGAGGTTCGACAACAATCGTAACTTCCACCAAACGACTGCAACTAATCAAGGACCCAGTGGTTATGGTGGTAGACACCCGAAGTGCAACCAGTGCAACTATCATCATGTGGGACGATGTGATAGCTTCAAATGCCAGCGTTGTGGTAAAATTGGACACGCCGCGAAGGATTGTCGTGGTGAGCTGGTTAGGAGGACACAACAACCTCAGGATAGTGATTCTGATAGCTGTAGGTTAAACAGAAAGTCGGGTATTACAGGATGTCGGGTATTACAGGATGTCAGTACTTAGGAAATTGTCTAGTATCATGGCAGAGCAAGAAACAGACCACTGTTTCTCTTTCTACAGGGGAAGCAGAATACATTCCTTCTTCAAGCTGTTGCTCTCAAGTGCTCTGGATACAACATCAGATGATTGACTACGAGATTAACTTTCCCCATACACCGTTGTTTTGTGACAACGAAGCAGCTATTGGCATTGCCAAGATTCCTATTCATCATTCCCTCACCAAGCACATTGAGACACGGATTCATGCAATTTGTGATGCTCAGGAAAAGGGTTTTATTGATATTATTCTCATTGACACAAAAAAATCAAAAAGCAGATCTTTTCACTAAAACGTTTGATAAACCTCGTTTTTATGAATTGATCTCTATGTTAGGATTAATATCATTTTAAACCTATTTTCCTTCAAAATATTTCCTGTACATATTGTTTATATTTCTTTCTTTATTTTTTTTCTGTTCGCTCCATTGTCCTTCATCCTCTTTAACATAAATAAAAAATAATGCACGATGGTGATATATAGTTAAATAAGAAATTTCTACATCTTGGTTATTCGTAGAAATTTCGGGGGAGAATATATATTAAATGTTCTTCTTGTTTTCTTTTGCAGAATAAAATGAGAAGCCTGGACGATGTAAAGGAGATTAATAGTATTGTGTGGGATATGCTTGATAGGTTCAGCCAGAAAGTGAAGTAAATAGTAATCTTGTAGCTTAATTAATAGAACAAGAAAATTGATGACTCGGATAATCCCCTTGACATTTTTGGCCTTCACAAAGTTTCAAGTCCTTGTTCAAAAAGGGTTGAGAACGTGATATCTCTGTTTTGAGTTATTCTTATCTAAAGTATCTTTGCGTCTAAATCTTCCACCCTATCTCAAAAGCTATATGCTTACTCATCTTCGCATCTAAGAAGCTCCTTGTTATATTATTTCTAGTGCTTATCTCATCTGCTATGTGTGAACATTGACCTGGAGTGATGATCTCCTCTGTTGTACGATAATACTAACCTGGAGCTCTCATCGGCACAATATGATGATCTTCTCTGTTATACGTAAGTATAGACCTGAAGCTCTCATCTGTAAGACTCAACTGATCAACTCCTCTGCTATACGTAAGTATAGACCTGGAGCTCTCATCATTTGATGTCTATAAGAGCGTTGCTTCTGAGAGGAGGAGTCAACCAGAGCGTGTCATTTGTTCAATATATCATGAGGACAAGATAAGTTTCTTTGCCAAATGTCTGTGGGGACTGGGTCATTCAATGTTTTCTTTAAAAGAACCAAAACATGATAACAGTAGCTGAAGTGCACTTGTTGAAACGAAGAAGGCATGGACTTAAAAGGACTAGTATATCAGCAATCCCGCCAAACTTTGACTCTCCAGAAGATCTTTTCAGCTTCTCGTTCATATCCTTTTTCTACTGTTTGATTTTGTTTAAAAATACGTGAAGTGTGGTGAGGTCTTGAGGGGCAAATTTCTTTTGATTTTTTTTATTTTGTTTACTTTGTTTTAGTTCTTTTCTAAATAATTTTTCTTTATCTTATTTTAAAAGGAAAATAAAAAATTTTAATCTTTTAAGTCTCCAACAAAATTATAGTTTCGCTGGTAGTTTCGCAGGGTGAAATTATAGCTTTGCTGGCTCTTTCGCACGTTGCAAGGTCAGTTTCGACCAGAGTTTATTCGGGCGAAACTATAGTTTCGCTGCCTGCGAAACTAAGTCCTATATAACTCAATTTGCGAAATTATCTTCTCATTTTCGCACTATCGTAGTTTTATGTTATAGAGAACCCTCCGTACCATTATCTTACGATTCTGAGTTTTTGTGCTTGTGATTCTCGATTGACCCTTGTTTTTTCTTCGCAAGTGATTTTCGAACTCAGGACTGTAGTTTAATCTAGGTTTAAACGCTTCATTGTGAGTTTATTCGATTGAGACTCTTCGGTACCTTCGCAGTTCTTACTGCGAAAGTATCGATAGTCCAGCGAAACTGAACGAAAGTTCAAATGTTTTTCAGCGAAACTGTGCAGTCATGCTGTCCGAGCGAACTTAACAGTTTCGCTGATCAAATTTCAGTTTCGTTGCGTCGAATCTATAGTTTCGGCCTGTCGAATCTACTGCACTGTCTTGCCAAAACTAATTAATAATAGCTGCCGAAATTACTTTTTCGCTTGCCGAAACTAATACTTCGACCAACGAAACTATAATTTCGGCTAGCGAAATTAAATTGTTTTTTGTTTATTTTTATTCTTTTAATTATTTTTCTTTAATATTAATTTTTAGTATACCGTACTAATGTGTTTCATCTGTTTTTCAGATTCCATGGCTAATCTTAAATTTGACGAGAGGAACAATATTACAGCTCTGCTGGATGACACTCATCCCAAGGCAGCAGGTTTTAGAGACTGCATTCGTTGGCTACAGAGATCTCCAATTGCCTATGCGATCTCACATTCTTCTACAGTATATGATTTACACATTAGAGATTTCTGGCGCACCGTAGAGTATGACACGAGAGCCAATCCTCAGAGGATTATGGCTAGGGTGCTAGAGAATGACCTGATTATTACTACTGAGGTTATATCGAGGGTGTTGAGACTCTATGATGATACTGGAGGGGAGGTTATACTATCTGATCAGGAGGTGTTTGATGCTTTTAGGTCTGTGGGATATGAGGGACCTTCGTTTGGCACGAGAAAGGAAATCAAAAAGTCCTTTCTCTCCAATGAGTGGAGATACATAGCTCACGTGTTTATTATGTGCTTAGATCACCGAAAAGCTGGATCAGACGGGCTAAACCTAAACTGGGCAAAAGCCATGGTGATTTGTTGCAGAGGGCAGAAGGCCAACATTGCAAGATTGATCTTTGATTGTATGACAGAGAATGTAATGGCACTGAAGAAGGACAAGTGGCTGTTGTACCCTCGATTCTTTCAAATGATTATAGATGATCTCATTCCCAACATTCCCAGACATGGAGAGATCAAAAGATTAGTACAGATGAACACCCGTATTTTTGCAGACTGTTGTGCTATTAGACATGACTTCAGCGGGAAGATCACTCATCTTTGGGAAAATATGTATCCTCCGGAGCGATGGAATTATATTAGGAGGGTAAATGAGTCGGAGGAGAAAAGAGCAGAAGAGACTAGGCATAAATAGACTGAAGCTGTTAAGAAAAGGAAGAGGTACGCGAAAGAGAAAGATTATGATTTTAAGGAGGAAATTCATGAGATGGCATCTGAGGCTAGAGTTGAGAAAGAAACGAGGTCGAAGAAGAAAGCAGATGAGGGAGAAATTGAGAGAAGGACCAAACACAAACACCAGTCTTTTACTGAGCCCTCGAGAAGGGAGGAAAGAGCAGGATTGGATGAGGATGTGATAAGAAACCTCAACTCATCTCTGGCTAATGAGTTGAGCATGATCAAGACCAAACTTACCAATCAAGAATTAAGGGAAACACAGAAGGATGAGGTGATTGAAGGTATGACGAGAATGATGATGGATCAACAAAGATTGATCAAAAGACTACTGACTGAGGTGAATGAACTTATGATAGCAGCCGGCCTGCCCAATCAGCTAACTCAACCTGAGTTAGATGATTTGACTGACACCTCCAAATACCCATTTTCTAAATATGGGTACATCTTCTCGGGCAGGAGAGGGCACGTCTGGTGCTGCGACTGAGGAGGCTGGGGTTCTGGTGTGAGACAGGAGAATGTGAATGTAGAGAATGTGGAGCAGGTGTTTAAAGCTGGTTTTGTTGATGTAGGGATGAACATTGATGACTTTGGAGGAGAGGAGATGTTCCCAAAACAAACTGAAGGTGTTGAGAAGACTGTTGAGAAGGGATTGGTGGATGAAGAGGAAGATGATGAACAGTTAGTAGATTATGACTCTGAGCCCGAATATTATGAAGTGGATGAAAGACCACTAACCTATGTAGTCAAGAAAGGAGATGATGAGAATGACGTGTTTGAGATGTCAAAGAAGGAGTGGTTCGTGAGAGAGAAAGAGCCTGAGGAGTTAACTCCCCTATTCCAAAACATGGAAGGGTTGAGTAAGAAAGAGGCTGATAAGAGAATCATCAGTTGGAAGTATAACCCCGGCCTCAAGATGTTTATGATAAAGAGGAAAGGGGGAGGAACATACATGCATAAGAGGAAGGCATTCAAGACCTTGCCAAAATGGGACTTGAGAAGGTTGGCGGTGCTGCCATTACTGGATGCTGATCTCAGTGAGAAAGCTATGTTGCTGGAGAAGGAGATCAAGAATGGATTGAATGATAATTTTGAGTCGTTCGGTTTCATGAAGGCTGAACGGAGAAGGTCTAAGAAAGATAAAGACTAGGAGACAGGTAAAGGGAAGATAGTGCTGAGGGTGAAACCCCCAAGAACTGTGAACAGGGTTAGATTGTCGGATCCCCTCCCCCAAAGACTACATAATTTTAAGAAATGGTTCTATGATAACAACACGGGGGAGGCTATGATCAGGGTGAATAACGGGATTGAGTATAGATTGTTTGACCCAATGGAGTTGTTCACCTTCTGTGATGAGGACCGGCTGGTACTTTGTGAGAATCACATTAAAGCAGGGGCAGGGGAGGAGACTAGAAAAGAAGCCAGTTTGTTTATGAATGTGGCAAACAAGGTGCGGGGTGTGAGAGCTGAGGTGAAGAAGTTGGCTGAGAAGGTGAGAGCACAAGATGATCTGAACATGGATGTCCGGGACTTAACAAAACAACTTGAGCAAACTAGTGCTCGTCCCGAGGGAGCTAATGAAGCAGGAGCTGACCAAAGTGAAATAGTGGCTGAAGCTTCCAAGGAGGTTGCTGTAGGAGCTGATGAAGATATATCAGAGGCAGCGGGGGAGACTGAAGCTGACCAAGGAGAATCTGTGACTAAAGCCCCCAAGGAAGATGTTGTAGGAACTGCAAAAGAATCATCAGAGGCAGCGGTAGAGACTGGAGCCGATCAGACAAATCAAGACCAATGAAGACGGTGAGATCCAACCTAGGAGGAGTATTGAAGATCATGTATAGGTTGGACTCACCTTAGATTAGATTATGTTTATATACCTTTGTAATAGGTTTAATGTTAGTTTACTTTTGAATGTTGTTTATTTTGTATAGTTTTGCTGCCCAGCGAAACTATGAGCGAAACTGCAGTTTCGCTCGTAGTCAGTTGTTTAGTTCACCCGGCGAAACTGTTGTCTCTGTCGGGCGAAACTATAGTTTCGGCAGCATAGTTTCGCTGACAGCGAAACTGTCATCGAAACTATGACTTCTATATATAGTTTTGATCTTTCTCATTGTTGAGCATCCTTGCAAAACCCTAATCGAATATTATTGTTGCAAGAAACTATTGTAAGCTGTTACTTTACTGAAATGTATTTGAGCTTTGTTTACTTTTATTGTATTGGATCCTTATTGTTCATATTTGAATACATTGTGGTTGTTCTTATTCATCTTCATCTTTGTTGTTTGTCTATTGTTTCTGATATTGAACGATTCAACATATCAATTGTACTGCAATTCGATCAAATGGACCAACAGACTAATCCCTTTTCAAAGTTATCACTAATCAAATGATACCTGATATTGATGTGTTTTGTCCTTGAGTGCTGCACAGGATTCTCTGTAATAGAGATAGCATTGTTGTTGTCTATGTGGATGGGAGTCTCTTTGAAGTTGAAACCGGTGTCCACCATCTGATTCTGAATCCAAAGCACTTGAGCACAGCAGCTAGCGGCAACAATGTATTCAGCTTCAGCAGTTGATGCAGACACACAGGATTGTTTCTTGCATTGCCAAGAGACTATCCTTCCACCAAGGAACTGACATCCCCCTAATGTAGACTTTGCAGTCATATTGCATCCACCATAGTCACTATCTGTATATGCATACAGATTGAAGTCAGAATTCTTTGGATACCAAAGGCCAAGTCTTAGTGCACCTTTGAGGTATCTTAAAATTCTTTTGACAGTGACAAGGTGTGACATCTTGGGGTTGGCTTGATATCATGCACAAATGCATGTGGCAAATATGATACAGGTCTGCTAGCTGTGAGGTACATAAAAGACCTAATTATAGCCCTGTAAAGATGTTCTTCCACACACTCTCCCTCAAGGTCAGGTCCAAGGGAGTGCCACTGTCAACTTGCTTCACTTGAATTCCTAGAAAGAAATTAAGTTTCCCCATGGCACTCATTTCAAATCTATTCTTCATCAGCCTCTCAAAGTCTTTGCAGAGCTTTGGATTAGTTGATCCAAATATAATGTCATCTACATACATTTGAACTAGCATTAAGCCATTTCCTATTCCTTTGATGAAGAGAGTTCCTTCTATAGTACCTCTTTTGTAGCCATGCTGACAGAGATACTAAGATAGAGTCTCATACCACTTCCTTGGAGCTTGGTGCAGCCCATAAAGAGCTTTATCAAGCCTGTAGACATAAACCGGATGATTAGGATCCGTAAAGCCAGGTGGTTGTTTGACATAAGAATCTTCATCAATCACCCCATATAGAAAATCACACTTAACATCAAGCTAGTAGACCCTGAAATCCTTGGATGCAGCAAAAGCTAGGAAAATCCTAACATCTTCAAGTCTTGCCACAAGAGCAAAGACATCTGTGTAATCAATTCCTTCTTCTTGTGTGTATCCTTAGACAAGTAGTCTGGCCTTGTTTTTTATGACAAGTCCTCTATCATCTTTCTTGTTCCTAAACACCCATTTGGTTCCTATGGTAGTCTTCCCTTGAGGAAGAGGACATAGGTTCCAAACCTTTTGTCTTTTGAATTTAAGCAGCTCCTCTTGCATGGCTTCAACCCAACTTCCATTCTTTAAAGCCTCATCAACTTTGTTTGGCTCTATTTGGGATAGGAAACAAGAGTAGAGACAAACATTTGCATCATGGGTTTGTCCTCTTGTCCTTACCCCTATATCAACATCTCCAATGATGTTTGTGGTGGGGTGAGACTTGTGGATCCTAAGTTGAGGGATCACAACAAGTTGCTTAGTGAGATCTATATTAGAGAAATTTAGATCAGGCAATGGAGTTTCTCCTACCACATCAGCACACTTATCAAGAGAGACTTGATCCAATGAGTGTGTGACATCATTGATGTTGTCTTCCATGGAGTGGTTGTCAGCATCAAGAAACTCTTGATCACTTTCACCACCACCATTTCCTCCTACGTTTGAAGTTCCTTCATTTGAATTTTGTGCCTTTGAGCTGGAATTTGATGGCACCTAAGATGTATCAGCTTAATTTGACATGGTTGTGCTGATAGGGACTCCATCTGCAGGGTTAGTTACAACTGGAGCTGAAGTAGTATGATTTGATGGTCTTCTCAGCTCAAATACTGGGTTAGGGTCACCTATTGATAAGATATCTGTGGACCCTGAAACATGCTCACAAGATTTGTTAAAACAGTTGGTAACTAAATCATGATCAAACAACCAATCAAGACCAGAACCTTTCACACTAGGAGTGTTCTCACTGAAAGTCACATTGGCTGACTCCTCAACTACTCTATTTCTGAGATTGTATACTCTATAAGCTTTAGCTTGAGAAGAGTATCCAATAAAGTGTCCATCATTTGATTTCTCATCAAACTTGGCTATGATATTCAAGATGGTGCAAGGACATCCAAATGACCTGAGAAAACCAATGAAAGGTTTCCTCTTGCCAAAGTTCATAAGGAGTCTTACCATGAGTCTTGACTACTAAAACTCTGTTTTGCACATAGCAATCAGTGTTCACTCCCTGTGCCCAGAAGGTGATGGGCAGTTTAGAGTTAGACAACATAGTTCTTGCAGCTTCAATTAGTGTCCTGTTTCTCCTCTCAGCAACACCATTTTGCTGAGGAGTCCTGGGAGCACTATATTGTCTTGTAATACCCTTTTCATCACAAAATGTATCAAGGATTTGGTTCTTAAATTCAATTTACATCTCAGGAGTCTCATCCTTAGTTCTAAGGAAGAAGACCCAAGTGAATCTTGTAAAGTCATCTGTGATCACCAAACAATATAAGGTCCTTCCTAGACTCATTACACTAGTGGGACCAAAGAGATCCATATGTAATAAGTGTAGGGGAGTAGTGATGGATTTTCTTTCCTGTGGCTTGTAAGATACCTTGTGTTGCTTCCCTTTGAGGCATGCAACACAGTGGTCATCACTTGTAAACTCATTCTTTGGCATTCCAATTACCAAATAATTTTTAATTAGTTCATTTATGTTTTGAAAGTTTACATGGCATATTCTTTTATGCTAGAGAAAAGACTCATCACTATTTGCTTTAGATAGAAAGCATGAAGCTTCTCCAGAAGGAGATGTTTCTTGCTAGTCCATCTTGTACATGTTCCCTTTCGTAGGGGCTCTAAGTAGGATGTGCTCATGAGGAATGACCACCCGGGCTTGAGGTCAATGCACTCATGCTCAATAAAGAGCATGTTATGACTCTGATCACAAAATTGAGATACATTCAGAAGATTGTATCCAAGCTCCTTGACAAATTTTACCTTCTCAATGTTGAGCTTACATTTGTGACCCTGCCCCTTCTAGTAATGTAACCTCCAGCATCTCTTCCAAAAGCAACTGGCCCTCCATCAATTTTCACAAAATTTTTTAGTAGAGAGCCATTGTCTGTCATGTGCCTGGAACAGCCACTGTCAGTGATCCATACATTCATGTTTGTCTTGAGCTGTTTCTACACAAAAGAGATGGTTAGTTACATTTGGAAACCCAAGCCTTGTTGGTCTTTGGCTTATCAAAAGAAGTTGAAGACAATGCAACGGTAATTGATCCTATTGTCAGATTTGAAGCATTATTTGTTGATGTTGATGAAGAACTTTCAGTCACATGGTCTTTTTTTGTCTTCCACACTACCTTTGGAAGCTTAGACTTGACCTTCAATACTCCAGAAGTTTTGACAACTTTGGAAGTTTTGGAGACT
Organism: Flaveria ramosissima; assembly: GCA_025215565.1. Classification (NCBI taxonomy): domain Eukaryota; kingdom Viridiplantae; phylum Streptophyta; class Magnoliopsida; order Asterales; family Asteraceae; genus Flaveria; species Flaveria ramosissima. The sequence goes on along the minus strand of CM046033.1, from coordinate 15,717,860 downwards.
GGACCTTCGGAAGATCTTGCTAACACTGCAGTAGGCTTCAGTACTTCGTAAGTATTCCTTTCTTCCGAGACCAACTGTTCTTCCGAAGACAAGTTTTCACTTGTCTTCTTCTTTGTTTTGGAGCTTCCAAAAGGAAAAGATTTTCCTTCCGAATCTTGCTTCTTTTTCATCTTCTTAGAAGTTTCATTCTTAGTCATATGGACAGTACTTTTTAGATTGTAGACGCAATCCTTTGCAAGATGAGAAGTACTACCACACATGACACAATCTATTTTCTTTCTTCTGAGAGTCTTTGTTTGAGAACAAGACTGAATTTGATCACTTTCCTTCTCCATCTTCATCTTTGCATATGATGTAGCAATTATTTTAGGGTGAGAATTACCTTTGGAGCTGGATGGTTCAGATTGTGTAGTAGTGGTACACAACTGATCAGCCTTCTTCATAATGCTGGGATGATTTAGACAAGAACTAGAACTCCTGGTACTAGAGTTCATGTTTGAGTCTTCAGCCTTAACCACCTCAAAACCTGCAAAGACAAAAACATGTTTCTGCATAGATTTAAAGGTGGCATTGATCTCTTGAGCCTTCTTGGACTTCTTCTTGGCCTTTCTGATCAAGTTCTTCCTTCTAGACTTGGCCATCCCAACTCTTTTTCTCTCCTTAAGAGAATAGTGACCTTTCTTAGGATACTCTTCTTCACTCATCCTAGAGTCATCCTTCACTATCTCCTCCTCATCCTCTTCATTCATGGGGTCTATGAGGGGAAGCTTATCTTCACAAGTTCCACACCTAGGAGATCTTACAGACAGTATTATGTGTGGAGGAGCTATCTTAGTAGATCCTAATCCCTGCTTATTTTGATAACAAACTTTTGCATGTAAGGATAAGGATATTATGTTCTTGAAGGTCTCTTCTTTCAAGAACACAATTTTTTGCCCTGGCTTTGCTAATCACAAGCTCAGTCTGACATTCAGTTAACTTATTGATGAGCTCTTTAATCTGAGTCATGTGGTTAGTGTGTTCATGTTTAAGAGTTGAAATAGTTTTCTCTAAATCTTCTATTTGAAGTTTGTAATCATTTTCAGCTCTTTTGAAATAAATTTTTTAGATATTTAAAGACTAAAGATCAGATCTCATCTCTAAGTTACAGGACCTATGTTAACTTTAGCAATGCATTTAGATGTACAGAGATATTCCAATACCTTGGCTTCATCATGATCAGCCATTAGTGCTTGATTTTGAGATGCATCTTCCACCTAAAAGCTCCAGTCAAAGCCTCCTTCTTTAACATCAACTGCAACTTGCTGCTTTGGCTTCTCATTCTGGTTGGCTTTATCAATGTAGTGTGGTCTGGTTTGTGCTTGGCCACCATTTGTCCTTAGTGCCTTGCACTCTCTAGCAAAGTGTCCCATTTGGTTACAGTTGTAACACTTCACTTTGCTCTTGTCCAACCCAAACTTTCTACTGGCTGTATTGCTAGGAAACTTCCTCCCTGTCCTCTTGTAGAACTTCTTGGCTCTGTGAGTGAGAAGAGCCATTTGTTGAACTATCTCCATGTATTTCAGATCATCTGGATGGATACAGTCAAGATCTTCAAGGGTGAAGAGAGTGTTGTCTGTGCTTTCATCAGTAGACACAAAGGCTTGTGAAGAGCTTGTTTCTTAGAATGGGCTTCCTTGAGTGTAGCTTTCTCTTGGTGTCTCTGGAAAGGTGATGAAAGGACCTTTTTGTGAGTTGTCAGGATAGCAGATGAAATGATGTTGTGGTTCTCTGCAATCCTGGTGTGGGCCCAAATGTGGATGAGCAAGCTATAGCCTTTTAAGAGGCCCAAGATCGCTTATCAAAAGGGGCTTCACTGAAATGGCCATTCGACTTTTGTTTTGTTTCTTTATATGCATGTAAGAGATTGGTGGAAGAATCATTGAAGTTTATGAAAAATCTTATTTTTCTCTCTATCACAATGTGTGTTAGTGTGAATTCCTGATTATCGGCATTCTTTGTGAATCAACGATAGTTGGGGGAATTGTTCCTCGTATTCTCGTTGAATCAATATGTTCAATTTCTTATCCTTTTGTTTCCGCTTACATCATAATCCATCCCTAGACTACTCTCACCCGAGTAATATAGGATTTGCCGCAATTCTAAAACTTTTAAGGAGGTCACCCATCCCTAGATTGTTGCCACCTGAGCACACTTAACTGTGGAGTTCTCCTCTCATCCACAACCAATACGCCCAAAACGCGTTGGTGATGTTAGAGGCAGGACATTTCTTATGAACCAGGAATCTCTCCTGTCCACGACCGATGTGAGATTTACCTAGAGTGTTACAAACACCCTCCCTTTTGGACTCATCGTCCTCAATGAGCTTTGCCCCACCATCCCATCTATGGATGTGGGATTTGCCTAAGATGTCCCTCTGAATACCCCAGGGGACTCAGTATTTTTCATGAGGTTTGCCCCACTATCCCGAACGGCACAAAAGTGGCTCTGATACCATTCTATAACACCCGATCCTTCATACTACCAATATTATCCGTTTTGCGCTCGAGGAGCTCACGGATTTGCGTTTGGTTGCCTGGGTGAAAACTTCCTAGGGAGGTCACCTATCATTGGATTGCTGCCACCTGTGCACGCTTAACTCTAGAGTTCTCCTCTCATCCACAGCCAATACGCCCAAAACGCGTTGGTGATATTAGAAGCAAGACATTTTTATGAACCAGGAATCTCTCCTGTCCACGGCCGATGTGGGATTTGCCTAGAGTGTTACACAGTGTCACACCTCACTAGCATTAAAAGGTAACGATTTAATTATTATATTAAATGCTAAATATCTTATTTATATTCTTTCCAAATTATAAATCATATTTTATTAAAAATTTAATTTATTTAAAAATAAATAAATATGATTTTTAATACAGAGAACCTTTTTATCTAAATGACATTTTAAAAAAGTTTAAAAAAGAACTGGAATTTTTAAAAATTATTTTTTTAACAAAATTTTTTCAAGAATGAAATTTAAAATTATTTTTATTACATTATTACTTAAGATAGTTTATTATACGTAATTCAAAACATATTTATCTAAAAGTTATAATATAATTTTTTAAAATTAATTTAATATTTTAACTCAAGTCGTGTAAAACACGGGTTTCTAAATCTATACTTATTAATAAAACAATATCTTTAGTGACACGTGTCATTTTTTTAGGCCTTCATTTATTTGATTTCCCGCCTAAAAATGTATCTATACCTATTCTTAGTCATATTTTATTTGAATAAAATCAACTATTGCTATAATTATAAAGAGAGCTTTTTTTCCTTAAATAGTGTATATAGAAAATTTATTTAACAAAATAGATGTTTAAGAAAATGTTTCTTTTTCTCACTATAATGTTATTAATAAAATTTATTTTACTCTAAAGTAATATTATTTAAAAAGGGTCAAGTACAAAGGTTAATAAAATTGTAAAACCATTTGGTTCATATGTCGTAATTAAAAACATAAAATTTTTTAAAACTTATTTTTGTTTTTTAATTAACTAAGACATAAATTTAAATCAGTTTTTCATGTAGAAAAGTTGAATTTTTTTCACTGTAATTTTGTTTCAATTTCACACAAAAGTAGGAACATTTGTTTTTTAGCTTTTAAAATATATATTTTTTGAAAATGTTTTTAAGTAGCTTAAAAGATGTAATAAGAAAAGCTATTTTTAATAAAAAAATTATTCTTTAAAAATGTTTAATATAAATATCATGATGAAACAAAAAAAATTTAATAGTTTATCTTTTTATTTTTCGCACTATAAATGTAATATTCAATTACCAAGGGCATGCACGTTGCTAATAGACTCTCAACAACAATTAAGGGAGAAACGAGTCATACTGTATCGTGAGACACTCGGGACTGACTCGCTAAAAACTCTAACTAAGCTGAGGTTTTACCAACTCGAACTCATTTTACGACTTATTTAATAATGGTTTTGAGCATGAGCTTCATATGTCGAGAACGAGCCGGCTCGCAGGACGAAACTAGCGTTGTATGTATATGATGTTTATTTTATCTTTTATGTATATACTTATATAAATGATTATTACTATATATTAATTTATGTTTAAAAAGTTATAAAATATATATCATTATTTTAAAAAAGTTATATAAATCATTTAATTTCTAAAAGGATCTTTTCACTATAAGAACACGTATTCTATAAAGGGATGTTAAAAATACTGATAACAAATGCTAAACGTTAATAAAACAATATCTTTAGTGACACGTGTCATTTTCTTAGGCCTCCATTTATTTGATTTCCCACCTAAAAATATATCTATACATATTTTTAGTCATAGTTCATTTGAATAAAATCAACTATTGCTATAATTATAAAGTGAGTTTTTTTCCTTAAATAGTGTATATAGAAAATTTATTTAACAAAATATATGTTTAAGGAAATTTTCCTTTTTCTCACTATAATGTTGTTGGTAAAATTTATTTTATTCTAAAGAAATATTATTTAAAAAGGGTCAAGTACAAAGGTTAATAAAATTGTAAAACCATTTGGTTCATATGTCATAATTAAAAAAATTAAAACTTATTTTTGTTTTTAATTAACTAAGACATAATTTTAAATCATTTTTCATGTAGAAAGGTTGAATTTTTTTATTGTAATTTTGTTTTAATTTCACACAAAAGTAGGAACATTTGTTTTTTATCTGTTTAAAAATATATATTTTTGAAAATGTTTTAAGTATCTTAAAAGATGTAATAAGAAAAGCTATTTTTAATAAAAAATGCATTTTTTAATAATGTTTAATGTAAATATCATGATGAAACACAAAAAAAGTTAATGGTTTATCTTTTTATTTTTTCGAACAATAAATGTAATACTCAATTACCAAGGGCATGCATGTTGCTAATAGACTCTCAACAACAATTAAAGGAGAAACGAGTCATACCGTATCGTGAGACACTCGGGACCGACTCGCTAAAAACTCTAACTAAGCTGAGCTTTTACCAACTCGAACTCATTTTACGACTTATTTAATAAATGGTTTTGAGCACGAGCTTCATATGTCGAGAACGAGCCGGCTCGCATAGCGTTGTATGTATATGATGTTTATTTTATCTTTTATGTATATACTTATATAAATGATTATTACTATATATAAATTTATGTTTAAAGCAGTTATAAAATATATACCGTTATTTTAAAAAAGTTACATAAATCATTTAATTTCTAAAAGGGATCTTTTCAGTATAAGAACACGTATTATATAAAGGGATGTTAAAAATACTGATAACAGATGCTAAACGTTACTGAAAAGGTTTTAAGAAAATCTTTATAAAAAGAATTATAAAACATTTTTCAAAATCATGACATATGCTAAATTAGTTTTTATTTTATTGAAAATTATCTTTTTAACTTTACTTAAATAAGATTATTAAAAACACAAATAATTTTACTCATCATATTATAAATAAGAAAAATTAACTTTCCATTAAAAACCCATTTTGATAAATAATTTTGAAAACACTCATTTTTGTTAAATTATTTTTCTACCAACACTACATTGAAAAAACTCATTACAAAGGGCATTTGTGATGGTTTTAAAATAAAATCCTGAAACACTCATTTTGATCTTTATTAAATCATTCACACCCCAAGTTCTAAATCACAACAACTCTTCTGCAAAGTTTCAATTCAATGCTCATATATACAAATCTCGATTGCAACAGTAGCAATGGTCCGTACGATTCAAGGATTTCGATTTTGATTTCAAGATAAATTTTAATATTTGGTTTTTTTACATCAATTTGTAGATTTGTGTTTTTGTTTATAAAATCATGACACTTTGATTTAGTTTTTTGATGTAAGCATGAAACAAATTTATGTTTTTGATCAACAAAAATAAAAAATTGCATAAATGGTCCCTACGGTTTAATCAAATTATATGTTTGGTCCCCAAGCTTTAAAAATTGTAAAGATAGTCCAAACTTTTGTGTAATTATTGCATGTTTGGTCCCTAGCACCAATTTAAAATATATGTTGCATTATCTCGAGTTACAAGTAGACATGAATTATAATTATTAATATTAGACAATGATGGTAAAATTACAAACAGAACATCAAATTTTGTATACAAAGAAGTTTTTGGGTGCTTATGAATGTTTTCATGTTCAATATAATTTGTTTATTACCTAAAGTTCTTATTTATAATTTTATCTCATTTCATATTATATACTATTAGACTTATAAAGATTGATAAATAAAAGATACTAACTTTATATATAGATGAGTTTAAAATTTTAAAAATAAAAAAGCAATATACAAAATTATTAATAATAATATTATGACTTACGAATATTTTTAATCAAAAGTAATTTTTAATGATTGAACCCGTGTATTATACGGGTATTTAGTCTAGTTAGTATATAATAAAAAAATAAAGTGGGCGCCACATGTCATTATGTGGTGCCTACTCACTTATTTTCTCGTTAAAAATATCACCTAATTAGTTTAAAACTTTCATTACTTTTTAATCTATTTTAGGCAAGCAGAATAAATATTTTTTATTAAACCCAATTATTTTAGGCAACTAAATTAATAACTCATTTCTATTTTCACCTACATATTTTTAATTTAAAATTTGTTTTATCAACTAAATTGTTGAATCATATATTTTATCTACATACCAAACATGATTTTCTAAGCTAAAAAGGATCCGAAAAAAACTTCAATCATATTCAAAGATCTAATATTTATTATGATTTGTTGAATCACATGATAATTTTTTATTATATTATTGTAGCTGAAAGTAATCAAATAATCTATTTTGTTTCATTCCCATTGTATAAATTAATTAAATTTAGTTTATAAAAATTGTTTCAAAATATAGTTTATTTTTGGTCCTAACTCGTAATTCTATAAAATTTTATTTCCAACAAAGGCGAGAGATTTTTTATAATTATCTTTAGTCATAAGTATTTAATTTAATATTTTTATTCAACTCGTGTAATACACGAGTATCTAACATAGTTAAACATATGTAAGTTAACAATTGTAAAAGAGATGTATGAATAAAATAAATCAAAACCCATATATAGTCCATGGAAATTGGTAGATGTCATTTGTGAACACACCATACCACTTTTTCTTTCCTTTTGATTGATTTTGGCTAAGGACAAGTCATGGGGCTTCCCGTGCCTTTTCGACTTACACACCACCATGTTATGTATTATTATATCTATTAGATGTACCTTGATTTTTTTTTAATAATGAAGTTTCAGAAACTTTTCTTTTCTTAGACTAACTTAATACAAAATCAAGTCCTTATATACTAGAAGTTAAGAAACATCAAGGTACATTATTAGATGTACCTTGATGTTTCTTAACTTCTAGTATATAAGGACTTGATCTTGTATTAAGTTAGTCTAGGAAAAGAAAAGTTTCTGAAACTTCATATCTTTCTATCAAAACCTACAAAAAAAAGAAAGAGAAAGAAAGAAAAGGGTTTTGTGTCTTTAATGATAAACTCATTAGAACTCTTTCAAACTTCTAATCTTGTGTAGTTTAATTTAGTTGATTTTGGAGTTTGGATTTCTTCTTGCATTACACTCTTTATATGCTTCTAAGTTCTAAGGAAGCCTTAAGAAGTGTTCTTGACTAAGGTTGCAAGCTAGGACTAGGATCAAAGATTACTTGGTGTGGATTCATCTGAAGAAGAACACATTTGGGTTCTTTCATCTTAATCAAACAAGTCGCAACCACTTCACTACATAGGTTGTTCTTTCTAAACACCCTATGGTTGTTTTATATGTTTCATCTTTATATATATGGATCTTGTTGGGATTTGTCTTAAAAGGATCTTAAATCAACATGTTAAATAAGCTTCAAATGTACAATAATTCCAAAAGACATGGTAAAATCCTAATAAATAACTTATTTTACAGCTACTTACTTTGATACACGTTAATAAAAAAACATTAGTTCCTTATGAAGTTGCATCATTGTTCTTTTAAGCTCCTATTAATTCACATAAACAAGAGCTAAATGAAAGGTGTATTAACATGCAAGGAATATGTTTGTGTCACATCCCGACGGAAGTGTGAAATGCTTAGGGTGTGACTTGTTTGTTCAGAACTCATTGATCCATAAAACTTTAACAGATAGCACGACATCATAAACACAACATAATTCATAGGATAATATTTAAGCTTAGGATTACATTAAATCATGATAGTCAAAATTTGAAATAATATAATCCTATTACATCATAAAGATCTAACAGCTACATCTTCAGAGACGATGGAAATGAGCATCCACCGATACACTGAGGTCGTAGAGGTTAACTGTCAGATTCACACAAACTTTCCCCATTATCTCTCTCCAGCCATTATACACATCAAAAGAGAACATTAAGCTGTTAGTCATGATGAATTCCTGAAAAAACATACTTAAAATAGTCAACATAATGTTGGTGAGTTCATATGTTTATCATAAACAAATATTATTGATGCATCAGATACAACCAAACCTTACTTATTAGATCATTCATAACTGTCATAACATAACTCATAACTCAGATAATATAGCATCACAACACACATCCTGTTGGTGCAGAAAATATTTTCCTAAGTAGCGCTACCTATATTATCCAACGGTTCCACATCCGAATTAATGGTTGTAACATAAATGACAGTATAATTCAAAAATTGCATCAATCACAAAAATCAATAGTATGCTTTTTCCCCCAAAAGTTTATAAAAATCAAAATGGGGCTATGAATCTCACATCTTACTCCCAATGATAACCTATAAACAAAAATATTTATACTTTAGAAAAATGTTTTTTCTTTAACATTTTTAGCACCTCAAACTATAAAATTTATTTAAGAAATTATATTAAAGAATACATCACAAAAAGTTTACAGTAAGTGAGTCCTAAAATTAGACATAATATAGTAAAATTTTATTTTCTTATTATTGGCAGTTTATTTTGTATAATTTTCACATTATTTGGATAATTTATTAGAAATACCTTCTGGCCTCTAAAAATATCCAAACTTGACCAGAACACTTGGCATAATTTTTATAGTTTCTCTAAAGTTTCTTATATCCCAAATTATAGCAGAGTCAATTTTTACTATTTTTATCATTTTACCAATATTCAGGAAAAATATCTGAATATGTCCAAAAGTTTTTATTTTTATACAGACTGTTCTATTCTAATTTTTAAATTTTCTGTAAATTTCTCATAATTTATTTCATAGTTTAAATATTTTTCCCGATTTTCAGTTAGCAGAACATTTAAAAATTCATAACGTAGACATATATTTGAGTTTAATCATGAAACTTTTTCTGTAAGTCCTATGAATTATAATAATCAATATATAATTTTTTCACACATTTTCCAGGGTCGGTCTCCCAGTATGAATTTTTCTTTTAAATACTTAGATAATTTATATAAATTATTTTACTTATAGAAATAACATCAAAATTTGCAGATCTATATTTCTTAATATACTAAACATATTTTCAATGTGTGTTCCTATAATCATAGTCAATATCACGATAAACTGAATTTAACAAGTTGTACCTAGGTTTTTAACCCTTTTGCTGATAATTTTCTTTATAAATTTTGATTATCCAGATTCACTTTATTTATTTCAGATTCTTAAAACTTCCTTACTATCTTAAAATAAGTTTTATATGTTTATAAAATTCACGAAGATCCTGAATGTTAAAATAAAAGGGTTAATCATATGTGTTTGTTTAAACACATGTATAGCCTTTGTATTCTTAACTAGTTATGGTTTAGAGATTAGAACTTTGATTTTGACAGAGGGAGAGGATGAGAAGATGGTGAAGATGGCCTCTAAGTCTTGGTGGATCCGTTTGTTAAGCTTGGTTTTGATGTTCTTGATTTCATGCAACACAACCTTCGGAAGATGGTGGTTATACAAGGCTTGGATGTTGTTGGTTGCTATAAAAACCGAGAGGGCGGGTAAAGATGATGGTAGTAACCGAGGGTGAGGTTGGTAATTGTTATAAGGTGGTCGAGAGAGTTGTGATGAGGGTGAAGATGATGATGGTAACCGATTGAAGAGGGTGACCGAGAGTGTTGAGATGGTGGTGTGTGTGCGGTTTGTGTAATGACCGAATAGTGGTTTATATGGATCTTCGGTCGGTGGCCATCAATGATGGTAATCATGAGCCTACTACTAGGTTTGATGAGTAGGCTACTCATAGGGTTATTAAGTGTCAAACAAAGGGAGTGGCTTGGTGTTCTATGGCAAGGTGGCGGTGATGAGGTGTCCTTGAGCCGGTTGATGTTAATCACCGAGCTTAGGATGTTAATCGGGTTGCTTAATCTCCTAATGAACCGAGACTTGATCTTAAATGGTGCTTAGGTTTGGGGTTTAAGTGTATAAAGTTTGCTTTAGTTTTGTTTTGATGTCAAGTTTCTTTGATGTTAACTTGTATTGAGGTGTTTGGTTGGGTTGTAGTTGGTTCACTTGGTGTAAGATTTGATGTTAACATAATGAGGTGAGTGATCAAATTATGTTTGATATTAAAACTTAGATATATTAATTCATGCATACGTAAAATTTGTGCATGCATGCAGCCATGCATACGTATCATAAATATATATACACTAAAAACATATAACTTATAAAAGGTTGGTCAAGTAATAAGCATTATAAGAATTCATTAATAAAATTGACGTATGAAATCCTAAGTTTTAGGGTTGTCACATTCTCCCCCGTAAAAATAATTTCGTCCCGAAATTTATTTGGAGAGTAATACCTAAAGTTGAGAGGAACTTATCTGATTACTGACTTAAAATAGATGGGGATACTTTCTTCTGATTTCATCTTCCCTTTCCCACGTATATTCTGGTCCTCTTCTAGCGTTCCACTTAACTTTCACTACGGGAATTTTACTCCTTCTTAGCCTTTTCACTTCTTTGTCTAATACGGCTATTGGTTCTTCCATAAAATGAAGCCTCTTGTCTATCCTTATTTCTTGAACTGGAATTTTTGATGCCTCATTTGTTAGACATTTCTTTAGATTGGACACATGAAACGTGTTGTGTACATCCCTTAATTCTTGGGGTAAATTTAACCTATATGCAACTGGGCCAACTTTGTCAGTGACTTCAAATGGTCCAACATACCTAGGGTTTTATTTACTCCTTTTTCCAAATCGAATGATTCTTTTTATGGGTGATATTTTCAGATAAACCTTATCTCCAAGTTGGAATTCTAGTGGTTTTCTTCTTTTATCAACATAATTTTTCTGTCGATCACGTGCTGCCTTCAATTTATTTTTGATTTCCTTGATCTTGTCAGATGTTTCTTGAATTAGGTCAGGGCCTATAAGTTGCCTATCTCCTACTTCATTCCAACATAGTGGTGATCTACATTTTCTTCCATACAAGGCTTCAAATGGGGCGGTTCCAATACTGGAATGATAGCTATTGTTATAAGAAAATTCTATCAAAGGTAGATGTATATCCCAATTGCCACCAAAATCCAATGCACAAGCACGTAACATATCTTCCAATGTTTGAATTGTCTTTTCACTTTGTCCATCTGTTTGCGGATGGTATGCTGTACTAAGGTTTATTTGGGTTCCTAAAGCTTTTTGTAGGGTTTTCCAGAACCTAGATATGAATCTACTGTCTCTGTCGGATATAATTGAGATGGGTATTCCATGTCTAGACACAATTTCTCGCATGTAAATTCTTGCTAATTTCTCCATTTTATAATCTTCCCTAATTGGCAAGAAGTGTGCTGATTTGGTCAATCTATCTACTATAACCCAAATTGTGTCATACCCACTTGAGGTTCTTGGTAGTTTAGTTACAAAATCCATGGTAATCTGGTCCCATTTCCATTCTGGAATCTCGGGTTGTTGCAGATATCCTGAAGGTTTTTTGTATTCAGCTTTAACTCTTGAACATGTATTGCATCTTTCCACAAATTCTCCGACTAATCTCTTCATGTCAGGCCACCAGTAATTGCTTTTCAAATCTTTATACATTTTTTTATTTCCTAGATGCACAGAATATTTCGACTTGTGTGCTTCTTGTAGTATAATTCTCTAAGTATATCATTATCGGGTATCCATGTTCTTTCCTTGAATTTTAAAATTCCATTTGCATCTTCTTCCAAATCTTTTATTTGTCCTTTCATCTCCAATTTATCTTTTTGTTGAGCCTCCCCTATTTGATTTATTAGGTCTGATTGTAGTTCCATTCTCATGGCACGTACTCGTAATGGTTTAACTCTATCATTTCTACTTAAAGCATTTGCTACTACATTTGCTTTACCCGGATGGTATTTGATTTCACAATCATAATCACTTAATAGTTCTATCCATCTTCTTTGTCTCATATTTAGCATTTTCTGATCAAATATGTGCTGTAAACTCTTATGATCTGTATATATTATACATTTTGTTCCATACAGATAATGTCTCCAGATTTTAGTGCAAATACTACTGCTTCTAATTCCAAATCATGCGTAGTGTAATTCTTTTCACTTCCCCTAAGTTGTCTGGAGGCATAGGCAATTACTTTACTCCGTTGCATTAACACGCATCCAAATCCTTAACGAGACGCGTCATAATATACTATAAAATCATCAATCCCTTCTGGTAATGACAAGATAGGTGCACTACATAATTTATTTTTTAATAGTTCGAATGCAGCCTTTTGCTTTTCTCCCCAAATGTATGGCTTATCCTTTTGAGTTAATTCTGTCAGAGGTTAAGCTATTCTTGAAAAATTTTCTATGAATCTCCTACATTATCCGGCCAGTCCTAAGAATTGGCATACTTCTGTTGGTGTTTTGGGATCTTCCCATTTCTTAACAGCCTCTATTTTTGCTGGATCTACTTGTATACCTTCTTGGTTAACTATGTGTCCAAGGAATTGCACTTCCCTTTCCCAGAATTCATATTTTGAGAATTTTGCATATAATTTTCCTTTTCTTAACAATTCCAAAGTCAACCTTAAGTGCTGTTCATGATCCTCCTTACTTTTGGAATAGATTAAAATGTCATCTATAAAAACTATGACAAACTTATCTAAATAAGGCTTACATATCCTATTCATTAAATCCATAAATATAGCTGGAGCATTGGTTAATCCAATTCATAATGTTCATACCTAGTTCTAAAGGCTGATTTTGGTATGTCCTCATCCTGTACTCTTAACTGATGATATCCTGATCTCAAATCTATCTTTGAAAAGTAACTAGATCCTTGCAATTGGTCAAATAGGTCGTCTATCCTAGGTAGGGGATACCTATTCTTCACAGTTACCTTATTAAGTTCCCTGTAGTCTATACACATTCTAAACGTTCCATCTTTCTTTTTAACAAATAGAACGGGCGCTCCCCAGGGTGATACACTAGGACGTATAAATTCCTTATCCAGTAGTTCTTGAAGTTGGCTCATTAATTCCTTCATTTTTGTGGGTGCTAAACGGTAGGGTGCCTTAGCAATAGGGGCTGTTCCTGGTATTAACTCAATTTTGAACTCTACTTGACGAGGGGGTGGTAAACCAGGTAATTCATTAGGAAATACATCAGGATATTCATTGACGATAGGAACATTTTCTAGGTTTACTTTATCTATCTTGGTGTCAACAATATGAGCTAGGAAAGCTAAACATTTCTTCCTTAAACATTTTTGTGCGTTCTTACAAGAAATTATCTTCATGACACCTCTAGGTTTTTCACCATATATACAAAGTGTTCTATGTTCATTAATCAGAGGAATTCTTATCATTTTCTTGCCACATACTATTTCAGCCTGATTTTTACTTAACCAATCCATTCCCACAACAATATCAAATCCTCCTAAATCCATAGGAATTAAATCTATATTGAAATAATTTTCATCTAGATTTATAGTACAATTAGGAATGATTTCATAGGCTTCAATTATCTTACCATCAGCTAGTTCTATCATATATTTTTGATTTAACTTTTCTGAGGTTAGGTCAAGCAGTGGTCTAAACGTGTTTGAAACAAAACTACGGGTTGCTCCAGTATCAAATAGCACAGTAGCGTACTGATTGTTTATGGGAAACATACCCGTTACAACCTCCGGTTCGTGTCGAGCTTCTTCAGCTTGCATCACAAATGCTCTTCCTCGAGGGTTGTTTTGGTTGACCGGAGCCTTACCCTTCAGTTGTGGACATTTGTTTCGAAAGTGGTTTTCGTTTCCACATTGATAACAAACTGGTTTTGGGTTAGTGGGGCTTTTATAGTCTCGGGATATATGTCCCTTTTTCTTGCAGTTGTAACAGATTACCATTGCGCAATTGCCCCGATGATATCTTTGACAGGTACTGCACCATGGCTGGTTTTCAGCTTGTGGTTTCTTTTCCCGTGTCATTCCTAAAAAGTTTCGGGTGGGTTGTCAGGCTATCCTTTTCTGGGAATTTCCTTTAAACTTTCCTCCTGAGTTATCATCATTCCATTTCCTTTTCTCTCCCGATCTAGGGTTACTTAAAGATCCGTTTCTTATCATTTCATCAGTCAAGCTTCCTGATAGGCTTACTGCATCTTGGAAAGTTTTAGGCATAGCAGATTTCACTAGTCCTCTTATTTGTGGTACTAATCCCCAAATATATCTCCCTATTCTTTTTGCTTCTGGGGTCACCAGGTGTGGTACTAGCCTTGAGAGTTCATTATATCTATCGGTGTACTCTCGATGTGCTGCCCCTTTCATTTCTAGTGCTAAGAATTCAGTCTCTAATTTTTCTATTTCATTGTAAGGACAATATTTTTCTATTACTAAACCCCTGAATTCATCCCAACTTAATCCATTCATAACATGCCTACCTTTAGTGTGCATTTCCATTTTCCACCAGGATTGTGCCTCCCCCTTTAGTGAATGCGAAGCAAACAAGGTTTTGTTGTTGTTGGCACATTTACTGATTTCTAAGGTTGATTCCATCTCATCTAACCAGCGTAGGGCTTGTACAGCTCCGCCTCTTCCATCAAATTCCCGGGGCCTACATGACATAAAAGCTTTATAGGAGCATCCTTTTTCAGTTATAGTTCCTTCTTCCAGTTGTCCTCTCATAGTGTCGTCTACGGGTATTTCGTTGCCTGGTGTCGCTGTTCCAAGGTTTAGGTTTTGTTGAAGCTGGGTTACTAGTATGGGTATAGCAGCCTCTATTTGCTGTGATACTAATCGTGAGATTCTATCATCCTTATT
Organism: Flaveria ramosissima; assembly: GCA_025215565.1. NCBI lineage: Eukaryota > Viridiplantae > Streptophyta > Magnoliopsida > Asterales > Asteraceae > Flaveria > Flaveria ramosissima. The sequence continues at coordinate 15,702,625 of CM046033.1, read as the reverse complement.
GGTGGTTGTGTTTACAGGAGTTTCTTCTCCAAGCCTGGTCCTAGGTCGTCCTACTCGCGCCGTTCTTCTTACAGGCTGTGTGTTCCTTCTTGGCGGCATGATTTTCTATAGTTAATTGTAGTCAATGTTAAAAGAATTTTAAATTCCTAATAGTATTTTAGCTAACACATAACATATAATAATTCCAAGCACAAAAGATATATTTCATTTAAGTTCTTATTAAGGATTTTTGCATGTTAAAGTTAGAAGATAATTCTAATTTCCATGAACCCATTTCCATATCCTTGAAAAGATGTTTTTCTTGGGTGCCTTCAATTCTTTAACATCCTTCTGAATACTCCTGATTCCTTGTTGAATTTTCTTAAGCTGTTTGAGAGTCTGTTGAGCTGTTGTTATTTGATCCTCATCCATCTTTTGTCTTTTAGTTTCTCTTTCCTCGTTCTTGGGAGAGTCAACATTTTGTATTTCTGCATCCTCATCTTGCTTAGCCTTGAACTTGTTTCCGGGTCGTACCTTTTTCCTGGGAGTTTTAATGGTATATCCTCCTACTGTTACTGGTGCACGTCGGACATAAAATTTTGGCTTATGGTTATTTTCAATTTCAGTTTGAGGAGTTTCCAGGACTTGCTGAGGTTCGGGTTCAGATATGATTTCTCTATAATTGCTATGGTCCGAATATTCAGATGGGTCAGTCTCACTGTGATAATTTTCAGTGCTCATAGCTGCAAAAAGTCTTTTCATAATTTTAGGCAAAATAGTTAGTCACTTATTCCCACATATTATAAATAAATCTTTTACCTCTAAATTTTATTAAGAGGTAATGTTAGAATATTCATGAAATCACAAAAATTCACGTATACACATAACATACAGATATGAGCTTATGGTTATAGTCTAGGCATTTTATGATACCTAATTCTCTATAACCAATGGCTCTGATACCAACCTGTCACATCCCGGCGGAAGCGTGAAATGCTTAGGGTGTGACTTGTTTGTTCAGAACTCATTGATCCATAAAATTTTAACAAATAGCACGACATCATAAACACAACATAATTCATAGGATAATATTTAAGTTTAGGATTACATTAAATCATGATAGTCAAAATTCGAAATAATATAATCCTATTACATCATAAAGATCTAACGGCTACATCTTCAGAGACGATGGAAATGAGCATCCACCGATACACTGAGGTCGTAGAGGTTAACTGTCAGATTCACACAAACTTTCCCCATTATCTCTCCCCAGCCATTATACACATCAAAAGAGAACATTAAGCTGTTAGTCATGATGAATTCCTGAAAAAGCATACTTAAAATAGTCAACATAATGTTGGTGAGTTCATAGGTTTATCATAAACAAATATTATTGATGCATCAGATACAACCAAACCTTACTTATCAGATTATTCATAACTGTCATAACATAACTCATAAATTAGATAATATAGCATCACAACACACATCATGTTGGTGCAGGAAATATTTTCCTAAGTAGCGCTACCTATATTATCCAACGGTTCCACATCCGAATTAATGGTTGTAACATAAATGACTGTATAATTCAAAATTGCATCAATCACAAAAATTAATAGATGGTGGTTATACGAGGCTTGGTGGATCCGTTTGTTAAGCTTGGTTTTGACAGAGGAAGAGGATGAGAAGATGGTGAAGATGGCCTCTAAGTCTTGGTGGATCCGTTTGTTAAGCTTGGTTTTGATGTTCTTGATTTCTTGCAACACAACCTTCGGAAGATGGTGGTTATACGAGGCTTGGATGTTGTTGGTTGCTATGAAAACCGAGAGGGCGGGTAAAGATGATGGTAGTAACCGAGGGTGAGGTTGGTGATTGTTATAAGGTGGTCGAGAGAGTTGTGATGAGGGTGAAGATGATGATGGTAACCGATTGAAGAGGGTGACCGAGAGTGTTGAGATGGTGGTGTGTGTGCGGTTTGTGTAATGACCGAATAGTGGTTTATATGGATCTTTAGTCGGTGGCCATCAATGATGGTAATCATGAGCCTACTACTAGGTTTGATGAGTAGGCTACTCATAGGGTTATCAAGTGTCAAACAAAGGGAGTGGCTTGGTGTTCTATGGCAAGGTGGCGGTGATGAGGTGTCCTTGAGCCGGTTGATGTTAATCACCGAGCTTAGGATGTTAATCGGGTTGCTTAATCTCCTAATGAACCGAGACTTGATCTTAAATGGTGCTTAGGTTTGGGGTTTAAGTGTATAAAGTTTGCTTAGTTTTGTTTTTATGTCAAGTTTCTTTGATGTTAACTTGTGTTAAGGTGTTTGGTTGGGTTGTAGTTGGTTCACTTGGTGTAAGATTTGATGTTAACATAATGAGGTGAGTGATTAAATTATGTTTGATATCAAAACTTAGATATATTAATACATGCATACGTAAAATTTGTGCATGCATGCAACCATGCATACGTATCAAAAATATATATACACTAAAACATATAACTTATAAAAGGTGGGTCAAGTAATAAGCATTATAAGAATTCATTAATAAAATTGACGTATGAAATCCTAAGTTTTAGGGTTGTCACAGTTTGATTATAAAACATTAGTCAAGTTTCTTAAGCGAGGTTGTATATATAATGTGTGCATAGGGAAAGATCAAAATATAACAGGAGACTCTCTTTAACTATTAAGTTTGTCAAGTGCATGTCTAAACAAAATTGCATGCTAGGTATATGTATTTGTTCATATATAAATAGAGAAGTTAGTTTTAGATAAAATAATAAAATTAAAAGTGAAGCTAAACAAACTTTAATGTGTTATCAAAACACTCAAAGGTAATCAACGATCAAGACGAATGTTACAACCCACCCCCGACCGGTGAAATGCACAATTGATAACATCAAAAGAAATAAATAGTACATTTCATGTCATTTGAAAATATTGTTTTACAACATAAGTTACAAAGCATGATTACAAATTCTAAAGCTTCCAACATCGACAGGGATGACAATATTGTTTTGTTTACACATCTCTAATTTCCTGCAAAGTACACTCAAAATAACATCAAATACTACTGATGAGCTCATAAGACATAGTTCATAACCATTACGCATAATAATGTGGGTCGTATTTCGTCTAGAGGCCTTGTGCCTTTCATGATTCCCATAACGACCACTTACAATGGACCTTGTCTCTCCGCTCCTCGCATCGGTTTATGAATGTGTTTGCTATTGGGCCCCAAAACTTGGTCGTTTAGACTCTCTGCTCCTAGACATATCCCATTAAATATATAAGGGTCCATACATACTTCCATCAACACATGCATATTGTAGCATTCTTATTATTATCACTTTGATTAGACGAGTATACTGTACAATAAAGCAATCGTGATAACTCGTCATAGTAATTAGTTTGGTTTTGGTTACGAGGATTTCTGGAACTTCGTTCTTGTCGATTATCAAGAGGTGCTTATATTCCTGACTAGGAATATGATTGTGAAATGGATAATCATCACGAAGGTTAGCTTTGGCCAGTAGGGCCGTTCACGAACCAAACCGAACCGAACGAAGGCACACTCGAACTCGGTTCGTTTACAAACTGATCCGCTCGGTTCGGTTCGAGTTTAAGAAATCGAGCGAAAAATGCTCGCCCGAACCCGGTTCGGTTTTAAACCGAACGCTCGGTTTTGCTCGGTTTGGCTTGGTTTCATATTGCAATTTAGTACAAAACTAATAATTCATTCAAAAGTTTATAAGTTTCAACTCAAACTCAACAATGTAACAAACTAAAACATACAAAATAAGTTTAAGTTTTAACTCGAGTTTAAATAAATGACGGTAAAACCAATGCCCACAACCTCCATTGCGGCCATTTCCACTTCCACTATACCTGCTTTGATGCAATGTTTAAACAAGAGTTAATTTCAATTTTGCTCCCTAAGGTTTGACAAAAATAACTATTTTCCTTCAAAAGATTAGAATCATCATTTTACCTCCAAAAGTTTCATAAGTTGTTTTAATTTCAGTCCAAAAGCTTATTATTTTGGATAAAGTTGAAACAACTAATGAAACTTTTGGACTGAAATTGAAATAATTTATAGAACTTTTGAAGCTAAATTGATGTTTATAATCTTTTGGAGTAAAATGATTATTTTTGTCAAACCTTAGGGAGCAGAATCGAACTTAACTCTTTAAACAATTATACAAAAATCCAAAAAAATGATGTTTAAAAATATTAAAAGGAAGAAAGGGTAAAGTGGTAAATAATTAAAATTTTAATGTCCTAACTCTAAATAAATAAACTCACATATTACATATATATAATATATAAAAAGTTATATTTAAAATTAATTCGAGCGAAACCGAGCGAGCAAAGAGCGAGCTTACCTTTGCTCGTGCTCGGTTTGTTTACAAACCGAACCGAGCGGCTCAGCTCATTTACAACCGAGCCAAAATCGAACGAGCAACTTTTCCAGTTTTTTTTGAACGAGTTTCGAGCGTCGAGCTATTTGAACAACCCTAGCTTTGGGTCACTAGGCATACTTGCATAACTAGGACCGTGTTACCTGTTTTATACCCTATATATGACCCTTAAACTTCGTTCTTGAGTAAAAATTAAATAACCAAATCGAACGTAGAACGTACCCAAAGTTGCTGAGGCTTTGGGATTGCTAGAGCTTTGTAGAAGGCCTAAAAAACGATTTGTAAGTGAAAGATTCCATTAAATTGTGAAGGAAATGGCTGGGTTTGAACCTCTATTAATAAGCTAAGTTTGGGATTCATCACATTCCGTTAAAAGCCATGGAAGCTGTCTGCTACCAACTTTGGGTCCATAAGTCATCAGCCCTGCAACTGCTTTGTCCACACCAGTCACAAATAGACCGCTACGGAATTAGTGGCGGTCCACTATGGTGTCGAGTAAGTAGACACGTGTCAAAACTTAACGATTAATCACATGACACCTGTCAACACCATAGAGGTTGCTTAATTAAGTAGGTTAATCATGACCGTCATGGGGATTGGTGGTAGTCCACTAGCAATCTTGTCTTAGCTTTTCGAACATGATTTCTTAGCGCTCCACTATAGTCCTAGGTGGCAGTCTACACTTAATCTAGCTAGGGGCATTGCCCCTTAGACCCCGCTACCAGGATTACTACCCAGAAACCTCTGCAGGATCGGGTTTGTCACTTAAACACTTGGATTTCTCTCAAACTCACTTATAGAACACTCAAATCAGATGAAGTAAAGTCTTTTACAAGAGTTGATAATAATATAATAAGTAGCAAAGAACACACATAAATAATTTTCAAGGCACTTGTATATATTACTTCTCAACTCAAGATATTACAAGACTCTTATAAGCATAAAACATGAGTTACAATGAGAAACTATATATACTAGATCCTACAGCCGGATATACTTTGATACCAGCTGGAAACCTAAGACTAAAGCATATACTACAATGCTAAAGTTAAGGTATCTTAGATAAAATATTATCTAAGATATGGTAGTCATGACATGTCCATGACTTACATTTTGTCACCAACTAAAGATGGCAACTGTACTAACTTATAAAGGTAAACAGTGGAATAAAGTATGGTCAACTACATTGCTTTTGAGAAAACGCCATGCAGTATCTTAGAGATCTGCAGCGGAGTGTCAGGGAGACCATACTTATGTCCACTTGATAATAGTGGTGTCTTACGAAGGTAAGTTGGCTTCGGAAGAGCAAGTTCTTCCGAAGCCACTTATACTTCGGAAGAGGCTTCTATATTTCCGAGGCTTGAGGACTTCTATACTTCGAAAGTTTACTTCTGATCGGTCATTCTAAGTCTTGATCTTTGGAAGTAAGTTCTTTGTCTTCAGAAGTTGGAGTTTTCCTTCGGAAGTTAGTTTTACACTATGTCTTCGGAAGAGCTCCTTTTTCCTTTGGAAGTTCCACACTTGGCTTCAGAAGTCCTTTATTTGTTGTACCAAAATATTCTAAGTGATTTTGTTTTGGTTGCACCAGCCTTTCTAGATCCAACAAACTCCCCCTAGGCTGATGCTACCAAAACCTCACTTGTTTTTACTTCCCAAAGCTTTTAACACCAGGGACAGAAGATATTTGTCTGTTTCTTTGTTCTTCCCTGAAGTGGTGCTGAGAAGCTTGTACAAGTCATTGGTGGATAGGAGATCCAGTCTATCACTTTGAATGACATGTACCCTCTGTTGCGTCCCCCTAAAAAGAGTTATTTGACGGGAGAGTTATAGTCATACTCCCATCTAACTATGGATTCAAGTTCAGGACCTTCAACCATTTGTAGAAAGACTTTGCCTTTGGTTGTTGATCCCTTCCTTTTCTCATCCTCTCTCAGTTTCAACTCTTCTTCAACCTTGCTCCTAGCGGTTAGCTCGGCCATATGAAGACTGCCTAGATGATTCTAATATGGGCAGCTACATCAGAGTTTGACGGGTTGGAGAATGGCTTCTCTGCTAACTCAGCAATATCAAATCTGCTCAAGTGTAGCAGAGATGAGGCACTTAGCCTGTTGAGCTCTCCATTCTCTCTTTCAACAACAAAGTTGTGAGAAGAGTCTTCGAACCTCCACTGGATGATCTTCTTCCTAGGTGCAAGGGGTTGTCTTGGCACCCGGTCGCCTTTCTTGGTATCCAGCAGAGTCACCAGCCTTCTCCTTAACTTCTTTTCTTTCTCATTCAAAGTGTCTGAATTGAGGCCAAGGAGATTTGCAGCTTGGTCCAATGTTTCTCTGGGTAGATCAAGAAATTGATCTCTAGTGAGGGAACGTGAGGATCCATCAACATAAGTCAAATTGACTGAATCCTCCTCACTGGAGATATCGCTCAGGGTTGTGCAATTGATGAGCTTTGTCTTGATTGCCTTGAATTCTTCTAAGGAGAGATGTTTAGAAGGCTGAGGGGATGGTTTGATGGGTTGTTGGGTAGGTTGAGGTGTTTGGATTCTGGCTAGAGTTTTGGGTTGGAGGATGGGTAGTTTAGGTGGTTGAGGTGAAGAGGTTGGTAGGGTGATGGTGTAGGTTCAGGGGTGTATGGTTCAGTGGTTGGTTTGGTTTTGATGGGGAATGGAAAGGGTATTGGTTCAGGTTGTGGTTGGGTTTGGAGTTGTGGTTGAGTAGTTGATTTGAAGATCATCCCCTGTCCCCTTCTGTACATCTCCTTCCTCTTCCCCGAGCGAATGTCAGCCTTTATGTCACTGACATGTCGCTGGAGGGTCTTTTTAGATATAGGACCCACCTGCCTACCAGAGAAGCCATGAGCCCTGAGATAGCTCTTCATCCAGGCCTTCTCACCTATCTTCTTGGCATTTGTTAGTCCTGCTTCCTCTTCCTTCTTCTTCTTCTGCATCAGCTTTTCCCTGGCAGCTTTCTTTCTCTCTTTCTCCATTTGATCTTGCTCTTTGTTGAAGAGCCATAAGATCGTATCATTGTTGTGTGGAGATAATTCTTCTTGAAAGAAACCTCTGGAGGTTAGGAAAGTTATCCTTTCCCTCCTGAGCTGCTAATCAGCTTCTCTTTCTTTCCTCTCCCTTTCTTATTCTAAGGCCAACCTTGCTGCCTTTTCTCTTTGCTGTTTTTGCAGCAAGGTTGCCTTTTCCAGCTCAACTAACTCCTCTAATGGTAGCAGGAGTACATCCTCATTCGCAGCTCCTAGACTGACAAGTCTATCAATGATCTTTACTCTTCTTCTATTGTTAACTGCCTCCTGGTTGGCTGCAGTTGCTTTGGTACTGGCAACTAGCAGTTTTCCAGTTGGAAGCCTACCTTTTCTTTTAAGTTTTTCTAACCTTTCTTCCTCCTGAAGCTCTTCCTTAGTCATCTTCCTCTTTCCTTTGATGTCTTCGGAAGTGCTAGACTTTGGGGGTTCTTGGATGGAAGGTTCAATTTGAGTAGTAGAGATGGAAGCTGGATTTAATGTTGATGTTTGAGCTAGTGGTTGGGTGAGAAAATCCTCCCTATTAACCTCAGATGCAAGTTCTAGGATTGCATCTGTGACTATTAGATCATCGGATAAGGAGAATAGTCCTTCCGCAGCAACAATCTCAGCTTCGGAAGTTTGAAATTGTTCTTTCGAGGCTTTGAATTGTGCTTCGGAAGTCTGTGAGAATGCACTATCTGTCCCAACTGTCTCAGTTGCTGGGCCATCAGTCCTTGTTTCCCCTTCGAAGTTAATCTCAGGTTCCACTTGGACCTTAGGTTGACTGTAACACCCGGAAATTTATTATTTTAAAGCCGACGAAGAAAGAAAAGAAATAAAGTTCAAAGTCGAGGGACCAAACTCGCCAACAAAGAAAAGTTGGGTAATGTGGTGATATGTGTAGGAAGAGGGCAGCCCACTCTCCCCACACTTCACATATTTCAGATTTGAAAGGGAGAGAATAGAGAAAGGGGAGAAAAAGGAGAAAAAGTGGTGTTTCGGGTGATTCGGGTGTCCAAATTCGTCGAGTAGCAAGCCAAATTGAAGCTCTTGTCTTTGTGCTCGATTGTGTGAGTTCTAGGACCCCACTTTTACTTGTTTTCAACTGATTTTGGGGCTGGAAGATGTTAAAAACCCGTTTTTACAAGTGTGTGTGTTTGACCCATTTGGGTGTGATGTGTATGATGCGTTTTGTGTATGTTTCCGGGCCTGTGTGTGCTTGTATGGTGTTAAGGTATGCATTCCTGAGGTCCAGGAGGGTTAATTTAGGCTTAGAATGGGTTTGGATGAGCTTGGAGGCCGAAAATGGCAGATTGGGTTCGGGATAAACTCCATTCTGCATCAGCTAGGGCTAGGCGACCGAATGAAGGCCATACGGCCGAATGAGGGCGATTGAGGGTCATTCGCACGATTGGGATTCATTCGCACGATTGAGGGTTCAATCGCACGACTAAGACTTCAGTCGCACGACTGGGAGTCCCGTCGCATGAGGGTTGCACGACTGAAGGTTCAGTCGCATAGATGCTTAGTCGCATGAGTCCATTCGCATGAGGTTAGTCGCATAGGTGCCCATTCGCAGTAATCCCATTCGCATAAGGTCCATACGCACGATTGGATGTTCATTCGCATAGATGACCATCCGCATGAGTCCAGTCGCATGATGTTCAGTCGCATGGAGGCCATGCGACTGAAGGGTGTCCATACGCCCGAATAGGGCTGTTGCACTCGAGTGAATGTGTAGTTTGACTTCTGGCCTTCGGGGAAAGGTGCAGATGTAAGTTTGGATGTAAGGTAACCCGTAAGAGCATGTAAGAGGATGGTTATGGCCTTAGAGGGCATGTAGGGCATGATGATGATAATGTTGCATGTTTATGCTTATTATGAATGTATGATGTTGCCCTGTATGATGATGATGAATGTGTATGATATGTTCCTTATTGTGATGTATGATTATCTTTCCTATGGCTTTACGTATTATGACGAATGAAATGAAGTATTATGTAATGTAAAGTGGAAAGAGATGACACGTCTTGCATGCATCGGATACCGGGTCCTTCTTTGTGATTGGCCATTAATGTGAAACCTCTACCGCTTACCCTTGGTACTGTGGCATACGTTTAGCTGTTCATTTATTGACTTCGGCCCAGTGGCTATGACTGATCGGTTATCATTAGTGCTGTGGCATACGTTTAGCTGTTCATTTATTGACTTCGGCCCAGTGGCTAAGACCGATCGGTTACCCCTAGTACCGTGGCATACGTTTAGCTGTTCATTTATTGACTTCGGCCCGATAGCTAAGACTAATTGGGGTGTAGCATATGGTATTGGTATGGATGATGTCCGATGCGCAAGTAAGTTAAAAGGAACGAATGAACGAACGATCGAATGAATGAAGAAGATAATAATGATATTATCTATGCGTACGTATGATGCGTGATCACGTTAAAGTAACGAATGGTTTTATATGAAAGTAAAGTATGTTTTATTATTAAAACTAGAACTCACTCAGCAACGCTGACTTTTATTGCATTTTCCAGTTGGCAGGTAATTGATTGTTGAGGATGGCACGGCAAGGCTACTCGGCTCTTTTGGGATGGCATCCAATTATATAGCTTTTGTGATGTAATGCAAACATGAATCTTGTAACCGGATAATGGTGTATTATTTGGCAAAAGTAATTATAATGAAACGTGATGTCATTTTTGAATGTTTCCGCTGCAATGTTTTCTTAATGCAATGTAACTATATGTTTTCTGTGCGATGAATGACCAACTGTAGGCGTCCCCGGGACGGGGCCTTACAAGTTGGTATCAGAGCCAAAGTTTAAGTGAAATGGGTAAACTTTCAAAATAAACCTTAACTTAAAGTGAAAACGGGACGAATGGGGAATGGGATGCCAAATTGAGTAGCTGCGTGCCATCAGGTATTTTCTTAAAAGTTAACCGGTTTTATGTGCGCATGGTATATGTTATGTGTTGTATGTAGATTTGAATACTGATGTAGTCAGGACAGGTAATACTTGGGGTATGAAGAGTACAGTAAGTGGCTAATCACAACTGGCCACTGTAATTAGGGACTTACTATACTTGACAAAAACTGAGTTGTTTCCTTGAATGACCGTGTTGGTGTTTGAATCTTTCAGTGTGATAGAGAATGGCTGGTGGTAGATCTTCTAGAGCTTCTAGAGGTGGAGGCCGTGATGGCCCTGTTGCTGAACCACGCCCTAAGAGAGGAAGGCCTAGAGCTGAGAAAGAGGTTCCTGCAGAACCTGAGACTCCTCATCCAGAAGCTGGGGATGAGAGTGCGAATTTGAGGGCCTCAGTAAAGGAGGCTGTTGTTGAGAAAGTACATCAGGTCATGCAGACAATTTTACCGTCTGTGGTGACCGAAGTCATCAAGGCTGTGAAGGAAGGGGAAAGGAAGGAGAGAAACCGGGCCTCGGGGGAGCAACCGGAGCCTGAAACGATTTTCTCCGACAATGAGGAGGAAGAGGAAGAGGAGCCTGTGCGGGAGGTGGCACGAGGCTGTAACTACGGGGTGTTTATGAGATGCAAGCCCCCTACTTTTGACGGTAATGGCAATGCTGCCGCTGCTCACCGATGGGTGAGAGAAATGGAGGCTGTTCTCGACATCAGCGAGTGCCGAGAAGATCAGAAAGTAAAGTTTGCCACCCACTCCTTTGTGACTCAGCACTATGCTGGTGGGACAACATTGTCCAAGCAGAGGGTAATCGGGCGATCGGGAGAATGAGGTGGCCCGAACTGAAGAAGATGGTGATCGAGGAGTTTTGTCCTCATCGGGAAATGGATAAGATTGAGAGGGAGTTCCTGCAGCTGGAGGCGGGATCCCTGACACACCAGCAATACACTACCAAGTTCAATGAGATGGCACGGTTGGTGCCGGATCAGGTGACGCCTCTTTCTCGGAAGATCAAGAGGTACATTCAGGGCTTACCGGTGGATGTTCGCCGGCATATGATCGCTGCCCGGCCAAGTACGTTTAGGTCGGCGGTCGATTTGGCCGGAAGACTTTATGATGAGAGGGGAGCGGTGGTGGTTGAAGCGAATAGGAAGAGTGGTGGTGATCGAAGCTGGAACGGGAAGAGGTTTGGTCGGGGTGAGGCCTCGACGGGTAACAAAAAGGCACGGGTGGATGACCGCCGCGTGGCCACACCGGGAGCAGGGTTGAGGAGATGTGGTAAGTGTGGAAAGGAGCATGCGGGAGAATGCAGGCTGGGTTTGAATGTGTGCTTCAAGTGTGGGAAGACAGGGCATATGGCGAAGGATTGCCTGTCGGGCAAATGTTTTAACTGTGGGGAAACTGGTCATATGAGCAGGGATTGTAAGAAGCCGAGGGCTGAGAGTTCAGGGGCGAAGAGGACGGGAGATGATGGACAGAGGGCGAGCGCCAGGGCATTCACCATGACACAGGAGGAGGCTAGGACGGACCCTGACGTTGTGTCCAGTACGTTTCTGGTGAACCAAACTTTAGCTTCTGTGTTATTTGATTCTGGTGCTAGTAGGAGTTTTATTTCTGCTGCTTTCTGTGCTAAGCTGCCTGTTAGTAGTAGACGTGTTGATGCGCCCTTTGATGTAGAAACTGCCATAGGTAAGTCTACCAGGATTTCTGAGATGATAGAGAATTGTGATGTGGAGCTCGAGGGTCATAAGTTTCCGGTTAGACCGTTCGTGATGGCCTTAGGTGGTTTTGATTTGGTTCTTGGGATGGATTGGTTAGCGGACTTCGAGGCGAACATTGTGTGTCGCAAGAAGATGATTCGGTTGTTGGCGCCTGACGGTAGTTCAGTGACGGTATATGGTGATCGGGTTACTACGATTCCGAAGGTGATCTCGATGGCGGTGGCGGGAAAGTGTATGAGGCGTGGATGTAGTGCCTACTTGGCCTACGTAAAGGATGTGGATACGCCAACACCACAACTAGCTGATGTACCGGTTGTGTGTGACTTTCCAGATGTGTTCCCAGAAGACTTATCAGGAGTGCCACCTGACAGAGAGATTGAGTTTCAGATTGATCTGATACCGGGTGCCCAACCTGTCGCCAAGGCACCGTATCGGTTGGCTCCGACCGAGATGAAAGAGTTGATGGAGCAGTTACAAGAGTTGCTTGATAAGGGGTTCATTAGACCGAGTATCTCTCCTTGGGGTGCTCCGGTCCTGTTTGTGAAGAAGAAGGACGGTAGTATGAGGATGTGCATCGACTACCGCGAGCTGAACAAGTTGACAGTGAAGAACCGATACCCCTTACCGAGGATAGATGATTTGTTCGATCAGCTTCAAGGTGCCAGTTGGTTTTCAAGGATAGATCTTCGATCTGGTTACCATCAGTTGAAGGTGAAGGAGCAAGATATTCCTAAAACAGCTTTCCGTACGCGCTATGGTCACTACGAGTTTCTTGTCATGTCTTTTGGCTTGACCAACGCGCCAGCTGCTTTTATGGATTTGATGAACCGTGTGTGTCGGCCTATGTTGGATAAATCAGTGATTGTGTTTATCGATGATATCCTGATTTATTCGAGGAGCGAAGCGGAGCACGCCGGACACATTCGGGAGGTTCTAGAGACGTTGAGGAGGGAGAAGTTGTATGCTAAATTCTCCAAGTGCGCGTTCTGGTTGCGTGAAGTTCAGTTCTTGGGTCATGTGGTGAATCCTGACGGGATTATGGTGGACCCGGCGAAAGTGGAGGCGGTTATGCAATGGAAGTCACCAAAGACGCCATCCGAGATTCGCAGTTTCTTGGGTTTGGCAGGCTACTACAGAAGATTTATCCAAGACTTCTCCAAGATTGCTTCTCCACTAACTAAGTTGACCCGAAAAGAGGTGAAGTTCGTATGGGGTCAAGCTCAAGAGAAGGCGTTTGAAGAATTGAAGGCGAGGTTGACTCAAGCTCCTGTTCTGTCATTACCCGATGGGAGTGAAGATCAAGTGGTTTATTCCGATGCTTCTTACTCGGGGTTGGGGTGTGTGTTAATACAGAAAGGAAAGGTTATAGCCTATGCATCCCGACAGTTGAAGGTTCATGAGGTCAATTATCCTACTCATGACTTGGAGCTAGCAGCTGTGGTCTTTGCATTAAAGATTTGGAGGCACTATCAGTACGGGACGAAGTGCACCATATTCACTGACCACAAGAGTCTGAAGTACTTCTTTGAGCAGAAGGATTTGAACATGAGGCAGAGGCGGTGGTTGGAACTTATAAAGGATTATGATTGTGAGATCCACTACCATCCGGGCAAGGCCAACGTGGTGGCTGATGCCCTTAGCCGGAAAGAGAGGCCCGAGCAGATTCGGGTGAAAGCGTATCAGCTGATCATGACCTCCGATGTGATGAAGCAGGTTAAAGAGTTTCAAGATGAGGCATTGAAAGAAGATCATCTTAACTCCGAAAAATGAGAGGTCTGGTTGGAGAATTGGATGAAAACACGCTCGGTGTTAGGACCCGATTTGATCGTGTGTGGATTCCTCGTTTTGGGGATCTACGGGTGAAGATTATGGATGAAGCTCACAAGACTCGGTACTCCATTCATCCTGGTGCCACGAAGATGTACCATGATATGAAGAAAGATTATTGGTGGCCGGGTATGAAGCGCGACGTGGTGGAGTATGTGAGTAAATGCCGTACTTGCTTACAGGTGAAAGCCGAGCATCAAAAGCCGTATAGGAAGATACAACCTTTGGATATACCGGAATGGAAGTGGGAGCACATCACCATGGATTTCATTACAAAGCTGCCGCGTACCCCGAAAGGGTATGATGCCATATGGGTGATAGTTGATCGTTTGACGAAGAGTGCTCACTTCCTACCGATCCGCGAGACATATTCATCTGAGAGGTTGGCTGATCTGTTCATCAAGGAAATTGTGACTCGTCATGGTGTGCCGGTGTCTATTGTGTCGGATCGCGACACCCGGTTTACATCTAAATTTTGGAAGAAATTCCACGACGCTATGGGGACGAGGTTACATATTAGCACGGCTTATCATCCCCAGACGGATGGTCAGTCAGAAAGGACCATTCAGACGCTAGAAGACATGCTTCGGGCGTGTGTGATTGATTTTGATGGAAGTTGGGATGACCACCTACCGTTAGCCGAATTCTCATATAATAACAGTTATCATGCCAGCATTGGTATGCCCCCATATGAGATGCTATACGGTAGGAGATGCAGAACGCCTGTTTGTTGGGGTGATATTGGTCAGAAGGAATTGGGAAGCGTCGAGGTAATCGAGGCTACGACTGAGAAACTTGAGAAGATTAAAGCCTTCATGAAGGCAGCCAAAGACAGACAGAAGTCGTATGCTGATAAACGACGCAGGCCGATTGAGTTCCAGGTGGGTGACCGGGTTATGTTGAAGGTCTCACCTTGGAAGGGTATCATTCGCTTCCGAAAGCGGGGCAAGTTGAGCCCAAGGTATATAGGCCCTTTCCGAATCATTGCTCGAGTAGGAGAGGCGGCCTATAGACTGGAGTTGCCAGATGAGTTAAGTGGAAGTCACCCGACATTCCATATATCTCATCTAAGGAAGTGCTTAGCAGATGAAGATATGATTATCCCATTGGAAGATATCGAAGTAGATGAACGGCTCAACTATGTGGAGCAACCAGTGGCAATCATTGACCGAAAGGAGAAAAGGCTGAGGAATAAAGTGGTTCCTCTTGTGCGTGTACAGTGGAAGCACAGGAAGGGATCCGAGTCAACGTGGGAGAATGAGGAAGAAATGAGACAGCATTATCCACGTTTGTTCGAGGAATGACAGGTTTCGGGGACGAAACCTATTTAAGGGGGGTGGACTTGTAACACCCGGAAATTTATTATTTTGAAGCCGACGAAGAAAGAAAAGAAATAAAGTTCAAAGTCGAGGGACCAAACTCGCCAACGAAGAAAAGTTGGGTAATGTGGTGATATGTGTAGGGAGAGGGCAGCCCACTCTCCCCACACTTCACATATTTTCAGATTTGAAAGGGGGAGAAGAGAGAAAGGGGAGAAAAAGGAGAAAAAGTGGTGTTTCGGGTGATTCGGGTGTCCAAATTCGTCGAGTAGCAAGCCGAATCGAAGCTCTTGTCTTTGTGCTCGATTGTGTGAGTTCTAGGACCCCACTTTTACTTGTTTTCAACTGATTTTGGGGCTGGAAGATGTTAAAAACCTGTTTTTACAAGTGTGTGTGTTTGACCCATTTGGGTGTGATGTGTATGATGCGTTTTGTGTATGTTTCCGGGCTTGTGTGTGCTTGTATGGTGTTAAGGTATGCATTCCTGAGGTCTAGGAGGGTTGATTTAGGCTTAGAATGGGTTTGGATGAGCTTGGAGGCCGAAAATGGCAGATTGGGTTCGGGATGAACTCCATTCTGCATCAGCTAGGGCTAGGCAACCGAATGAAGGCCATACGGCCGAATGAGGGCGATTGAGGGTCATTCGCACGATTGGGATTCATTTGCACGATTGAGGGTTCAATCGCACGACTAAGACTTCAGTCGCACGACTGGGAGTCCAGTCGCATGAGGGTTGCACGACTGAAGGTTCAGTCGCATAGATGCTTAGTCGCATGAGTCCATTCGCATGAGGTTAGTCGCATAGGTGCCCATTCGCAGTAATCCCATTCGCATAAGGTCCATACGCACGATTGGATGTTCATTCGCATAGATGACCATCCGCATGAGTCCAGTCGCATGATGTTCAGTCGCATGGAGGCCATGCGACTGAAGGGTGTCCATACGCCCGAATAGGGCTGTTGCACTCGAGTGAATGTGTAGTTTGACTTCTGGCCTTCTGGGAAAGGTGCAGATGTAAGTTTGGATGTAAGGTAACCCGTAAGAGCATGTAAGAGGATGGTTATGGCCTTAGAGGGCATGTAGGGCATGATGATGATAATGTTGCATGTTTATGCCTATTATGAATGTATGATGTTGCCCTGTATGATGATGATGAATGTGTATGATATGTTCCTTATTGTGATGTATGATTATCTTTCCTATGGCTTTACGTATTATGACGAATGAAATGAAGTATTATGTAATGTAAAGTGGAAAGAGATGACACGTCTTGCATGCATCGGATACCGGGTCCTTCTTTGTGATTGGCCATTAATGTGGAACCTCTACCGCTTACCCTTGGTACTGTGGCATACGTTTAGCTGTTCATTTATTGACTTCGGCCCAGTGGCTATGACTGATCGGTTATCATTAGTGCTGTGGCATACGTTTAGCTGTTCATTTATTGACTTCGGCCCAGTGGCTAAGACCGATCGGTTACCCCTAGTACCGTGGCATACGTTTAGCTGTTCATTTATTGACTTCGGCCCGGTAGCTGAGACTAATTGGGGTGTAGCATATGGTATTGGTATGGATGATGTCCGATGCGCAAGTAAGTTAAAAGGAACGAATGAACGAACGATCGAATGAATGAAGAAGATAATAATGATATTATCTATGCGTACGTATGATGCGTGATCACGTTAAAGTAACGAATGGTTTTATATGAAAGTAAAGTATGTTTTATTATTAAAACTAGAACTCACTCAGCAACGCTGACTTTTATTGCATTTTCCAGTTGGCAGGTAATTGATTGCTGAGGATGGCACGGCAAGGCTACTCGGCTCTTTTGGGATGGCATCCAATTGTATAGCTTTTGTGATGTAATGCAAACATGAATCTTGTAACCGGAAAATGGTGTATTATTTGGCAAAAGTAATTATAATGAAACGTGAATTCATTTTTAAATGTTTCCGCTGCAATGTTTTCTTAATGCAATGTAACTATATGTTTTCTGTGCGATGAATGACCAACTGTAGGCGTCCCGGGGACGGGGCCTTACATTGACCAACTTCCTCAATAGTGGTAGAAGGTGCATTTAACCTCTGAAGCTCTTGAGCTCCGAAGTAGATCACAGACAGATCAGGACTTGGCTGTTCAATTAGAGATTCCAATAGGAACTTGTTGAAGAACCTATTTAGATCTTGGAGCATCCTTTGATCCATTTGAATTAAAACTGGAGGAGGCTCAGGGGAAATTGAAGCTTGTTGCATAGGATATTTTGGGCTTAGGGAATGACTTTGGGGTTCCTCTTGTCTTTTGCTTTGTCTCTGAACACTCTCCTCCTTTTTGGTAGCATCATCCTGAGAGCTTGATGAGCTAGAAAAAGAGGTCAAAGAGACCTGAATTGGTACGTGCCTAACAGACCTCTCAATCTGTTTCTCAGCTAGTTTGGCCTTGAGATTTCCAATCTCAAGTTGCTGAGTGGCAGACCTATCCTCTAAAGTCCTAACCTTAGATTCAAGATTTGAGACTTTAGAAAGTAGGTCTTCGATGGTGAATTGCAGTCTTCCTTCCTCTTCTTTTGAAGAATCACGGGGAGATGAGGTAACATACCTTGTATGTTCATCCTCACACCAGATGTGGTTTCTTGGCGCCCTGGTTTCCCCTGCTCAATGATGTCTCTTTCAGAGTCATCAAAGGGCATGGTTGCCGTAGATTCAGTCTCAGTAATGTTACCACTGTCCTGAGGATCCCTTGAGGCTCCTTCAGTAGTGGCAGATGAATCTACATGAGTCCCCTCCACATCAGTGGGACTCACCTCAGTAAAGGCTTGTTAATGGGGGCTAGAGATAAGAGATCTCTCTAGGCTCTGTTGATCCTTGAGAGGGTTGTCACACCCCAACCTTGACGGCGGAAACGTCGAGGTGTGAGGGTTAAGATTGTTCACAGCCACATAACGCTATTATTAAATCCCAAATATATTATTCATAAGTTTTCAAAATTACATTACAAGTATAAGTCTCAATAATGAAATAAGTTTCAACATGAAATAACAACATAATCATTTTGTTTATTAACTAGGTCCAAGTCCTAGAATATGCCAGCAACATAAATTCACTTCAAAACTTGGGGGTTTTCCTGAAACATGATAAAAATAAAAGGTCAACTATAAATAGTTGGTGAGTTTCCAAGGTTTTCATACATAATATGAAAAAGGTTACAAGTAGCAATTCATGTCATAGGTTATAAGCTAGTAAGGTTATAGAACACATATCGTTACAACCAAACCTCGACTGGATTACAAGTATAAAAGATTGGCTAAGTGTATTTGGTTCCCTAGTGCACAAGCGTACGGCCCCTAGGAGTCGGCAATACCTCGACTTTAGCACCAAATAGGCTTGTCAGGCCCAAAGATCTAAGACGTCGCCAGGCTAGCAATAGTTAATGATTGTAAACAAACTATGTATCTCATATAATCACTTACATTACACAAATAACCATGACAAAATAATAAGTTGAATTGCATGTGATTTACAAGTCTCAAACGTTTATAAGTGTATGATGTATAAGTATCATGTTTCACCCCAAAATAGTGTGAAATAAAGTAAAAAGGGGACAAGGAAAACTCACTTGAATGTAGGCATTACAAGATGATGTAAAAGATTAAAGTAAGATCCAAAAGATAAATCCAAAGTATCCATTACAAGCACCTAAATATATAATTTACAAGGTAAAGATTAAAGTTAATAATAAGTTTAACGTTCTACCAATAATTAGGGTTTTGATAGTTTTAAGGAGTTTTGACAAGTAACTAAATTTATAGAATACTTATTCTCATTTTAAACCCATTAGAAGAATTATATATGTATTTAAGTAATTTAAAAATGAAATTAATTATTATAATAATGATGAGGTTCAATATACAATTAAGTCTTTTTAATTATCTAAAAATAGCAAGAAAATAGCATTTTGATTAATAACAAAATATTAATTAGCTATAATATGTTTTATAATAATATTCCTAAACATTTTAAGTATTTATAAATTTAATTCTTTAAAGAATTAAATGTTCATAAATATTTTTAAGTCCAACCATATATAAACAAATATTTAATTAATTTAAAAGAAAACCTTTTGTAACAACTAATAAAGTCTAAATATAAAGATTTAAATAAACAATCATGATTTTAAAAGTAACGTTTGGATCAATGATAATTTATTAATTAGAACCATCATTTTAAATCCATTTTATAAGAAATAACTAAATATATATATTAATATATATGTTTATATATATATATATATATATGAATATATTTAAATTAGGAAAAATTGCAGAAAATATTTTAGTGTCTAAAAATTATTATATTAATTATTAAAAATGATTTTTATATTATTTATAATTTTTCTGTAATTTTATTTGTAATTAAAAGGCTTTAAAAAAAAATAAAACAAAATAGAAGGAGGTGCCCGGGTTCGAACCCGGGACCTCAAGGTTTACAGGGCGTGCATTTACCATTAGGCTGGGCGCCTATGCCTGCCAAGTTAATGAAATTTAATTCTTAAATTCATTAATCAAATAACCCAGAAGAACTCAAGAACCCTAGAATGATTCAAACCCAAAATTGAAGGTCAATACGTTGTTGTTAAAGCCAATGATCATGGGGCTTTCACTCCCCATGTAAAATCGAATGTGTAGGCGTTTTTAATTACCCGGTATTGAAGTGCAGACCACAAAAACAGTTGATGAGCAGGTCGCGACCCAAGTGTTGATTGATTGATGCTCAAATGACGATTATAAACAAATTAATTGCACAAGAGGCTTTTACTGGACTCGAAGAACGAAAGCCCTCTATCAATTTCAACCAAAATCGCTCGTATGTGGACGAATGGTTCAGTTGCAGGTTCACGGTGACGGTTAATTGATGCGTGTGTTTTTGTTTGTTTCAGGAGCAATTGAAAGTTACAAATGATTAAGATTTGTTATGTAATTGTTTAGGTTAGTTTAATTGCTCTATTAAGAAGTTTTAATGCCCGAACGGTTAGCTTGATATACGCGACCGTTACCCGATATATTCAGAGTGCATAATGGTTATTTAATCTCAATTAAAGATCATGATTGAATTTGGAATACGTTGGTGAACCGATTGGAGTCATTCGGTATTAAAATCGAGGGGTTTAGGGATAGTTTGGGGGTCGCCGGAGCCGTTGCCGGCGATGGCCGGTGGCCGGCCGGGAAACCGGGGAGAGAGAAAGAGGGTGGAGGGATTTACACGTTAGGTCCCTGTGGTTTCCAAGATTATTATTTTATGCTAGAAACTTTCATTTAGAGTTTTGAAAGTGGCAAAGTTAACCCCTTAACTTTATTACTTTAAGTTCTTAACTTTTACAAGTTTAATAGATTAGTTTTATTAGTCTTATTAGTTATTAGCATTATTATTATCATTAATTTTGTTAATGTTATTACTATTAGTATTATTATTATTATTACAATTACTATTATTATTATTATTATTATTATTGTTATTAATATAATTATAAATTTATTTATTAAGTAATAATTAACATTATTAAATTTCAAATTCATGAATTAAAGACAAAATAAGAAAATAGCCATAAGTAACCCATGAGTTCCATATTAGGCAACAATAGTCCTTACAAGATTAAACGACGTTAACTTTTAATTAACGTAAAAATACAGGATGTTACAAGGGTGTTGTGGATCAACTTCATTGCCCTGAAAAGACATAATCTCTTCATCAGCTCCGATTAATAGGTCAGTAAAGGATATGGAAGTAAAACCTAGTGACCCGGGACTTTGATCAATGTCTAATGGCATTGAGCCTGTGATGGGGCTGTCCCTTTTTGGCTGCTCAGGAGAATATAGAGACTCTCCCTGAGGGGTTTCAGTTTGGGTTTCGGGCTCATGGGTCTGAGACTGAGGAGACTCAAGACCCATATTAAGGTTAATTGTGAAGAATGGTTGGACCTCAGGCTGAGTGGGAGCCCATTGTTCCACTCTAGCCTTTTTGGGTAGAACATGAGGAGCTTGTTCGATCAGAGAAGATTGAACAAGGGTTTGTTTGGGGCGTCTTTGATAAGTGAAGATAATGGGTGGAGAAGGTAGATTTGGCAAAGTGAGGGTAGTTGCTGGTGTGGGTTCATCACATGTGGGGTTAACAGGGATGTCACCAGGAGCCATTGGCTCAATCCTACCTGGAAGAAGTGCGTTTCTCTTCTGGTGAAGTTGGTGGACACTCTCTTCAACATTTTGAAGATGGTCGGCCTCATTTGAGGAACAATCAGAGCAGCTGCACAGACAAGCTTGCTTCGGTCCAGCTCACAATTGATTATGTGCTGGAGAAACCTGGGATACATGAAGAATGTGTCCCGTTGAAGGTCTCCCATGAGATTGGTCAGCATAAATCTTGAGTAGTTGAAGCGGAGGCTTTTCACCAAACCATGAACTAGGCACCCAAGTTCATATGGGATTTGATCCCATCCCCCAGATTTGTTGGACAAACAGTGAAGAACTACATGTAGCAGGAACTTCCAATTGTAAGAGAAGTTGAATTTGTATACGGTTGACCTGCTAACATCTCCACCATATCCTATTTGGATATAAGTGTTGTCCAGATCTGCTTTGGGAATTCTATTGGAGTGCCCTCATCATGAAGCTCTATATGCTCCCTGATGATTTGTTCAGAAATGACCAACTCCTGGCCACAGATGCTCGTTCTTATAACACGAACCCCATTTAGGGTTTCAATCTGACCGTTTGCCTAAAACTCAGACATATGATTTGAGTAAACTGTGGGGTTAACAGTCAGGGCAGTGTAGTAAGAAGATTGGGTTAGAAAGGAGATGATGTCTGAGAAGTCGGCATCCCTTGAAGAGTCAAGGAGTGCGACTTGGTTATGCTGAGGGTTAAGTGCCGTTGAAGAAAGTTACAAGAAGATAGTTTGGAATTGGGTAAATTGAAGATGAATAAGGCTTTTAGGGCAGTAATTTTGGTAAAAAGGATGTAAGTGATTAGTCGTAGGTATTTAAATGGATGAAATGGTGGTTTAAAGGAGGTTTGGATAAGATGATGGGAGGTTTCAGTGGATGATGTGACATCGGCGGTAAGGTTAGTCCATTTAAATAATTCGACATCATTAACAAAATCTTTACTTTATACAGAGTGGGGCCCAAAAGATTTCCGTTACATAGTAAAAT
Source organism: Flaveria ramosissima (assembly GCA_025215565.1). Classification (NCBI taxonomy): domain Eukaryota; kingdom Viridiplantae; phylum Streptophyta; class Magnoliopsida; order Asterales; family Asteraceae; genus Flaveria; species Flaveria ramosissima. Next base: position 15,680,229 of record CM046033.1, on the reverse strand, counting down.
CTTTCTTCCGAGTATAAAGCATTTCCGAAGGTAATGTTCTTCCGAAGGCAAATTTACTTCCGAAGGTAAAGTGATTACTTTCAAAAGTATATGTTGCTTTCCGAATGGAGAGTGTTACAAGCTTCAGAAGTAGATCTGATATGGAATCAATCGCTTCTTCCGAGACTTAACCACTCTTCCGAGAAGAAAATTATCCTGGGAGAAATTTGCTTCGGAAGATATGTAAAATATCTTCCGAGGGTTAATTCCTCTTCAGAAGAATTCATACTTAGATAAAATTTTAGAGAAAGATCTTTTGTAACAGGGCTTAGATTGTTTTGACATAAGACTTTACACATTAAAAGGCTTTCAAATGAGATCGACTAATCAAGATTTATCATCCCAATAGCTGTAATGAGATATTTAAATCTTTGTTCATCAAAGGCTTTGGTGAACAAGTCAGCATATTGTTCATTCAAATTTACTTTGATTAGCTTGATAAGATTTTTCTCATGAATATCTCTAATGAAATGATACCTGATATCGATGTGCTTAGTCTTGGAGTGCTTTACTGGATTTTCAGTAATGGAGATAGAACTGTTGTTGTCAATGTGGATAGGAGTGCTCATGAAGTTGAATCCGTAGTCTATCATCTGGTTTTGAATCCACAGCATCTGAGCACAGCAACTAGCAGCAGCAATGTATTCAGCTTCAGCAGTTGATGTAGAGAAACAGGATTGTTTCTTGCATTGCCATGAGATGATCCTTCCACCAAGAAATTGACATCCACCAGATGTTGATTTCTTGTTGAGATTGCAGCCACCATAATCACTGTTAGAGTAACCATAGAGATTGAAATCACTATTTCTTGGATACATGAGACCTAGTTTAGGTGCTCCTTTAAGGTATCTAAGAATTCTCTTGGCAGCAACTAGGTGAGACACCTTTGGAGCAGCCTGATATCTTGCACAAATGCAAGTTGCATACATGATATCAGGTCTACTTGCTGTGAGATACATCAGAGAACCAATAATCGCTCTATACTAATGTTGATCAGTATCCTCCCCCTCAGAGTCAGGGCAGAGATTGTGATTTCTGGGTATAGGTTTTTTTGCTGCATTACAATCTTTCATATCAAATCTTTCTAAGATATCATTGACATACTTAGATTGACTGATAAAGAACCCTTTCTTCATTTGCTTCACCTGAATTCCAAGGAAAATCCATTTTTCCCATGGAACTCATCTCAAACTTCTTCTTCATAATGCTCTCAAAGTCTTTACACATTTGGTCATTTGAGGAACCAAATATGATGTTATCAACATAGACTTGAACGAGCAAGATGTCTTTCCCAGACTTCCTTATGAAAAGAGTCTTGTCAATGGTACCTCTAGTGTAACCATTCTTCAGGAGAAACTGAGACAATGTCTCATACCACAGCCTAGGTGCTTGGTGCAGCCCATATAGAGCTTTATCCAATTTGCACACATAGTTGGGATGCTGTGGATCTTCAAATCCCGGAGGTTGGCATACATAGACTTCCCTATCTATATCCCCATATAGAAAGGCACACTTGACATCAAGCTGGTAGACAGTGAAATTCTTGGATGCAGCAAGCAAGGAAGATCCTAAATGCCTCAAGTCTTGCAACAGGTGTAAAGACATCAGTATAATCGATTCCCTCCTCTTGAGTGTATCCTTGAACCACCAGTCTTGCCTTGTTCTTGATAATCAAGCCTCTATCATCTCTCTTGTTTTAGAAAACCCATTTAGTGCCTATAGGTACTTGACCAGATGGTAGCGGACATAGGTTCCAAACCTTTTGTCTTTTGAATTGAAGCAGCTCCTCTTGCATTGATTCAACCCAGCTACTATCTTTCAAAGCATCTTCCACCTTCTTGGGTTCCATTTGGGATAAAAAGCATGAGTACAAACAGACATTCCCATTGTGAGTTTGTCCTCTTGTTCTCATGCCTTCAGAGACTTCCCCTATGATGTTCTCAGCTGGATGAGTGTTGTGAATCCTAAGTCTAGGAATCACATCCAGTTGCAAAGATAAATCCAAATTGGACATATTTTGCTAAGGAGCTTGAATACTTGGTCCAGCTGTTGTTTCAAACTCATTCAATGAGTATTGATTGAATGAAAGAGAAACATCATCATTTGTTTGTTGTGAAGCATCATCAAAAGTTTCCTGTTTCTTCAAAATGTTGCTTTCATCAGCTTGGTGTTGTGTAGGGTCACCTGAAGAGGTTTGAAAGTCAATTGGTGAACTGCTTGTTGAAGCTCCACTATCTCTTGAGATGGTTGTACTATCAGATCTTCCAATAGTGGGAACTTGATTTGCTGCAGCTCTTGGAGAACTTGAAATAGGTCTGGGAAGCTCAAACAGTTGATCATCATCAGAGTCACTTTGAGCACCTGTTCCAGCTGAAACATTCTCACAAGATGGTTTAGAATAGTTTGGAAACAATTCTCAATCAAAGATATGATCAGGGCCATTCCCCCTAACACAAGGAGTGTGCTCATTGACTATAATATTGGAAGATTCCTCAAATTGTTGATTTGTAATGTTATAAACTCTATAAGCTTTAGAGTTAGAGGAATATCCAACAAAGATAGCATCATCCGACTTTTCAGCAAATTTTGCCAAATTGTCTTTTGTGTTAAGTATGGTACACCTGCTGCCAAAGGATATTAGAAAGCCAATGAACGGTTGCCTCTTGTTCCATAACTCATAAGGGGTTTTTCCATGTGGCTTTACTACAAGGACCCTGTTCTGCACATAGCATGCAGTGCTGACTGTCTCTGCCCAGAATGTTAGAGGCAGCTTTGAATCAACTAACATAGTCCAAGCAGCCTTAATAAGTGTCCTATTCCTCCTCTTAGCAACACCATTTTGTTGAGGAGTTCTAGGAGCACTATATTGTCTGGCAATCCCTTTTGAGTTACAGAATGAGTCAAGAATTTGGTTCTTAAACTCAGTCCCTTGATCACTTCTAATTATTTTAACCTTGTGATCAATTTGATTTTCTATTTTAAGAATAAAAGATTTTAAAGTTTCAGCAATTTTATCTTTGGTTCTTAAAAAAAATACCCATGTAAATCTAGTGAAATCATCAACAATCACAAGGCAATATGATTTCTTCCAATGCTCATTATACTTGTGGGACCAAATAGATCCATGTACAATAAGTGTAATGGGGTGGTGATGGAGTTAACAACTTTAGATTTATGAGATGCCCTTTGTTGCTTCCCTTTCAGGCATGCAACACAGTTATCTTTGCAGAAAAATTTCTTTTTAGGCAAACCATGTACCAAATTATTTTTAGCCAATTTATTCATTGTCATAAATTTTACATGACACATTCGTTTATTCCATAGTGTTGACTCATCACCATCAGCTTTGGAAAGAAAGCATGATACTTCTCCCATTGGGGAAGCATTGTTCATATCCAGCTTGTACATATCTCCTTTCCTGTAGATCTAAGAAGCACCAATTCCTGAGGAATTGTCATCCCGGGTTTGAGGATTATGCATTCATGTTCTGCGAAGAGTATTTGATGTTTTTGATCACAGAACTGAGAAACACTTAACAGGTTGTGTTCAAGATGTTTGACAAAGTTAACTTTTTCAACCTTTAATTTTCCATTGGATATACTTCGTCTACCAGAAATATATCCTCCGGCCTCACCTCCAAACTGGACAGGTCCTCCAACATAATGTTGAAATTGTTGAAGGAGAGATCTGTTCCCTGTCATGTGCCTGGAGCATCCACTATCCACAATCCAAACATTGTTATTCTTGTCATATGGATGTCCCTGCACATAAGATGAGATGATTAGTTTTGATTGGAAACCCAAGCCTTGTTGGTCTTGGGTTCTTCCAATGATAGTGACATAATTGAACCAAAATTTATGCATGGGGGTTCAATGGATGTCTTTGAAGAAGAGGTTTGGGCTACAGCATCTTCCTTGATCTTCCATTCCATCCCTTGGTTGATCATGGAGGATGAGCTTGTTGAAGCTTTTGTAGCTTGGTCTTCTTCCAAAGCTTCTTTCTTTTCGGAAGAAGCCTTCACCACCTTTTCTTCCGAAGCAGTCTTCTTTTGGGATGGTCTCAAGGGGACTCTTTTATTCTTTTGAGTCTTGACAGCTTTAGCTTCCAAAGCCTTTTTCCTTTCGGAAGAAGGATCTTCTTTCGAAAGAAGCCTTGCTTCGGAAACAAGCTTTCCCTTTTTCATCACTTGAACCATTTGATATGGTCCAAATAAGAAACCTTCCCTGACTCCTTCCTTTTTAACATTATTTGCATAATGTGTGCTAGCAGGATTGTAGTAACAATCTTTGGCCATGTGGTTTTGCAGACCACACATTATGCATGCAATGTTAATCTTTTGAGAACTTGAGGATTGCTGTTTCTTGTTCTTTCTCTCTTCATCAGCAACCTTTCTCTTTAACTTCTGATCCTTTGGTAGGATAGGAGTGCTGGTACTACACCCCTTTACTGAATCAGAGTTTCCAACCACTTGGAATCCAGCTGAGATAAATACACCCTTTTGCTTTGGGTCTATCTTCAGCATAGACTCAGCCACTTTCTTGGCAGTTTTTCTGGCTGCCTTAGCCCTGCTTCTTCTGGCTTTGGTGGTCAGGGTTTGATCATCATTGGTAGAAGAGGGTATAATTACCTGGTTCTTCCCTGTGATGGTCTCCATGGTTGCATCATTCTTTGACTCATGAGAAGGTGGGTCAGCAGATGGAACCTCTTGCTCCTCAGTACCACACCTTGGTAGTCTTATAGACTCATAGGAGTGTGGTGGAGCAATTTCATTGGTTCCCAACCCACCTTTATTTTGGTAACAAAGTTTTGAGTGAGAGGATGATGCAAGAATGGTTTGGAAGTTCTGCTCGGAAATAGCATACTTCCTGGCTTGAGCCTCAGCTGTGACAAGCTGGGCTTGAGCCTCATTCAATTTGGATATTAAATCATTTATTTGAGTCTTATAGTTTGTGTGTTCGTGTTTTAATAGGGACACACTTTTCTCTAACTCCTCAATTTTTCTTTGGTAGTTAGATTCAGCCCTTTTAAAATCAGATTTTAAAACATTTAGAGACTCAATATCGGATTTGATTTCTATATTGTAGTCCTGATACAATTTAACCTTAGCAATACAGGCAGGAGTACAGAGATGTTCATATACCTTATTTTCATCTGTTTCGGCCATGAGTGCTTGAGCAGGAGTCACATCCTGTACCATGAAGCTACAGTCAACTTCTTGAGCCATTGCAGTTGTTTCTGTTGACTTTCCGGTGGGCTTTGGTGTAGAGGGATGTGTGGAGGCCTGTGGGGTTCCCGGGTTAGACTTGGGAGCCTTGCATTCCCTTGCAAAATGACCAAGTTGGTTACAGTTGTAACATTTGGCCTTGCTTTTGTCAAACCCAAATTTGCTGTTGATTGGGTTCTGGGGAAGTTGTCTTCCAGTTCTCTTAAAGAACTTGTTTGCTCTGTAGGTTAGTAGAGCCATTTGTTAGACTATGTCCACGTATTCCACGTCATCCGGGCTGAAGCACTCCAGATCATCAAAGCAATATTGATAATCATTTGAGTGTCCACTTCCTGAGACAAAAGCACAGCTGTCCTGAAAGGAGCTTTGCTGAGCTTGTTGAGACCTTGGAGTCTCAGGAAATGTGATGTATGGCCCAGAAGAACAAGATGGCTGCTGGGTGTAAGTCAGGTATTGTTGAGGCTGGGAGGTTTTCTGAGCCTTCAGCAACCATTAGAGCGTTGCTAGCAGGAAGACTCAAGGGTCTGCTTGTCTGATGACCCCTCTTACTCTCCATTTTCAAATGGTATCCATCAAGGATGCCATAAAGTTCGGTTATGGTGAGTGTATTCAGATTCTCTGTTCTATTGATAGAGACACAGTAGAATGTCTAGTCATTGGGTAACGTACTCATGAACTTTCTTGTAAGGTCTCTAAGTTCATGAGCAATTCCCACAAACTGAAGGGAAGATATGAGATCCATGTACCTGAAGTATTGCTGGCTAAGTGTCTCTCCAGCAACGTAGGTGAAGTTCTCGAACTGCTGCTTCAGTGAGTCCTTCTTGGAGTCATTTGAGCTTGAGTACATTTGAGCAAGCGCATCAAACAGTTCTTTGGCAGACTTGCAATGCTCAAACCCCACCATGATGGAGTTAGGAATTGAAGTCATGAGAACAGTCATAGCATTGTTGTCAATGTCCAGCTTCTTCCGGTCCTCATCAGAATAATCTTCAACAGCTTTCTCAATCATGGCACCGTTTCCACCAGCTACCTTTGGCTTATACGGGCCATTGAAAATGGATTGCCACATCTTGCTGTCTTGATACCTGATGAAGCCTTCCATTCGTCTGCTCCATGACCTGAAGTTTTCAGGAGTGATGATGGGAGCTTTGGTCATCGTCCCCATCTGTCGAGGGCCATTTTGAGTGTGGTGTAAGGAGGAGAAAAAAACAGATTGATTAGGATGGTAAGATCTCACAATCAAGAGCCTAAAAAGTTTTGATACCAATTGCAGGATCGAGTTTGTCACTTAAACACTTGGATTTCTTTCAAACTCATTTATAGAACACTCAAATCAGATGAAGTAAAGTCTTTTACAAGAGTTGATAATCATATAATAAGTAGCAAAGAACACACAAAAATAATTTTCAAGACACTTGTATATATTACTTCTCAACTCAAGATATTACAAGACTCTTACAAGCATAAAACATGAGTTACAATGAGAAACTATATATACTAGATCCTACACCCGGATATACTTTGATACCAGCTGGAAACCTAAGACTAAAGCATATACTACAATGCTAAAGTTAAGGTATATTAGATAAAGTATTATCTAAGATATGGTAGTCATGACATGTCCATGACTTACCTTTTGTCTCCTACTAAAGATGGCAACTGTACTAACTTATAAAGGTAAACAGTGGAATAAAGTATGGTCAACTACATGGCTTTTAAGAAAACCCCATGCAGTATCTCAGAGATCTGTAGCGGAGTGTCCGGGAGACCATACTTATGTCCACTGGATAATAGTGGTGTCTTCCGAAGGTAAGTTGGCTTCGGAAGAGCAAGTTTTTTCGAAGCCACTTATACTTCAGAAGAGGCTTCTATATTTCTAAGGCTTGAGGACTTCTATACTTTGGAAGTTGACTTTTGATCGGTCATTCTAAGTCTTGATCTTTGGAAGTAAGTTCTTTGTCTTCGGAAGTTGGAGTTTTCCTTCGGAAGTTAGTTTTACACTTTGTCTTCGGAAGAGCTCCTTTTTCTTTCGGAAGTTCCACACTTGGCTTCGGAAGTCCTTTATTTGTTGTACCAAAATATTTTAGTGATTTGGTTTTGGTTGCATCAACCTTTCTAGATCCAACAACCTCGTTTTCTAGAGAGGTTGCTAATGCAAGTTTGGGGTATTACAATGAATTTGAAAAACATAACCAAAGATTTCATATATCTCTCTTGCTTACAAAGAAAAAACTCAACGAACGTGATTGTGCTTTGAACGACAGCCCTTCAACATATAAGAACTAATCCTACTGTTAAACTAACTAATTCTCAACTACCAAAATATTAATCAGTTATTATAACTTTAGTCCCTATACTTTATTCACTATTCTAATTATATATTTATTTTATATTAAAGTACAACTACTCTGCTACAGTATACTTTATGGTTTTATGTTTTGGCCGCTACACTTTCTCTTTTCCATCGTTGGCACAGTTTCATCACTTTGGCTTTTGACACGTCGTATTAGACGTGTCGTTCTGTTGTACTTCTTCAGAGCATTCTGTTTATCCTTCACCGATTCTGTCAACTCAGAAAGGTGATTCGTTAACGGGAGGAGGGACACTCGCGCTATGTGATGGTAATTGTCTTCGACTCAATCGAAATTAAGGTTTTATAGTTGCCCTTTTTCTTTTGTTTCTGTGGCGATGGTCCGTTGTGAAGGCAGATAGCAGCAGCGCTGGAGACGACTCTCGCTAGGCAAGCAGTCTTCGGCAGCCATGCCGTTTTTTTCATTGTATTTGTCGGGTCCATTCTGCTGATCCTCTCAGGTACCCTCTCTCACATTTTTTTTTTACCATTGGTGAAGAAAATACAAGGGTTAAGCCAGAAGATAAACAGTCATCATTGACGGTGGACTACCCATCGTTTTGATTCTTTCTTTCAATAACTAGAGCTTTTCTTAATGCATTCAGGTATAATTGGACGACTTCAAGATGTAGATCCCGTAACAGCAATATACACGTTTGTTTTGTTACATTTAGCCACCCAGAGACTGCATGTGCCTTCAGTTCCTTAAACATTCTTTTGCCTTTGTAAATATGTAGTATTTATGCGAACCACTGACCTAATATTCGTACCATGTTTGTTTGTTGTGCTACGAACAGTGAGAATTTTAGAGAACCATTCTTTAAAACCTATAAGAATACACACTGATGCATGCTAATTACAATGTCTTTTTATTCACCATATAACAGTTGTTACTACAATATTATACCAACAATAACAGGTGCAATGGAATTGTAATGGGTATCGAAGTCCCAGAGAGACTGTTTAAAATTCTCGATGTATACGAAGCCTTGAAGGCTTTATTTATTGAATTTGAGGTATTATTTTCTGCTCATTATTGTTTATTCTTAAAAAACAAAGCTGTATGAGTTTGGAAGAAATTAGGTTTATTAATTAGAGGCATTTTCATGGATCTAGAAAACCTACTTTTGCGAGTTTGTGCATTTTGGAGATCTTAGAGTTTACAAGTAACGTATAATTGTGAAATTTCTGTTAGACAATTGGGACAAAGAGCAGAATCAAAACAGAAAAATATAAGCAGTCAACACAGATTATTTTATAAAGAAAAAACAGAAAAAAAACTTGCACACTTTTGCTACTCAATTTACCAACTATTTATAATAAAGAACACAGCTCCTAATCATAATAGAAAACATAACTTATGGCTTAAAGCATTGCATATGCCTTGAACCCTTGACCTTGACTACTTGACTGCTTTAAATGTTTTCTTGACTGATGAATTTGACTGCAAAAATCATGGAATTAACTTGACAATCACCTCCTTAATTCCATTTCTTTCGCGTTCCTCTCTTCTTTTTGTTCTTCTGCTTCAATTGTTTGAAACATACATGTTTGATAGGTTCTCGAAACTGACCATTTAATAAATCCATGTCTTGCTTTGGTCACTTGTTTCCATTTTTTTTTCTTGAATACTTCTTACAACCGGACTTGTTGGGCTTTTCTTTTTGATTTCTGGGCTCCCAAACAGGATTGTTTGGGCTTTCTCAACCTGAACAGGGCAGTCGTATGTTTCTGTGTTCACCTCAACAGGTACTGGACTGCTGTTTTTCACAACTGGCCTAATATTCAACCCTGATTTTGTAAGTTCAGAAGCTAAGTTTATCATCACATTTGGTTCTAGTGTGTTTTGTTGCTGATCAATGAAGGTCACTGGTTCAATCTTAACTTTTGAGTTGTTTGCTTCAAATAGTAAACATACTTGAAGTTTGATAGTATACAATCTGTTTTTACTTCTTCGAATCTTCATCAGTAGGTTGTCTGTTTGATCATATAACTTCAGGATGCTATCTCCCAAAGTAACCTTGCACCCTTGCTCATCCAATTGCCCTAAACTCAGAATATTATTGTGTAATTCAGGTATATAGAACACATCAGAAAATACTCTTTTCTCACCGTTCTTGCGTTTCACAGTTACACATCCATTACCTTTGATTTCGACGGTAGAACCATCTCCAAATTTTACATGACCTGTTACTTTTCCATCCAGTTCAGAAAAATAGTTTCTAAGCCCGGTCATGTGGTTGCTTGCGCCGTTGTCTAAAAACCACATTCCATCTTCACACTCATATTCCACATACACCTTAGGAAGCACTTTTGTTTTATTTAGTATCACAGCTTCTGCTTTCGCCATAAGCAATGTGGGTTCATCATCTTCTATGATAAAATTAGCTTCATTCTCGCTTTTGCTGGGCCTGGCACTCGGCCGAAAAATGGCCAATTTTGTCACAATTGTAACACCTTAAATACCTTCTGTCTCGTCACTCCGTCTGATCTTCTTGATTAGTTGCTCTGCTTCTTTGATATGCCTGTTCAGCCTTATGATCATTGTTCGAGAAGTGTCTTCTCCCTCGGCCACGGTTGTTCCCTCTACCATGCCCGCTTGTCTTGACTCTTGTTTTGGTCGAACCTACCATTCTGATTTTGTTAACAACAATTTTGTAAGGTTTCATGTAAGGTTGATGCACCTAAAACATTCTAAGTCTCTACTGCATGCATACACTTAAGTGCAAAGTAGAAATGCTTCGGAAGTTTTACACCCTGCATCAAATTTATTCTAAGTGTAAATCTTCCAAAGCCAAGACCAACATCTTCCGAAGCCAAAAGTGAAGTCTTCTGAAGCTTCAAAGACAAAGTCTTCCGAAGTCAAGAAGTAAAGACTGATTTCTTCCGAAGACTTTTAAGATATGCTTTATCTGATGTACTTTTTCATAAAGCTGGACCACTTTCCGCTGCAACTCTGATCAGTTACCAACTTACATGAGTTGTTGAAAAGGTCTATGCTTTTGGTAACTGTACATTGAGGTCTTGAGTCTGTTGCTTTCTACTTTATGTACTTTTATCATTTTTCTAATATATTAGGATGTGAGCTATGACATGTCATAGTCACTAGTCAAAAGGCAATCTGCCTTTTGACTCTACATTTGATTTTGTTGTTGTCTAATCAAATGTTTTCAGCTGGCTTTCAAAGTATGGCCGGCTGTAGGATGTAGTATAAAGTATCTCAGGTCTTTGTATCTTTCTTTATGCTTTGTAACACTTGTAAAGAACTTCAGAGCAATATACAACATTCTTGAAAACTAATATCTTTGTGTTGTTTTGTTCTTGTTCTGTCTCATACTTGCTTGTGTTCTTAGTATCAAACCATATTGTTCTCAGTTTCCTATTTGATTTGTTAAGTGTTCTATAACACTCTCCTCATTATGTGTTGTGTTGTAAGTGAACAACCCTTAACCGGTCCTACAATTGGTATCAGAGCATTCCAGGCTCTTGATTGTATGATCTCACCATCTTAAGATCCCTCACATACATAAAATACTTAACATCTCAAATGGCAGCTCTTACTAAAGCTGATATGGAAACTGGAACCATGACAAAGTCCCCACTGATCACTCCTGAAGACTTTGACACTTGGTGCCAATGAATGGAAGGGTTCATCAACTCACAAGACTCCAGGATGTGGGAATCTGTTGTCTAAGGGCCTCACATACCAAGCACCTCTTCAGCTATTGCTGGAGGTGGTATGATTCCAAAGCCTGTGGCTGACTATTCTGAAGAAGACATGAAGAGAATAGATATTGATAAGAAAGCCATGACAGCCCTTCAAACTGCTCTTCCCAACTCCATATACAGAGGCTTCAAGAAGTGCGAAACAGCTAAACAGCTATGGGATGCACTGAAGCTGATATATGAGGGGTCAAGTGAAGCCAAGGAGAACAAGAAGGATCTCCTGAAGCAACAGTTTGAAAAACTTCACCTTCAAAGCAAGTGAAACCATGACTCAACAATACTTCAGGTATGTTGAGATTGTGGACACTCTAATGGATGTTGGAGTAACTCTTGAGAACAGGGACATTGTAAGAAAGTTCATGTCCTCTCTTCCTAGACAATGGACACATTATTATGTTGTTATCAAGAGAACTGAGAACCTTAAGACTCTTACTTTGACAGAGTTGTATGGTATTCTTAGTGGATACCAGATGGAGATGAATATGCAAAGTTCATCTAGTAACTCAGCAATCAACCGAGTTCAGCCATCCATGTGGTTGAAATGGATAGTAGAGAACCACAACATCATCTTATCTGCTACCCTGACAACTTACAAAAGGGTCCTTTCATCACCTTCCCGGAGACACCAAGAGAAAGCTACACTCAAGGAAGCCCATTCCAGAAGACAAGCTCTTCACAAGCCTTTGTGTCTTCTGATGAAAGCACAGGCAACTTTCTCTTCACCTTTGAAGATCCACACTGTATTCATCCAGATGATCTGGAATACATGAAGATAGTTCAGCAAATGACTCTTCTCACTCATAGAGCCAAGAAATTCTACAAGAGGACAGGGAGGAAGTTTCAAAGCAATACAACCAGTGGAAAGTTTGGGCTGGACAAAAGCAAAGTAAAGTGTTACAACTGTAACCAGATGGGCCACTTTGCAAGGGAATGTAAGGCACCAAGGATAAATGGTGGCCAAACACAAGCCAGGCCAAACTACACTGAGAGAGCCACCTAGAATGAGAAGCCAAAGCAGCAAGCTGCAGTTGCTGTTGAAAAAGGAGGCTTTGACTGGAGCTTTCAGGTGGATGCATCTCCAAACCAAGCATTAATGCTGACCATGATGAAGAAAAGGTATTGGAACATCTCTGTACACCTGAATGTATTGCTAAAGTAAATAGATACAGTTCCTACAACTTAGAGATGAGATCTGATCTTGAGCCTTTAAATATTTTAAAATTTGATTTCAAAATAGCTGAAAATGATTATAAACTAAAGATAGAGGACTTAGAGAAAACCATTTCAACTCTTAAACATGAACATACCAACCACAGGACTCAGATCAAAGATCTCATAACTAAGTTGACTAAATGCAGGCTGAGCTTGTGATAAGTAAAGCCAGGGTAAAAAATATGTTCTTGAAGAAGAGACCTTCAAGAACATTATATCCTCATCCTTGCATGCAAAAGTTTGTTATCAGAATAAGCAGGGACTGGATCTAGTAAAATAGCTCCTCCACATACAATCTTGTCTGTAAGATCTCCTAGGTGTGAAACTTATGAAGATGAGTTTCCCTTCATAGACCCCATGAGTGAAAAGCATGAAGAGGAAATAGTGAAGGATGTCTCTGAGAAGAGTGAAGAAGAACATTCTAAGAAGGGTCACTATTCCTGTGAGGAGAGTAAAAGAGTTGGGATGACCAAGTCAAGAAGAAAGAACTTGATTAGAAAGGCCAAGAGGAAGTCCAAGAAGGCTCAAGAGATCAAGGCCACCTTTAACTCTATACAAAAACAAGTCTTTATCTCTGCAGGATTTGAGGTGGTTAAGGCTGAAGACACAAACCTAAACTCTAGTACTAGGAGTTTTAGTTCATGTTCAAATCATCCCAACAACATGAAGAAGGCTGACCAGTTGTGTACCACTGCTACACAACTTGAACCATCCAGCTTCAAAGGTAGTTCTCACCCTAAAAGAATTGCCACATCATCTACAAAGATGAAGATGGAGAAGGAAAGTGATCAAGTTCAGCCTTGTTCTCAAAGGAAGACTCCCAGGAAGAAGAAGATGGACTGTGTTATATGTGGTAGTACTTCTCATCTTGCTAAGGATTGTCTCTACAATCCAAAAAGTACTGACCATATGACCAAGAAGGAAACTTCTGAGAGTTTAAAGAAGAAGAAAGCTTCGGAAGGAAAATCTTTCCCTTTCGGAAGCTCCAAAATGAAAGAGAAGACAAGTGGAAACTTGCCTTCGGAAGAAAATTTGGTCTCCGAAGAAAGGAATACTTCCGAAGCACTGAAGCCTGCTGCAGTGTTAGCAAGATCTTCTGAAGGTTCAGTCATTAAAACTTCCGAAGTTATCAAAACTTCCGAAGTGATGAAGGTCAAGTCTAAGCTTCCAAAGGTGGTGTGGAAGACAAAGAAAGACCAAGTGACTGAAAGTTCTTCATCAACATCAACAAATGATCCTCTAAACATGACAATAGGAACAATTACTATTGCATTGTCCTCAACTTCTTTTGATGAGCACAAGACCAAAAAGGCTTGGGTTTTCAAATGTAACTAACCATCTCTTTTGTGCAGGAACAACTCAAGACAAACAGGAATGTATGGATCATTGATAGTGGCGGTTTCAGGCACATGACAGGTAATGTATGAATCCAAGGATCGCAGTCAGGAATTATAAGTGTTAGATTGGGATCAAATTAATGATTGCGGAATGATCATTAATCGTTGCTTAATTGATTAATTATTAGAAATCAAAGACAATGAATATTAATGATAAAGAACAGAATGATTTCAACACAATAAATGAAAGAACAAGATTTGATTCAAAAGTATTTCATTAAAACTAATTGATGATTACAAAAGAACAAATAATGAATGCTAATAACAATGCTTGCTTCGAACGTGTTGATGTTTGTGATGTATTGATGTGATGGTTGCTAGGGTTTTTGTGTTTGGTTGATTGTGTGAATCGATGTGATGTTTGGTGTTTTCCGTCTAATTGCCCGTGCTTGATGTGTAACCTAGGATTTGTATTTATAGGCATTTATGTTTCTGTTAAGGAAACACCGAATCTCTTAGAGCCCGTGTTTGACTTGTTGACTTGACTTGCTTGATGTTGCAAGTACAAGTGTTTGGTCTTCCGTAGTAATATTGTCTTCCGCAGGAGTCTTCCTTTCCGTAGGAGTCTTCACTTGTTCTTCTTCATTGTACAAGTTATTCATCCGTGGGTCTTTGATCTCACAGTACTCCCTTAGACTTGTCTGCACCGGTGTTCTTCCATAGAAGATCCTCGGATGTATTTCTAGTTAGAAGATTATCTACGGAAGAACAAAATTGTTGATCCATAGATGTTTCTTACACTTGGTCCATTTCACATATATGGGTTAACCTATATACATAATGCATACATCAAAATAATGAATTACAAAAGTTTATTACAAGCATTGATTAAAGGTTCTAAGCCTATACAACAGGATCTAGACCTATTGTTCCTAGATCTAACATAATGGGTCACTACTCCAAAATTTTGAGAAAATTGATGGAGGACTAGTTGCTTTTGGAAGAGATGCTGGAGGTTACATAACTTGAAGAGGCAGGGTCATAAATTGTAAGCTCAGCATTGAGAAGGTAAACTTTGTCAAGGAGCTTGGATACAATCTTTTGAGTGTATCTCAATTTTGTGATCAGAGTCATAACATGCTCTTTACTGAGTATGAGTGCATTGTTCTCAGGCCCGAGGTGGTCATTCCTCATGAGCATATCCTGCTCAGAGCCCCCAGGAAAGGGAACATGTACAAGATGGATTTGCAAGAAACATCTCCTTCAGGAGAAGTTTCATGCTTTTTATCTAAAGCAAATAGTGATGAGTCTTTCATCTGGCATAAAAAAATATGCCATGTAAACTTTGAAAAAACATGAATAAATTAATTAAGAATGACTTGGTAACTGGAATGCCAAAGAAAGAGTTTACAAGTGACTTATAGAGTATACAATCTCAGAACAAGAGTAGTTGAGGAGTCAGCCAATATGACTTTCAATGAGCACACTCCCAGTGTGAAAGGTTCTGGTCCTGATTGGCTATTTGATCTTGATTTAGTTACCAACTGTTTTAACAATTCTTGTGAGCATGTTTCAGGATCCATAGATATTCTATCAGCAGGTGATCCTGACCCAAGATTTGAGCTAAGAATACCATCAAGTTATACTACTTCAGCTTCAGTTATAACTAATCCTGCAAATGAAATTCCTATCAGCACAACAATGACAAACTTAGCTGATACATCTGAGGTGCCTTCAAATTCCAACTTAGAGGCACAACACTCAAATCAAGGAGCTTAAAATGTGGAAGGCAATGGAGGTGGTGACAGTGATCAAGAGTTTCTTGATGCTGATAACCACTCCATTGAAGATAACATCAATGATGTCACACACCCATTGGATCAAGTTACACTTGATAAGTGTGCTGATGTGGTGGGAGAAACTTCAATGCCTGATCTAAATTTCTCTAATTTAGATCTCTCCAAACAACTTGTTGTAATCCCTCAACTAAGGATTCACAAGTCTCACCCCACCATAAACATCATTAGAAATGTTGATACTGGGGTAAGAACAAGAGGACAAACCCATGATGCAAATGTTTGTCTCCATTCTTGTTTTCTATCCCAGATAGAGCCAAAGAAAGTTGATGAGGCTTTAAAGGATGGAAGTTGGGTTGAAGCTATGCAAGAGGAGCTCCTTCAATTCAAAAGGGAAAAGGTTTGGAACTTATGTCCTCTTCCTCAAGGGAAGACTACCATAGGAACCAAATGGGTGTTTAGGAATAAAAAGGATGATAGAGGACTTGTCATAAAAAACAAGGCTAGACTAGTTATTCAAGGATACACACAAGAAGAAGGAATTGACTACACAGATGTCTTTGCTCATGTGACAAGACTTGAAGCTGTTAGAATATTCTTAGCTTTTGCTGTATCTAAGGATTTCAAGGTCTACCAACTTAATGTCAAGTGTGTTTTTCTTTATGGGATGATTAATGAAGAGGTGTATGTCAAACAACCACCTGGGTTTGCAGATCCTGATCATCCTGATTATGTCTGCAAGCTTGATAAAGCTCTTTATGGGCTGCACCAAGCTCCAAGGAAGTGGTATGAGACTCTATCTCAGTATCTTTGTCAACATGGATACAAAAGGGGTACTATAGATGGAACTCTCTTCATCAAAGGAACATGGAATGACTTAATGCTAGTTCAAGTATATGTAGATGACATTAGTTTTAGGTCAACTAATCTAAAGCTCTACAAAGACATTGAGAAGCTGATGAAGAATAGATTTGAAATGAATGCAATAGGAGAACTTAATTTCTTTCTAGGAATTCAAGTGAAGCAGGTTTACAGAGGCATCTTCATAAGTCAGTCAAAGTATGTGCAAGACATACTTACAAGATTCAACATGACTATCTGCAAGGTTGCTAAGACACCCATAACAAGAAACCACTCCCTTGGACCTGATCTTGAGGGGGAGTGTGTGGATGAACATCTTTACAGGGCTATGATTGGTCTCTTATGTACTTCACAGCTAGTAGGCCTAATATCATGTTTGCCACATGTATTTGTGAAAGATATCAAGCCAACCCCAAGATATCACACCTGGTCACTGTCAAGAGGATTTTAAGATATCTCAAAGGTGCCTCAACGTTTGGCCTTTGGTATCCAAAGAATTCTGACTTTAATATGTATGCATATATAGATAGTGACTATGGTGGATGCAATATGGCTGCAAAGTTATATCAGAGGGATGTCAGTTCCTTGGTGGAAGGATAGTCTCATGGCAATGCAAGAAGCAATCATGTGTATCTGCATTAACTACTGAAGCTGAATACATTGATGGATGCAATATGACTGTAAAGTCTATATCAAGGGGATGTCAGTTCCTTGGTGGAAGGATAGTCTCATGGCAATGTAAGAAAAGCAATCATGTGTATCTGCATTAACTACTGAAGCTGAATACATTGTTGCTGCAAGTTGCTGTGCTCAAGTGCTTTGGATTCAGAATCAGATGCTGGACTATGGATTCAACTTCAAAGAGACTCCCATCCACATAGACAACAACAGTGCTATCTCTATTACAGAGAATCATGTGCAGCACTTAAGGACAAAACACATCAATATCAGGTGTCATTTGATTAGAGATAACTTTGAAAAGGGATTAATCAAACTAGTCAAAGTTAACACAAATGAACAATATGTTGATCTGTTCACCAAAGCTTTTGATGAGCAGAGATTTAAATATCTTATATCAGCTATTGGGATGATTAACTTTGAGTAGCTTTCTTCAAACTAACTCATATTATTTCTAAAACATGTGTGTTCTAAGTTGTCAATTTTATCACCTTCATAAGCCCCTGTTTACTCTGGAAGAAAAATCTTTTAAATGATATTCCTTAGATTTTTGAAAATGTTGATATTTTTACCCTTCGAAAGATATGCATTTACCTTCGGAAGAAATTTATGTCTTCAAAACAAACAACTACTTAAGTTAATTTACCTTCGAAATAAGTTCTCAAAATATCTTCCGAAGCTTACAACTACTCTTGAATACTTGTATGTCTTAAAGAACAAATTTCTTCCGAAGCAATTAAGTCTTGGAAACTTTATTCTTCTTAGAATAAAATTTCTAAGTCTTAGGTGTTGTTTGTTTTTTCTACAGGAAAACGTCTGTAGTCTGCGGACCACATCTGCAGTCATCTGCAGCAGAAGAGGTGGACCAAATGTCTGCAGTCTGCAAGAAAAAGACTGTTTGTTTTTAACATCTGCAGAATGGTAAAAAAAGTAACAACGGTACCATATTTATTCGAGTACTTACAATCACAAATAGTCACCTAAGAAGATGAAAGTTGTGTGGAAGTAGAGTGAAAGATGAAGGTGTGTACGGTGTGTGAGAGATGGGGGGCTGAAAAATGGGGGTGTGGGCTGAAAAATGGGGGCTGAAAAATGAGGGTGTGAAAGTCGTATAACAGCTCATGGGCTCACACGATAGCACCCACCCGACGTAAAGGAAATCAGACCTAGGTCCTAACACCCGTTACGACTTACGAATCGATCTTTTTATAGGAGGGGGAGGCGAGGGCAGGTGGAGGGAGGGGGCATCGATGGTCCGGTCGGTGGGGGGTGGTGGGGCGGCGGTGGTCCGGCCGGTGGGGGTGGTAGGGTGGCGGTGGTCCGCCCGGTGGGGGGAGGTGGGCGGCCGATGGGGGAGGTGGGGGAGGTGAGAAGAGGTTAGAAGATCTCAGAAGACATAGGTCTACATCTTCTCCATGCAGACCTCCTGCAGACGTTTTTTAATGAAACGTCTTCCAAAAAACAAACACTCTACGCACTCAAAACCTCTTCCCGCGTCTGCGTGCGCGCAGATGAAGAGGTGGAGAAGAGATTTTGATAAAAAACAAACACCACCTTAATCTCTTCCAAAGAAAAATTTTCTAAACTCTTTGGAATATCTTCCGAAGTCATCTTGGCTTCGAAAGCTTCTCATCAAAACTTCCGAAATAAAATTACCTTCGGAATATTTTTAGACTTCCAAGAAAACTACCTTTTAGGCACTTTTTCAGAGGTGGGACCGACATCCAGATTTCAAAGTTTATCATCTTTCATTAACTTTGTCTCAAATCTATTTCATATATATACCCAACGGTTCCCCCCTCTTTCACTCTCTTCTTCATCTGAACTATTCCCAAAAACCTAAATTCACCCAGAAACCGCCTTTGTTCTTATCTTCCTTCACCACTAAGCTCTCTAAAATGGCTAACCTTAACCGCAGAAACAATCCAAATTTTTCCATACAACTCCACAGGCAACACAATCAGGTTGCTCTGTTGGACTCTGAGAAAGATACAAGTTTCTTAGAGGTCTGCTGTTTTCTTTCTTTGTCTAACTACTTCACCTCCCTAACCATTGATCCTCCACTCTATGAGGATCATCTGTTAGAATTTTGGAAGACCTGCCAAGAGGTCATTATAGATGGGGAGAGGGCACTATCTGCCACAGTACAGGGGAGGACAATCTTCATCACTCCAGCCATCATCAACACTTATCTTCAGCTGGATGATGATGAAGGTGAACTGTCCTTTCCTAAGGAAGCTGTAAACCACTCTTTTGAGCAGATGGGGTATGAAGGAGATTTATCTGTAAAGACCTTAAGGAAAGGGAAGGTCTCATCCCAGTGGAAGTATCTACTCCATGTATTCATCCACAGCCTGTCCAACAAGCATGGGGGATGGGACCAGATTCTTGAGGATCTCTCCTTCATAGTTCATGGAATGGTCCAAGGGGTCAAGTTCAGATACTCTCAATTTGTTTATACAAATTTACTTACAAATTTAGACTCCTTAGAGTATTATATGTTTCCTAGATATGTTCAATACATTCTCAACTGTGAACTGGGCTCACAGTCAGGTAATATTTTTAAATTGGGACAGATGAAGCCCGATATATTTAAGATAATAAAGAAGCCAACTGTTGGCTTCTCGGGGGTAGAAACAGCCCTTGTCCTAAAAATATTAGAGCTCATTGCTCAAGGTGATAACCTAGCAACACAAGCTAGTGTTAAACCCACACCTTCTACTTCTCAACCACCTACACAGCCTAAAATACTCCTCACCTACCAAAGAAAATCCAAACGAACCCCTACACAAGCTCCTCAGTTTGTGCAGGCCCACATATCACTACCAATACATGAAGAAATGGACACTGGAGCTCCCACTTCTCCTGAGGAGCAAACCACTCCCATCTCATCAAGAATCAGTGCTGAGGTTCCTCATGCTCAGCCTGATGAGCTCATCAGCCCATCAGCCTTAAGCCTTCACTCTGAGTCTCAACACTTAAGTGAACAACCTTCTGGGGAAAGTTACCATCCCCAGCCTCTTGATCTAAATCAACCAATTCCCAACCTTGAATTCTATGATGATGAAGACATGGGATTCAATGAGTACCATGAGTCTCTCTACTCCTCCCCCACTTAAAGAGAGATGAGTGCTCCTGCCTCTCCCTTGTCTAGCCCACATCATTCACCCATCACTAAGGTGGATCTCTCTGAACCTGTTCAGAAGGTCCATATGGAAGAGGCTCTCACTTCTGCAAGTGATTACATAATTAAGACCTCAACCATGGCAACTCAGCCCATTGACACTTCATTTGAAGTTGTCAGTGAGCAGGCAAATCCAGCAGTCAAGAACATGATGTTGGTGGTGAGAGTGAAGACTTTGGTCTAATTCTCTCATCCCCCAATGATTCTTCTGATGAAGATGAGGGGAACACGAGACTAAAGGTGCAGAAATTATCACAAACATGCTCCTATTTAGTCTCTAAGGTTAGTCATCTGGAATCTTAGGTGACTACCTTACAAAATAAGGTCAATGATCAGCAACTTGAGATATCTTATCTTAAGGAAAAACTAGCTAGGAGACCTTTAAGGAGAGCTCATCCAGGAACACAAGAACCTGTGGATGTGATTGACCTAACTCCTAGCTCACCTATGCAAGAGGGTGATGCTACCAAAAACGGGGAGAAAGTCATAGCAATCACAGAACTTGGGAGTTCTTCACAGTGTATGGACATTGAGGACTCACTATCCTCACTTGCAATTGTCCATACTTAGCAACTTCCTTAAGTTCACATTGATGTGGATTCACTGGACTCACTCATTCAGAGTCTCTTTGAGGAAGGTATTCCAAGGGCTATGTCATCCCCACCCCAAGGAACTTCAAACTACATAATTGGGTGGAGATATGATGCTGATAGAAGAGCCCTCATACTTCAAAGAGTTCAAGGGCAGCAAGAAGTCTTCAACTTTCAGACCTTGAACTACTATGAAGGTCTTGACCTGGACAACATGCCACTTGCCAATCCAAGCCAATCTAGGCAAGCTGACAGGCTGGCTCAAAGGATTCAAGACAGGATTATTGAAGAGTTCAGCTCAAGAAGAAGACACAGGAAATCAGGTAATGTCATTGGTCAACTGGATGTTGAGGCAGACCTTGAAATTAGCTTCAAAGGGAAAACCTTGATTGAAGGCCCAGTGATAGAGCCTGAGAGCATTGTCACAACTATAACTACTTCAACAATTCATTCCTTCAGTGAAACACCTGCTGGTGAAGGTGTATCACAGCCTCTCTCTGGCCTGAGCATGGAAGCTACTCCAAGCAATGAAGGCCAAAGCTCTCTCCACCCTGAGTCACAAAGGTCTGTTGGTGACAAAGGGAAAAGGATAATGACTCCTGAGGAAATTAAGGAGGAAGAGAGAGAGAGGAAGAGGAAGCTAATGGGAGAAAGTTCTACTGGGTCTTCAAGCTTCATGGAAGCTGCAATCAGGGCTACCCCCAGACCAAATACTCAAGATGATGAGTTAAGGGCAGTCAGGATTACTTACCTGCATACCAGGAACTATGACATTGATGAGATCATTTCTCTTCCCTTAGAGGAATTAAATGAACTGACAGACATGGAAATGTCTAGAGAGAGAAAGGAAGCAGAGGATGCAAGGTTGCTCCTCCAAATCAAAGAAAAAAGAAGGCAGAAAAGACTGTACAAACATGTTGCTACTCTCTCTCCAGATCAAGAAAGCCCTGTGCAAGAGGCTGTGGCAACTCAAGAACCTGGGGTAGATAAAGAAATTTATAGGCAAAACATGATCAACTACCTGAGTGCCACAGGTCTCTACCAGGCAGCTGCACTTCTTCCCTTGTCCTTTGAGTATATTGAGTTTGAGTATCTCAAACAACTTTCAAGTACTCAAAGAACAAAAGGTTACAAAGAGAAAGATGAGGGAAGAAGCAACCAAGTTAAGAGCCATCATTCAAAAGAGTCAAAAGAAGTCTGATGATAGGCAGAGGATGATGAGCTTCTTGAAGTTGTATGAATTCTCCGGAAGGAGACTTGGCCCAATGTCTCTATCTACCATGGATGAGCACATAAGGGTGATCAAGCAGAAGATCAAAAGAGGAGAACTCATTGACTTACACTCTCTACCAAGTCAAGCCCCTCTAGAAGTGGAGGTTAAGGTTGAACAATTTGAGACAACACAACCTGGACCTCCTGCTGAACCTCAACAAGCTTCATCTTCTGATCTACAGCAGGGTCAAACTCCCTCTCCTTCTGAACCAGTAAGGGAGGTAGACCCAACTGAGAAAGACAAGACTAAACAACAAGGTACTATGGGCCAGTCTTCTCAGTTGAAGATTCCAAAGAGGAGGAAAAGGATGGCCTCCAAACCCAAGTCAAAGAAGAAGAAGAAGTCAGAGTCATCCACCTCCAAGCCTCAGGATGAGTCAAAACATCCTGAGGAAGTGCAACAAGAGGAAGCTCAAACAACTCCAATTCAAGCAGCTCCTCTTGTATCAGGAAGACCCATCTTGTCCTGGACCTACACTACTAATCCAGAAAGATGGCATGTAATAAGATATCAAGGTGTTGAAGATGTCTACACATGGGAGGACATGTTCAACCTACCTCTGCATGATCTCTTTGAGATGAGAAGACACTTTGAAAGTCTAAGTGATCCTGACCATCTAATGAAGAAGGGTATGGTCATCATCATGATAAGGACTGTCAACATCTAAGGTCTTCAAATGTTTTGGTAGCATCAGCCTAGGGGGAGTTTGTAAGGTTTCATGTAAGGCCGAAGCACCTAAAACATTCTAAGTCTCTCCTGCATGCATGCACTTAAGTGCACAGTAAAAATGCTTCGGAAGTTTTACACCCTGAATCAAAATTATTCTAAGTGTAAAATCTTCCGAAGCCAAGACCAACATTTCCGAAGCCAAAAGTGAAGTCTTCCGAAGCTTCAAAGACAAAGTCTTCCGAAGCTAAGAAGTGAAGACTAATTTCTTCCGAAGACTTTTAAGATATGCTTTATCTGATGTACTTTTCCATAAAGCTAGACCACTTTCCGCTGCAACTCTGGTCAGTCACCAACTTACATGAGTTGGTGAAAAAGTCCATGCTTTTGGTAACTGTACATTGAGGTCTTGAGTCTGTTGCTTTCTACTTTATGTACTTTTATCATTTTTGTAATATATTAGGATGTGAGCTATGCCATGTCATAGTCACTAGTCAAAAGGCAATCTGCCTTTTGACTCTACATTTGATTTTGTTGTTGTCTAGATCAAAAGTATTGTCACACCCCAACCTTGACGGCGGAAACGTCGAGGAGTGAGAGTTAAGATCGTTCACAGCCACATAACGCTATTAATAATCCAAATATAATTTAAACATAAGTTTCAATTGTCACAATACAAACAAAAGTCTCAAAGAAAATAAAAGCATAACATAGAATGTAGCAAATCATTCTTATTTTATTTATTTATCTAGGTCCATTCTTAGATTTGCAAGCTTCAAAGTGTAGATATCAAACTTGGGCGTTTCCTGAAACATGTTTAAAATAAAAGGTCAACAATAATGTTGGTGAGCATTCCATAGTTTTTAATACATAGATTATATAAAAGATGGCAATTCAAGTCATAAGTTAGTGAATAAAGTGATTAGGGATGTTATGAACAATGCAACAATCAAACCTCGACAAAATTTTACAAGTCTCAAACGTTTAAAAGTATATACGATCAGCTAAGTGTACTTGGATCAACCAAAGCAGCCTTGTCTTGCCCATAGATCTATGACTTCGCTGGGCTAGCAATAGTTAATGATTGTACATATAACGCCATAACATGGTAACCACAAAAGTTCAACTAACCACAACTTGCATGATGAATTGCTATAAAGATTACAAGTCTCAAATAAGTTTACAAGTGCAATGAATATAAGTTAACATGTTTCACCCCAAAGTGTGAAAATAAGCGAAAAGGAGTATGGAAATACTCACATGATCGAAAATGTATAATTGACGATTAATAAGAAATAATAATAAGCGTCGATTCAACGTAGCCCTTCACGATGTACCTATAATATGTATATTTATAAGATTTTTAAGTTTAATTATATTAAGTTTAACGAGTTAACGGACACTAGGGTTCTAAGTGGAATTTAGGGGTTGTCGAATAACTATGTCAACAATTTTAATTATTATTATTAAAGAAAATTATTATATTTTATATAAACTTTTATATAAAATTATAACTCCTATAATAATTTTGTATATATATATATATATATATAGGTTAAATAAAGTCTAATAACACATTTTAAACGATAGTTTAGAAGCAACGTTCGGAATAATCATATTTGTGGAACAAGGTGTTAGTGAAAATATAGTTTTTATAAAACAAACTTATTATTATTATTATTATTTTTTTTAAAATATATAAAAAGTATTTCTTT
Organism: Flaveria ramosissima; assembly: GCA_025215565.1. NCBI lineage: Eukaryota > Viridiplantae > Streptophyta > Magnoliopsida > Asterales > Asteraceae > Flaveria > Flaveria ramosissima. Next base: position 15,655,578 of record CM046033.1, on the reverse strand, counting down.
TAAGGAAATAAATTTCCAGAAAATATTTAATAACATTTAAAATTATCAGCTTTTATAAAATGTCTTTTTATAATTTTTTAAAAATATATAAAATTGTTGTAGAAGGCTAAAAAGCCTCAAAAAGAAAATGTGGAGTGGCCCGGGGTCGAACCCGGGACCTCTAGGTTCACATGGGGACAGTTTACCATTAGGCTGGGTCGCCTAGGCCTGTCAAAACCCCATTCCCATATGTTTTAAAGTAAACCACGCAGAAACCCCCAATTCCTAAGAACCCTAGAATTGGATTAATCCAAATTGAAGCTTAAATCGAATCAGTTAACATCAATAATGTTGGGGCTTTTGATCCCCATCTATAAACGAGTAGGTAGAGCTGTTTAATTACCCGGTTTGATTCAAAGTTTATCGTGAACACTAGATGAACAGGCCGCGGCTTAAAGCTTTTGATTTGCTGAGCAATCTTCAAATATGTTCGAATTGAACTGGTGAACAGCTTCGAACGATGATCTGGAAGCAAAGCCCTATCCGAATTTTGGTTTAAATCAGTCCTAGGTTGGGTTTCGACTGGCTGCAAGTCGCAGTTGGTGTAGGGAATCAGAGACGGTGTTTGCGTTTGTTTCAGGTGTAAATGAAAATTGGAACCGGTTACAGATGGTTAAACGATTGCTTATGTTTGTTTAATTTGATTATTATGGCGTCTTCAATGTCGAACGATTATACGAACCACACTCGTGGTTATTCGATCATTTGGTCTCGTAACCGGTGGATTAAACACCATTAACTCATGTAATAAAAGTCGAATTATGTACATGAATGATCTAAAACGGTTTAGAAGCTAATAAAAAGTCGGATTCGGATGCTTTGAGGTGGCCGGAGAGTTGGCCGACGGTGGCCGGCCCTCTCGCCGGAAGTACGGGTTTGAAAGGGGGGAAATGGTTTGGGTTTCACACTTTTACAACATTGGTCCCTCAACCTTGAATCCTTATTATTTTATGTAAAAACCCTTTTATTTAAAGTTTATAAAATGATAATAAGGCCCCCTTGACTTTTATAACTTATTATTATTATTATTATTATTATTATTATTATTAATTATTATTATTATTATTATTATTATTATTATTATTATTATTATTATTATTATTATTATTATTATTATTATTATTATTATTAATATAACTTTTATTATTATTACTATTATTATTATGGCCATTTGTTATTAGAGTTATTATTATAATTATTATTTCTTCAATTTAATAGTTATGTTATTAAGTTTTATATTACATACTTAATGACCAACAAACAAATAAGCATGAGAAACACACAAATTTCATAAAGAGTCATAAATAGTCCTTACAAGAATAAATGACGTTAACTTTTAATTAACCAAAATTACAAGATGTCACAAGTATCCAGCTGGCTTTCAAAATATGGCCGGCTGTAGGATGTAGTATAAAGTATCTTAGGTCTTTGTACCTTTCTTTATGCTTTGTAACACTTGTAAATAACTTGAGAGCAATATACAGAATTCTTGAAAACCAATATCTTTGTGTTGTTTTGTTCTTGTTTTGTCTCATATTTGCTTGTGTTCTTAGTATCAAACCATATTGTTCTTAGTTCCCTATTTGATTTGTTAAGTGTTCTATAACACTCTCCTCATTGTGTGTTGTGTTGTAAGTGACCAACCCTTAATCGGTCCTGCAAATTGACCTGCCGAGTCTTTGATTGGTTCAGCTGGCTTGAACCTTTCTTCGTACGCCTTGAGACGCCCAACCAACTCTTCAAACGACATCTTGTTTAGGTCCGAATATTGTTAAATCGTAGCAATGATTGGTAGGAACCTAGTTGGTGCAGAGTTCAACAGCTTCTTTACCTTAGCTTTCTCATCCACTGTAGAGCCAAGTGTTCAGAACTTGGACACAATCTCCCCAATCTTTTCTGCAAAGTCATCAACGTTGTCCGTCTCCTTCATGCTCAATAATTCAAACTCTCGGTTTAGAGTTGAAATTCTAGCTTGTTGCACCAGGTCAGCTCCAAGATACCACGTCTTGAGAGCAGCCCATACCTCCTTAGCAGTCTTGTGTCCCGCTACTTGCAATAGAATATCTTCTGGCAGCACCTGGAAGATGAAAGCCCTTGCTTTCTTTCCAATCTTGGCATCCATAGCAGCTTCATCAGATGGTTCGATGGCATCCCAAATTCCATGGGCATCAATGATTGATTCCATCTTGATTGCCCAAGATGTGTAATTTGTTACAGTAAATAACAGACATTGGTATGATATTGAACTCCCTTCTCTAACTGGAACAACAGCCTGATTATTGGGTGTGACAGCAACCATTAAATAGAACTGGGTCTTTAAACAAAAAGGAATAACAAGGCTGAGCAGAAAACAACCGAGAATGTTGCTGTTTGACTTGGAGTCGCTACAACAGTAGGATTCTTTGATAGGGAATAGACCGACCACTTGGACAGGTTTTAATCGGCGATCACTTTTCTTCCTTCTCTGTTTGCTAGAATCTCCTGGTTGTGCTTTGATACCAATTGTTAGACAACTGGGACAAAGAGCGGAATCAAAACAAAAAAATATAAGCAGTCAACACAGATTATTTTATTGAGAAAATACTGTAAAAAAACTTGCACACTTTTGCTACTCATTCTACCAACTATTTATAATAAAGAACACAGCTCCTAATCATAATAGAAAACATAACTTATGGCTTAAATCAAGCAATGTTTGATTTATGCCTTGGACCCTTGACCTTGACTACTTGACTGCTTTAAATGTTTTCTTGACTGATGAATTTGACTGCAAAAATCATGGAATTAACTTGAATATCACCCCCTTAATTCCATTTCTTTCACATTCCTCTCTTCTTTTTGTTCTTCTGCTTCTATTGTTTGAAACATACCTGTTTGATAGGTTCTTGAAACTGACCATTTAATAAATCCATGTCTTGCTTTGGTCACTTGTTTCCATTTTTTTTCTTGAATACTTCTTACAACCGGACTTCTTGGGCTTTCTTTTTTGATTTCTGGGCTCCCAAACAGGATTGTTTGAGCTTTCTCAACCTGAACAGTGTAGTCGTATGTTTCTGTGTTCACCTCAACGTACTGGACTGCTGTTTTTCACAGCTGGCCTAATATTCAACCCTGATTTTGTAAGTTCTAAAGATGAGTTTATCATCATATTTGGTTCTAGTGTGTTTTGTTGCTAATCAATGAAGTTCACTGGTTCAATCCCAACTTTTGAGTTGTTTGCTTCAGATAGTAAACATACTTGAAGTTTGATGGTATACAATTTGTTTTTACTTCTTCGAATCTTCATCAGTAGGTTGTCATTTTTATCATATAACTTCAGGATGCCATCTCCCGAAGTTACCTTGCACCCTTGCTCGTCCAATTGCCTTAAACTCAGAATACTATTGTGTAATTCAGGTATATAGAACACATCAGAAAATACTCTTTTCTCACCGTTCTTGCGTTTCACAGTTACACGTCCTTTACCTTTGATTTCGACCGTAGAACCATCTCCAAATTTTACATGACATGTTACTTTTCCATCCAGTTCAGAAAAATAGTTTTTATGCCCGCTCATGTGGTTGCTTGCGCCGTTGTCTAAAAACCACATTCCGTCTTCACACTCATATTCCGCATACACCTTAGGAAGCACTTTTGTTTCATTTAGTATCACAGCTTCTGCTTTCGCCATAAGCAATATGGGTTCATCATCTTCTATGATAAAATTAGCTTCATTCTCATTTTTGCTGGGCCTGGCACTCGGCCGAAAAATGGCCAATTTTGTAACAATTGTAACACCTTAAATACCTTCTGTCTCGTCTCTCCGTCTGATCTTCTTGATTAGTTTCTCTGCTTCTTTGATATGCATGTTCAGCCTTATGATCATTGTTCGAGAATTGTCTTCTCCCTCGGCCACGGTTGTTCCCTCTACCCCTGTCGGCTTGTCTTGACTCCTGTTTTTGTCGAACCTGCCATTCTGATTTTGTTAACAACAATTGACCTGCCGAGTCTTTGATTGGTTCAACTGGCTTGAGACTTTCTTTGTATGCCTTGAGACGCCAAACCAAGTCTTCAAACGACATCTTGTTTAGGTCCGAATATTGTTCAATCGTAGCAACGATTGGTAGGAACCTAGTTGGTGCAGAGTTCAACAGCTTCTTTACCTTAGCTTTCTCATCCAATATAGGCCAAGTGTTCGGAACTTGGACACAATCTCCCCAATCTTTCCTGCAAAGTCATCAATGTTGTCCGTCTCCTTCATTCTCAATAATTCAAACTCTCCATTTAGAGCTGAAATTCTAGCTTGTTGCACCCGGTCAGCTCCAAGATACCGCGTCTTGAGAGCAGCCCATACCTCCTTAGCAGTCTTGTGTCCCGCTACTTGCAATATAATATCTTCCGGGAGCGCCTGGAAGATGAAAGCCCTTGCTTTCTTTCCAATCTTGGCATCCATAGCAACTTCATCAGATGGTTCAATGGCATCCCAAATTCCATGGGCATCAATGATTGATTCCATCTTGATTGCCCAAGATGTGTAATTTGTTGCAGTAAGTAACGAACACTGGTATGATATTGAACTCCCTTCTCTAACTGGAACAACAGCCTGATTATTGGGTGTGACAGCAACCATTAAACAGAACTGGGTCTTTAAACAGAAAGGAATAACAAGGCTGAGTAGAAAACAACCGAGAATGTTGTTGTTTGACTTGGAAAAGTCGCTACAACAGTAGGATTCTTTGATAGGGAATAGACCGACCACTTGGACAGGTTTTAATCGGCGATCACTTTTCTTCCTTCTCTGTTCGCTAGAATCTCCTGGTTGTGCTTTGATACCAATTGTTAGACAATTGGGACAAAGAGCAGAATCAAAACAGAAAAATATAAGCAGTCAACACAGATTATTTTATTGAGAAAAAACAGTAAAAAAACTTGCACACTTTTGCTACTCATTCTACCAACTATTTATAATATAGAACACAGCTCCTAATCATAATAGAAAACATAACTTATGGCTTAAATCAAGCAATGCTTGATTTATGCCTTGAACCCTTGACCTTGACTACTTGACTGCTTTAAATGTTTTTTTGACTGATGAATTTGACTGCAAAAATCATAGAATTAACTTAACAATTTATTTAAGTAACTCAATAGTTGTTGTTTTCAGTGATACTGAAGGTATTGCTAACTTGATGTTGTTGATGTTATTTCGAACATATATTTTTTAGACTTTGGTCCCATAAGTCAACTACGAAATTCTTTTAAATATACAGGGAGGGATATGGGGGTACGTTTGGTACTCCTTTGCTCTCTAATGACTTTCAAATGGTGAAGGTAAAGATAATACAAAAACATATATTAGCTCTATATTTCTGGCCTACCCACAAA